>JAXGGA010000394.1:0-238773 GCA_038373865.1 Uloborus plumipes
GACAACAGAGTAATGTTGCAGACGCTTCTCAACCTCTGTGTGTTATTACATAGATTTCATTGAGCTACTCAGAAAACAATGATCATTTGAAATATAGTAAAACCTCGTTAATACGAATCGACGCAATCCGAATGTTCGATATTTCGAATATCAAAGCAGGTACGGTAAATTCTATGTAAAGCATTGTACATCATGCAATATTGATGTGCGAAGTAAACTGACCTTATATTGACTCTTTTGTCACTGAATTTACCATCTCAATGGAGATTAGTAAAACAAATATAAAGCAATATTAATGAGCGTAATGCACAGTTTTTTTAATAGAAGAAGCGTTTTTTTTTCCTCTTTCGTATTTTAAACAATTTTGTTGACTTTCATTTGTTGCTGTTTTAGATCTCTCTTAAGCGCTGAATCTATGACTTGCTTTCTTTTATGATTTTTTCTAAATGTTTGAGTTCGACTCATGTTTGTATTTTATTTTTATTCAAAGCATGTTTTCTATTTATCTAATTAATGATATTTTCACTGAATTATAAACTATATACTGATAAAAATTACGTTGTTTTAAATCTTGAGAATAATTTGAGACAACTCCTTTCAACAAATCGATTAACAAAGGAAATCATAACGTTTCAAAAAATTAGCAAATACTGCCAATGATAGAGTGATTGAGAAATATGAGAGGAGAGCTTCATTTAAAAAAAAAAGCACATTTCAGTACACACCTTTCAGCTAAGAAGGTGACTTAAGTGCTTCGTAATTAATTATTCGAATGATTGGTTAGTTCGATCTCCCCCCACTCCCCCACACTACCGACCGGCGAACAGTTCAGGTTTATAAATTTCCATTCCATACGAGGTATCGAGATACTACTCGTTTAACCATTCCGTTTAACCATGCATGATTCGAATGCTAATTAACTGTTTTAACTCATTATTGATATGGTAATATTTTCAATCGCTAAGAAAGATTGGAGTAATATAATTGCAATGTTCGTTGAATCAGTGATCTTGTAGGGTGCTACATAATTTTACTTTCGTGTGATATTTATACAACACTGAACAATATATAGAAAAAAGTTTATTTTTTATTTCTTTTTTTTATACAAATGGCTACTTACGATTTGATTGCTTATTTGTTTATTTTTTGCTTTTTTGAGTTCGGAATATTCATTTTGAAATAAAAAAGTTCAAAAGTTAACTTATATCCTGCCCACATTTTTTCTAAAAACAAATTTTGTACTTAAAAATATTGATTTGTACGTTTTGCGAATGTGACCGTGTGAATATGACTGGAACACGTACCAATGATCTTTTTTTTTTTTTTTTTTTTTTTTTTTTTTTTTTTTTAATGCAAGAAAACTTTCCAGAAAGTTGGCACTTCATATTAAAATACATAGTGGTTCCTTACTCACGATTATAAATTAATAAAAAAATGAGTTGAAATTTCTGGGAATAAAGAGCAAGTTTATGCGTGTCTCATTTATGGAAATGGACAGAGCAATATGCGTGTGATTGTTTACGAAGCAGGGGGGGGGGGGGAATTTTAGCTAACGAAATTTATTTTTTAGTATTGATTTAGAGTTTAGGTTTATTTATTTCTTAGAATATGTTTTTTTTATGAGGAAATAAGTCTTTCGGAGAAAGAGGTTTTTGTATCTTTCTTTAATTACTTTGTTTTTTTCCTTATTGTAAACAACCAAAGCTTATCTCTAGTTTTTTCTCACGCTTTTGTGACTAACATTCTCAAATATATTTTTTGCCCTATGGAAAACTTATCTATTTTCAGCATATGCATACATTAATACATAGGCTGATTTGGTTGATGAGTCACTGTTGAAGCAACCGAAAAAATAAATCTTGTTGTAATACTGGATGAAACCATGAGGAGATTTTTTTAAATAAGATTGATTGTTTCTACAGACCAATAGAAGCCTTTTGCATGATGTATCCGAAAAAGAAACTGACACTTAAGCCGTTGTCACGTGAGAAAACCTTAAAATTAGCCCATACTGAATGATCCAGCTAAAAGTGTCTTGTACAATGAGTTTTTCTTAAACCAGGCTTTATTAGTAGCACTTTGTATTTAGTCAGTGTATAACCGCTCTCTAACGAATGTTGTGTAATACGGCAAGAACATGGTGCACAGCTAACATCTCTTTTTCCCTGTCTTTGAAATTTGCACTGCAACAAGTTTTCATTGAGTATTAAATACTGACAGACAAAAAAAGAGTTTACTTTACTCTCTTCCGACTATAGCTTGACCAGCGAGACATGACGAGTAAATTGGGAGCTGAAACGGACCACTTCATTTTATTAACCTCTGACGTAACATAAGTTTGAAGTGTCTGTGTATCTGTCGATCTGTGTATCTGTCTGTGGCACCGTATAGCCTAAACAAATGGACTGATTTAAAAAAAAAAATTTTTTTGCTAGAAAGGTGAAGTGATCGAGAGTGTTCTTAGCTAGGTCTCGACTTCGTATGACATTAATTAACAAAGATATTGATTAAAAACCTTTAAAAAATTTTTCGCGATTTTTGAAGTGGAAACTTACTGGAAAATTTAAAACACTAGTACCAAGAGAAAGAAAAAATTATCTGCGTCTGATAAAACTTGTTTGGAACTTCAATGTAAAATAGAACTCGAATTATAACGTTTTTAAGCAAACACGGCTAAGTCTTAAATCTACAGGATTGGAAACCGATGTCATTGTTGGCCGACGTATAAAGAAAACCCAATGATTTAAAATGTTTATCTGTTTCCAGTTTCTATTTGCTAACAATTGAAATATTTGTACTTGATTTTAGTATGAGAGTTTTCAATGTTCCCCCTTTATTCTGCTTTTGCGACTAGCAGTTTTACTATTAAGGATGATTTTTCCTTTTCCGTGTTTACCATATCCTCTCGAAACAATTAAATATATTAAGATTTAAAATGTTTTATGACAAGAAAAGTTCGTTTTAATATGAGATCGGCAAATCAGGGTCAGGGGTTGTTTAAATTTTTAATTTAATCTTAGTACTTTTAATTTATAGGATTAGCGAGTTCGCTTGAGTTGTTCAAACTTTACTATTTGCGCATTGTCACTGATACTACCTATTACAAAATGAAGTGGCCGCTTTCCGCTTCCAGTTCACCCGCTATTTTTTTTTTTTTTTTTTTGAAGTCAAGCTAGTATGACTATAGGAAACAACGACACGTCAAAGAGCGAAGACTTTTATCTATCCCATTACGCCGTTTATTGTGGCACAACGAAATTACTGTTAGATTCATTAAGGTCTTTGCTGGTTTTTTGAATTGTGTAATTGGCTGTCATTTGACAGTTTGAGTTGCATCATTTATATCAAAATTTACATAAGAACGGATTTAAATACTGATTTACACTCAGCTACGTCAAAAATTAACACAAAATAATACTTTTGTCGTTTTGAAGAACCAAAACTACTCTCTAATCAGGCACGTCATTTCAAGTTTTTCTAGGGGGGGGGGGCAAAGGGTCCAAACACAATGTGATTTCATCGGAAAACATCAAAAGTCACGCCCACTTATAATAATAATACATTGATTTCTCAAAATCAGGGGGGGGGGGTAATTCACCCCCCCCCCAACCACCTTAAATGACGGGCCTGTCTCTAATTCCTATTGGCTTTGCCTTGGCAATACATTTATTCGCTTTGTGATTAGTATGTAGTGTGTGTGTGAATCACATGATCAGTTGCCTTACGTGGGGTGTTGACATCAATCAAGGCGATTTAGTGTTGCTTATCTTGGATCCGTAGATATAGAAAATATAATAACTACGAAAGATTATTTTCGTAATTATACCTAACTTTAGAATTTCCAAGCAAATTTATTTAAAAAATTAAATAGAATATCTTTTAATTGAATTTAGTCTGCTTCAAAATAAATTGGTTATGTTTTTAATATTCCCTTTCTTAACAGTATCTTTCATTTTGTAGAATTACAATTACTCACAATTTTTACTGCATGGGTCATCTATTTATTTATTATTTATTTTTCATGATTGCTTCAAGTGTTAAGGAATAAGTTTTAAAACTACTACGATTTATTAGAATTCTTTTTGTATGATATTTAATACGACCAAAAATGCTGAAAAGATAGACTGAATTAATGCAAATTTTCGAAACACTGAGTAGTTAGCTATAGAGCATAGACGCTGGAAAAATAAATAAATTAATTAATTGATTCAAAAAATATGTTTCAAAACCTGCTACAATCTTTAATTGCGGAAGCTTGATTTGTCAGACCCAAATTCATTTTGAATGACTTATTACGTCACATGATAATTTCAGAGGATCTTTCCTCTGTGAGTTATTGTAACGCAGGAACTTTTACTGCGTTATTTTTAAATGAAGCTGTTGGTTAAAGGTTTAAAAACTATTATTGATTTTTTTTTACATGAGGTAGGTATTATATTTTCGCTTTTAGAAAGATGCATAACTGATTTATTTACCAAATTTTTTGCAAATTTAACGCCTGTGAATAACCTAATTTAAAAGATAACGCTATGTATTCTACAAATTATGTAAAAATATTTGGGTAAAATGGTTAACGGAAAAGTTAAATTTGTGAAAAAATGTAAATTTATTTATGTTTATTTGTATACATAAAGGTCAGCAGTTATGTTATGAAAATATCACTCAGCCTTGTATGCAACAGAGCTGTAAAAACATTTTCTTCATGCATTGAACCACAAGCCAAAGTTTACGTGACATTTCTATAAAATGAATTGGTAGATTACTTATTTATTTATTTATTAACGTATTTTAATATTATTTTGAGAGCAATTTTTGGCAGTGTTTTACAGATTTTCCTGAAAGTATCGCTTATATTCACGAATATATAAGCATTTTTTTAAAAATTACAATTTTGCTTGCCTTTTTCTGGACCACAGAATCAATACACTAATATTTGAAGCAAAAGTTTTGAAATTCCTATAAAATATAAACATTTAAAGCAATTATTTACTTACTGTGCATGCGCATGAGATAGTGATTTTTTACGTTCAAAATTTGGCAGCCAAATAGATTTGGCATCTTATTAAAAAAAAAGAAAGAGTGTCATAAAAACTAAAAAAAATAATGTGGACCTAATATACAGCATTTCTTTTATACTCGGATAGGCAGCAAATCGTATACGATCGTTCAAAAATAATCTTTTAATTTTGAATCACACTCGGCGATTGTAGGTCAGTTTTACAACTTTGCGAATGATCCCACTACAGCATATTTATGCTACAGCACATTTGGCACTACAAACAAGGTCACTGCAAGCCAGTTGTGCTGTATGTGGTCGAAGTATTTTAGCAGTCAGTAATGTAGGAAGACATACTTGTAGTATTTAAAGAAATGTAATACCCATTTTGCATAAACTCGCGAGAGGTTTTTTGTTCCCAAAACATCAGTGGAAATTACTACTCAGAATTGTTCAACAGTTTGAATAATTTTGTGTCGCCAGCACTTTATTTATACATTTCAGTCAAGTGATTATACGATAAGGGTTGCTTTTTCTAACTGAATGCCATATTGGACATACTTTTCATTATTTCTTATTTTAAATATTTATGCACCACTCATTAAACATTAGGATGCATAGAAAGAAAAACCTTTTTTTTTTAATATCAAATTCACAATAGTGCGGTAAACATGCCGTATTTTATTGTTAGTAAGTGTGCAAAATTTTATTTATCGGAGTTAATATCTTCAGCTGCCTCTGGGGCCATTCATTTTACGAAATTTGTTCATGTGTATCATTGTTTCATAAAATGAGAAATAGGAATCCTTAGTTCCAATGTCGCCGAGAAGTTTGCCATATGGTATCCTTAGAGGGTGTTCAAATTTTAATTGGTTTGGGCCAATTGCTTCAGTTACTTCCTGGTCCTTTCTATTTTAACAAAATTCACTAATTTTATAATTTTTTTCACTAATTTTTAATTTATTTAATGAGAAACAATGACCTTTTATCCCAATAACTGCGAAAAGTTGCTGTGTGATGTCCTTAGATTATTAAATTTTCGGCACTATTGGGAGTAAGGATTCCACTTTCTTATTTCAAGAAAAATATTGCAAAAATAAGTAAATAAATAAATGGAATAAAATTAACGAATTTTGTATAAGGATTGGACCCAAAGGTAGCTGAAACAATTAGCCCACATCAATAAAAATTTGCTCACACACTAAGAATACCGTATTTCAACTTTTATGCGCTACTGGAGCTAAGGATTATTATTTCTTATTTAAATGAAAACATTATTGAAAAAACTATAAAATAAACTAATTTTGCATAACGAACGACCCTAGAGGTAACTAAAGATATTAACTCAGATTAAAAAAAAAAAATGCACCCGTTCTAAGGATACTATATAGCAACTTTTTGGCACCGTTAGAGCTAAGGATTCCTATTTCTCATTTTTTGAATTAAAAAAAACGAAAAAAAGTAACGAATTTTGTTTTAAAAATGGCTCCATAGGCAATTGAAGAAATGAACTCATATTAACAAAATTTTGCACACACACTATTAGTAGCATAACGTAAGTTTTCTGCACTATTGGAAATTTGATATGAAGAAAAAAGTTTTTCCCATTCACCCTACTAAACATACCCGACGAAATATTACAGTTTTAGTTCCTATAGCATACGTTTATCAGAGCTATATTATACCAATGCGTCATTTATTTTCTCTAAATTAAGTAATATAACAACATTGCAAGAGAAAAGTTACTAGTATGTTTCCAAATTATTTTTATATTCCTTTCTTCAAATTTTCATCCCCATTTCCTTTTCATTTTTTCTTAATCCTGTAACATTTTACTTTCAGGCTGAAATTCTTTGAAAAGGAAGGGCTGAAGTGTTGAAATGGATGCTGAAATGGAACTCGAGGCTTATTCCAATTTAACTCCAGTTCAAAGTTTTTTCTATGGAAAATCTTTGTTTCTTACTGGAGTTACTGGCTTAGTAGGAAAGGTAATTTGATTTTATATAACCACAGGAATTAGAGCGAAGAGAATTGAGTTTCTCAAATATTGTACTTATATAACCTGATACATGACACCTTGACAACTGATAACATTTTAAAAGTACAATATTTATAGGTGGTTAAAATAAAAAGAATAATGAGTAAATATACGAGGGTCACTAAAATTTTTGAGGCAGGCAAATTATATAGGGGACACAGGGGTGCTGTGGGACATGGAGCATATTTGCCGGAGCTTTTTTCTAATTGCAGGAAAAATGACGGAACAACTGGAGTTAAGCTACTGCAGCAATTTCGGAAACCATTGCAAGTGGAAACCATTCAAAAGATGCAGATATGGCTTCTGGAGTCGATTTTTTAACACTTGATTTCTACGTTTTATCAAAAACCATTTTACTTGAAACTAGAAAGCTCGGACGAGGGCACTACAGTTTACGTCAGTCAAACTCTGTTTGCGGGTGACTGACGCTATTATCAGACGAAAGAATAAAATTCACGTTCATTAAATTTGAGCAACCTTCATTCTTCAGTCCCACCTCGAATGCAAGCTGTCGTTCAGGCAGAGGATGGCTAAACCCCTTATTAATAAAATATTTTCATTCTTTTTCCACAGGTGTTTCTATTACTTTGTCCTCTATCTGTGCCTATGTGTGTGTTAAAGAAAATAAGAATTGTGTCTCAGATTACTAATCATTAATTATTTGCTGCAGGTTTTATTAGAAAAGCTGTTACGATGCTGTCCAGGGATACGAACAATATATGTGTTGACAAGGTCAAAGAAAAATTTAAGCTCGGAGGAACGGTTAGAGAAGATTTACAAAACCGAAGTAAATATTTTCCCTCAATATCATATACTTATACATGAAGGTATTTCCTTTTGAAAAAAATGTAAACTGATGTTACAGCTCTCCCTTCCAGCTACAGTAATTTCGAGACAATTTATCTGTTACTCCACCATAGCAAATATCCACTATCATGTGTTTTATTTTGCGCCTGTTATTTTCAATCTAAAACCTACTTTCTAAATAGACAGCTAGTTTTACTCTTCATGATATAGTAAAGTAAATTTCATCAAACGTTTTTTTTTCATATACGTGCGTGTAATTTTAAATATCTTTACAATAAGATATAGATGCCTAAAGGCCCGGTTTCAAAGGAGTGAAATCGTCGATCTCTGGCGAGGCGACAGACGCCGCCGCCTTCTGCGCATGCGCCTGAGCCGCAGATTGACGTCGCTTCACACCACGCTCCAATCAAACTGGTTCTGATTCCAGCGTGCGTCGCGCCCGGCGTCAGCGACGATTCTAGGAAACCAGCCCTTAAGGTTAATGAGATACAGGGTGATTCTGAATTCCTCATCAATATTTGGTGAGCAGGTCGAAAATAGAAAAAGAATATTTCACACAGGAAAGCATGGCCACAGACAAGGTGGCGTAGAGGGTACAATATGTACACAACTCCCATACGTAAGAAGCACAGCTTCTTGACGCGTGCAGTCACTCGTCATTGGATAAGGGGACTTTGCAGGAGTAATATTAACCCAATATTAACCGCTATACGTGGAATACACTAGAAGACACGCATGTAACTTACGATGTCATGTAACGAAGGATGTCATGTAACGAAAGATGTCAGGTATGCACGTTACATGCAACTGCCCTGCTCAAAGACAGCTTTCTCCAGCCGCACCGTAAGTTACATGCGTATCTGCTAGTGTATTCCACATTTTCTGGTTAATGTTGCTTCTGCAAAGTCTCCTTGTCGAATAACGATTGGTGGTGGTAATTAATTTCTGCAGGTGTTGAGCCGGAGTCACCTGTAGAAATCCTAAACGATTGACTGCGTCAAACAACTGAGCTTATGTAATTAAGTTGTGTACATACAGCGCCCTCTACATCTCCATGTGTTTCTTCGAGCCCTAATTTTCTTGCATGAAATATCCTTCTTTTTCTATTCCCTACCTCCCCACCAAATATTGATGATGAATTCTAAATCACCCTGTATTTTTTGTTTTCCATGTTTTATAAGATTGATTTCTTAGTACCATATTTATGTTAATTCTCACTTTTGCAACTTTTAAACTGATTAAACAAACTTTTTAATTGGGAAATAGTGCATATATCCAGTAAAGCCTACTAAGTACTTGTATGTTTTATGATACAGATTTCTTAACACCTTAGTCATATTATTAATCATTTAAATTTTTTTTTATTTTTATACGGGATTCAATTAAATGTTTTTATTATTTTCCAGCTATTTAGTAAAGTCAAAGAAGTGCATCCAAACTTCCGCAATAACATTCGTATTGTTGAAGGTGACATTACTCGAGACAGACTTGGCTTATCACCAGATGATTTTGAAGAGGTTGAGGCCAATGTTCAAATTGTGATGCATTCAGCTGCTAGTGTCCAGTTCAACGACCCATTAAAGTAATATTACAACGCCTTTTTTCAACACATGCTTAGCATGCTTAAATAGGGAAAAGTAGGGGAGTGATTCTAACTTTAGGGAAAACATGAATAAGTCAAATTCCGCAAAAAAGCAAAAAGAAAAAAGATATTTTTTATTGAAGTGTATAATTTCAAAGCATAAGGAACAATTTGCGATCAACTAATTTGCATAAAATTTTAACGAACTTTTAAAATTGTGTTTTCTTAATTGCACCACATGAATTGAGCAGAAGACAATAAAAAGGGGACAGAAAAACGCTTTCCTTTGACAATGACTAAATCCTTAATAGGAATTTGCAATGATGATCTCTAGATAGCAGTCCCAATTTCACGTTTTCAACTCTATTCTATTTAGAGCTATTTGAATGTGAGCCATGTTTCCCACCTGACTTTTATTACTTCGCTTTTACCGCATTAGTATTTCATACAATCAATTGATGCCCAAAAATGGATGGTAATGCGTAATACACTGGTGTACAAAAATTAAGGACTAGATTATTTTCTCAGTATAACGTTTCACAAAAGCTTTTTTTTAAATCAATGTAAATAATAAATAAGATCCCCAAGTCGTAAGAACGTGCAAAATGTAAGCCCCCCCCCCCCCAAATTAAGAGTGAAATTAAGAACAAAAAAAGATTTTATTGAAGAATTTGGATAGAGTACAATGTGACGGAAGGTCGAAACATTCATGTGGTAGGTGTTCAGGAGGAAACATTCAGCCTTAAGGCCGATTCACATAGCGACCGATCCGGCCGAACGGTCGGACGTGACGGAACGTTCTTCGGATGTGACGGAAGGAGGTGAAAATTTTCTAGCATTCGCACTACCTCCGTCCGAAAGTCACTTGGCGGTATTCCCCACTAATTACAAAGAGCGCACACCTGGCGAGAGCCAATGAAGTCTTTACTGAAGAAACCGGTCTGATTTCGGGCCCGGCAACATCCAGCATTCTAGAACGGCGACGGAAGCCGATTTTGTCATGGCAACGGATTTCAAAAACCAGTTTCGCAGTAAAAAATTCGGTTCGGACGGCCGGATTGGTTGTAGTGTGAATAGGCCTTTAGTAGATGATATGAACTCCTCTGACGGCTGTGAAGGTTTCACATTGTCTTTCAAAATAATAATAAAATTACATCAAAAAAAACACACACACACACACACACACACACACCTCATTTTCCTGACTCAGTGCTGTGTCATATCGGTCTGACAGTTTATGAGGCTTCTTTTCTGAAACCCAATTTATAGTACCGTAAAATGGGGTGTATAGGAACAGCGGGGTCAATCGGAACAAAACTTCCCGTCCGTACAAAGAAATTCTTCATAAATATCATATTGGGTACTTTTGGCCATGAATTTTTTTTTTTTAGAAATGTAAGATCATTGGAGGTAGGAAAAAATTACTTTTGTCAATCTGGCAATGATACTGGCTTCTAAAGAGGGCTGCACGTGGAATGCTAGAAAACATCACATTTCCATAGACTGCAAAACTTCATATGCAGGAACAAACCTTCTTATATTTAAAAACTAAGAGTGGTATGTTTCTATTATACATGTATCTGAACAACAGAATACCACATTAGAATTTACATTTTTTATAAATTGTGTCATAAAAATGAAGAATTCTGAAAAATGCCATAGAAAAAAAAAATGCGAGGTGAATGGGAACACTTAGTTTTGTTATTCCAATTCAAACTAATTTGAAGGAAACTGTTAGAAAAGTCAAGATTCTAACCCCAATTCTTCTAATCAAGACAAGGACAAGGATTTATTACTGTTTATCCCTTCTCGTGAGCAACTAGATCTTAGAATGACAAAAAGTTGCAGATTTCAAAAGATTTTTTCTCCAGGAGACTTCTTTTTACTTAAAATACGAAGGGGAAAGTCACATAGACTTTATGTAGTAAAAGTCCAGCACACAGACAGTGATGAATAAGTGAAAAAAATCTTTCAGGACAATCTCCTAAACCCAGAGATTTTAAGAAACTAAAGAAAAGGCAGAGTTCATCCCAGGAGATGTTATGAAAAAACTTAAGCCAAGTCACAATTGCTAGTTTTAAGGACAAGTACATATTTGTGGACGACATGAGGGACTTCCATTCATGTTAAATCTTTGTATTTCAATTCAAAAGCATTTCTTAAAATTACTTTTCATTTTTCATAAGTTCAAAATTATTTTGAATTTTGACAAATTATAAACGTTTACTGGTACTGAAATTATACATTTATTTGACAGTAATTATTTGTTCTTATTCTCCCCCATCAATATTACTCATGTTTGTGAGACCTATTACAGGTTGAATTGAAAAAAATAAAATTTTTAACATGTGTTCCGATTGACCCCTATCAGCGGGGTGATTCGGAACACCCATAATTTCCTATATATTTTAATAATAATTGTTCAAAATGTTTTGTCTTTGCTTGGAATATCAAAAGTAAAGCAAGACCGAAGTTTTTACCCAAAAAATCGAATTAAAAAAAAATCTTTTAACTGCTTTTTTTACAATCAAAGCTGAAAAGTGTTCCGATTCACCCCATTTTACGGTAGTGTTCAAAATTGAAGTCGAAACTTTTCCCTACTACCAGCTTTTGCCTTCACCTACCGTACTTGTAAAATAGGACAAAGATGAAGGGTAACTTGGAAATTACTTAAAATACTGAGATTTTTCAAGCACCGACGCTTTAGGAAGATCTCTAGTTAGATGCTTTTAAACATGATTTTAACTTCGGCAATCAAAAGTCGTTTTGTTAAGGTGTACAGTGTACACGTGGATAAGCCGTGCTCAGAAATGTGTTTTTTTTTTTTTTTAGCTATTTTCAAAGTCAAATTTGAGCACAAGTGTTTAAATACTGATTTTATTTTGTAAAAAAATAAAAGCTATGTTTGTGTTTCAGGCTTGCAGTAGAACACAATTTAATTGCTACGAAGACTGTCGTAAAGTTTTGCCATGAGTTGCCAAGACTTGAGGTAAGATTGCAATTTAGCACTATTCGCTCTGAAATTTTAAAATTTTGGTTTCATTCCATGCGAAATGAACAAATCTTCTGTGACCCAATTGTGTGTCATAGATTTCAATGAAGAAATTATTTAAGTAAATTATACATATCTATGAAGGAATGCAAAGTATGAAAGTTTAAAGACTGTTAGTGGTCTTATTACTTACATTAGAAATTGATGCTTACGATAAGCCTAAACTTTCAGAGCTCATGGCAACCAATTTGTGACTCAATATCTTCGTAAGTTTTAAGCGTGCATTTCAAAAATTAAAATTCTTTTATTCTTGAGAAAAATTTCTATTAAGAAATATGGAAGTAAAATTTATTTGGAACTTACATTAAAACTCAGATATTAACAAAGATTGGCAACTTGTCAATTTACTTCAGATTTCAAATTACTCCCCCCGAAGAGATCTATTATTGAAAACCTAACAAAAATGATACTGAGTGAAAAACTGTTTCTTGCTAAGTACCTATTCTAATTTGATAATTGGTTTCAAATTAATTGATAAAGAAATCGTACTTTAAAAAAATTAAAATTTACCGAAATAATTTTTTAGTACCATGTTTAATGGTCTTTTACGCAATAACAAATTTTTTGTATTGCCTCTTAGCATTTTTTGTCACAGGAATAACTTTGTGTTTGACTGATGATGTTTTGAAGAATACTTTATGTTTGACCTCAGATCTCCCCTAATTCTCTCTCTCTCTTTCTCACACACACATCGATTGCTATACTAATCAAAATTCATATATAGTTAAATTTCTCTAATTACGCCTTGAAATCGGCGGCAAGTTCGGTGGATTGAAGAAATTAAAAATTATTTTTAAAATCTCCCAGATTTCTTAACTTTTAATTGTTTAAAGGGTCAAAACTAGGGATGAACTTGCACAGATAAGCAAAGTGGTCGGTTACTGATTACTGATTAATCAGCTGCTGCTAATCGGCTGATTAATGATCCTAATTATTATTTTAAATACTACTAATTCTTCATCATTTTTTTTCCAATTTCGATTTTAGAAATCGTTCCTAATTTATTTCGGAAAAACTATTTATTTTTCTCTATTTTCCTAATTTTTCCAAAATTTCCTTAAATTTTATCGAGCCAATTTCCATATTTGTGCCAATTATAAACAATCGCTAAAGATTCTGGCCGATTAATCGGTACTGCCGATCAATCGGTTCAACCCTATTCAAAACCCCGTATTTGGCCTTAAATTTTTTTTGCTATTCTTTTCATGCCGCTATTATTAATTTCAACTTTTTTCAAATTATTTTTTCATAATTATACAAAAGGATTGCTATAAACTAACCGTTTATATAGAAAGAAATTTCGGTTCTGCCCCTGGTAACTATTAATATTGAACTGATCAGGATCTAGAGTCTAAAAACATTTTAGTACATATTTATGTTTTCCAGCGAAAACTGCAAAATTTATAGGCAAGACATTTTCTTTCTTACTAACTTCGGTAATGCTTTATCGATTTCAAAATGGATGGCACGATTGATAAAATAGTATTGCAAATCTACTATTTATGTGCTCAGTGTAAGTGATCATTAAAAAAATATGCATAAATATATTTCATATATTTACACACACAAGTTTCTCAAATTTTTCAAACATACAAAAAATGCTGTTCTAGCTCTAGTGCAGGTTTGCAAAGGGCACAATTTGATCTCGGTGCAAAATACTGAGATGCGGGCTCATTCATACCAATTGGATTTTGTTCTTATAGTAAGAACGGTAAGTAGGGTAGCGGAGTAACTGCCCTTCGCCGTAAAAACCCTATTACTTCTCTCTTTAGATGAAGGATGAACGTTGTGTGGATATCCAGTAGATATTTGATAATATCTACTTTCATTTTCATCTTTGGCTCATTCCACGTCAAATCGCCTAATTTAAATAGTCGGCCGTGCCGTCATGTCTCGGATTTTGTTCAATATTTTTTTACGGATAGATACCTATAAGATAAACTCAAATTATTTTTTTTAGATTTTTTGAATAAAAATTTAGGGTTAGAGAATTTTTTGAAATTTTGATTTTTTCAGAATTTTTGCTTTTTTATTTTAGGTATGCATTTTGAAAAAGCTCTATAACTTCCTCATTTTTCATTCAATTTAGCCAGTTTACGTATCATTTTAAAGCTAATTATTTTCTCCTTCAATATTAGTGACAAAAATGAGATTGTGAAAAATAGAATTTTGCCAATGGTCTTCTGAAGTCAGATTTTGTGTTTTTTCAATTGGTATGTTCAATAGGTCATATCTCCGGAGTACCAACTAAGAACTGCCCAATTTTTTTTTCAGTGATGACCACATCATATACTTTTTATGTATAAAAAATTAGGAGGGTGTTTTTTGTTGTTTTGGAATAAAAAATTCAAGTGTGTTTTTTCAGTTGGTATGATCAATAGGTCATATCTCCGGACTACCAACTAAGAAATGCACGACACTTTTTTTCTGTTATGACAACATCATACCCTTTTTATGTATAAAAAATTAGGAGGGTGCTTTTTGTAGTTTTGGAATAAAAAAAATCAAACGTGTTTTTTCAGTTGGTATGATCAATAGGTCATATCTCCGGATTACCAGTTAACAACTGCGCCATTTTTTTTTTTTCCATAATGAAAACATCATGATGTTTTTATGATCAAGAAATTAGAAGGAAGTTTTCTTGTTAGTTTGAAATAAAAATCTTACATGTTTTTTTCAAAAAACTTTACTTTAAAATCAACTTTTAAAACTTAAATTTGAGATTCACTCAGCATCACACGTCACAAGCAGATGAAAATGTATCTTATTTATTACATTCAAATACTTGATGGTAGTTTTATATTGTTCTATTGCTTGCATGCTTTGGTAGTGAAAAGTCGCTGCATAATTATTTTACTCTTCAGTAATTATTTGCTAGCCACTCCATCAACCGATAGGAATTACGATAAAGTAAACTGAAATGTCTTTAAATATACTTTCATTCATAGTTTGACAAAGAAAGACTCGCGAGCTCTTGGTGGTTGGAAAAATTTTATATTTGGTTTCCATTATTCTGAAATCTACGCAACATTTTATAATTTGTTAACAAATGAAAGCACAAAAATTTCATGAATAACAATCTTTATTTCTACGATGTTCCGACAGTGGCAACAAAAGGTTTTTCAAACAAAGAAACCATCTTCACTAATATACTCTTCGTGTCTAATGGCTTGAAGAAGTAATTCTCTCTGCTGCCTACTATTATTAAGGCTCTTTCATATCTTTGCTTTAAAAAAATCTTCATTTGCAACCACTTCCACTGCTGTAACGAAAAACATCTGTATCCCCTTTAATGTTTTGAGAGGCAAATTGAAATAGATCATGTGCATTTAAAATCTGTCCTTCGACACTTCTTTGAAGACTTGCCCTTATTGCAAGCCGTTTTATTGTGCCCCCTACTCCATCGCATGCATTCTTGCCATAACTCGTGGCAAAGAAATGCCATTCAACTGCCATGTCGTGGTCTTCCTTGTGATAGCATAGTTTTTTTTTTTTTTTAATTTTTCGGAGTTTTTAAACTCATCGAAAACTTGATTTTTAAAGAAATTTGTTTCAAAAACTCAATATTTTTTTTTAATTTCAGAACAACAAAAAACAGCCTTATAATATCTTGATCATAAAAACATTATGATGTTTTCATTATAGAAAAAAAATGGCGCAGTTGTTAACTGGTAATCCGGAGATATGACCTATTGATCATACCAACTGAAAAAACACGTTTGATTTTTTTATTCCAAAACTACAAAAAGCACCCTCCTAATTTTTTATATATAAAAAGGGTATGATGTTGTCATAACAGAAAAAAAGTGTCGTGCATTTCTTAGTTGGTAGTCCGGAGATATGACCTATTGATCATACCAACTGAAAAAACACATTTGAATTTTTTATTCCAAAACAGCAAAAAACACCCTCCTAATTTTTTTATACATAAAAAGTATATGATGTGGTCATTACTGAAAAAAAAATTGGACAGTTCTTAGTTGGTACTCCGGAGATATGACCTATTGAACATACCAATTGAAAAAACACAAAATCTGACTTCAGACGACCATTGGCAAAATTCTATTTTTCACAATCTCATTTTTGTCACTAATATTGAAGGAGAAAATAATTAGCTTTAAAATGATACGTAAACTGGCTTAATTGAATGAAAAATGAGGAAGTTATAGAGCTTTTTCAAAATGCATACCAAAAATAAAAAAGCAAAAATTCTGAAAAAATCAAAATTTCAAAAAATTCTACAACCCTAAATTTTTATTCAAAAAATTTAAAAAAAATAATTTGAGTTTATCTCATAGGTATCTATCCGTAAAAAAATATTGAACAAAATCTGAGACATGACGGCACATAGCCTTAGGCGATTTGACGTGGAACGACCCCTTTATAACGATTTTAGTAAAGATGGATGGCATTATGCAAAAAGGAGTTTACCCACAAAAACCTGATTTTGAGATAATGGGCTTTAAAGTCAACAAACTCTGGCAAAAATCATGAGCTCTATATCAATATACCAATGATATGTTATCATGAAACGCTGATAGGGCTTAAATCATTTTTGCTTAATGTAGAAAGCAACATATTTTACCATCAGAGTTGGATAACTCATTTTTTTATGTTTTGTAGGTTAACTCCTTTTTGCATAATGCCATCCAATTGTGGTTTAGCATGGTGAAGAATAGGAGGAACATTTTTTTTCACACTTTAATGTATTTTATGATTATTAATTTACTTTTGATTATTATTTTTTTTTTCTTTTGCGCCCATGCAACTTAAGACTTGGTATTCACCTTTTGACTACAACCTCAAATCTTTCTTCTAATGTACCTGGGAAAAAGTTTTTGTTAGTCCTGTATCGTATTAATCAATGAAAGTAGATATAGAAGCATGAGTATAGCATTTCGCCAGCAATGTTCTGATTCAATTTTTTTCCTCCAGGTTCTTGTGCATTTATCGACAGCGTATGTTAAACGAGAAAAAGATGGATACGTTCTCGAAGAGATACCAAAGTACCAAATAAGCCCTAAGCAACTACTGGAAGCGCTTGAGTACTATATTTTTCTACATCTAAATAATAGATATTTGTACTTTATAAAATGAATGCATATGTTTATATCGTTGTTTTTATAAAATTATGGGGTATACTTAACAAACTGACTTTCAAAACAATTTTGCATATGCTAACTGATAAAAAGTTCTACAATGGTTTGGATCTCGTATTTAAGTGAAATTTAATTAAGAACGTAAGGTAACTTTTTTCTGAAACAGTCATTACATGCAGAAGAATAAAAACATGTTGCTACAATAGATGTTCACTTATGTTGAAATTGTAGAAGTGACATTTAAAGAAAATTAAAAAGACAGTTACTTGTTGGTTTAGTGTTAGGTGTTTCATTTACTTCCATTTTCTTGTAGCACTTAAATTATTTCGAATTGTTTGAAAATGATTGCATTTACTGAAGTGTAGATTTTTTAAGGAAACAACAAAATCTTTCAAAATATTACGTATGTTTCCCACCGAATAAATTGTAAACATACTATTTCCGGACAGAAAGTTAGTCCGCTAATTAAAAATGTAGTAAGGCCTTTCAATACATAAATAAAAATGTAGAGAAAAACAACCAAACGGTGTTAGACTTTCCTGCAGAAGAAAGGACCGATATTACCCTTCTAGCGGGCAAACTTAAGCTTTATGCCTTTAGTTCTGGTGGCGCTGGGAACGCCTGCCCTTGGCTATTTCATCCCCTCCCTTTGATCTACTTTCAGTTGCCGTCGAAAGTTTGAGACACTTTATATGTGGAACATAAGCGTGAGCTATCAGTGGGCAAGACGGCGCCCTCGCTGGAAGCTTAAACGGCTTTTCTCCCAGGGTTTCTTGAGATGACGATTTAGTAAAATAATTTAAGTTTTTCACAAAATAACTGTTTAGTGATTGAAATTTCTGGGCCGATAACACTGCTACACAAATTAACTAGTGAATGGTGAAATAAAATTTAATTCAGCCAATGAATCTATACTTATTATAAAATGAGAAGTTGGTCTGTGTCACTCGTACCGGAATAATAGCAAGTTCTTGGCTAAGTTAGCAACATGTTCTTTTGAAAATGAAAATAGGAGACCTTTATAAAGCTAATTGGAACAAGCACATATCTAGTTAGCTGGTCAGGAGTCATGACCAAGGCCAGCGACAGGCCATGTAAGCCTAGCCGGAAATTTGCGGGCAGGGACGGACTTAAGAGAGGGGTGACAGGGGCTATCGCTCTTTCCTTGGGGGACTCTTTTCCCGTAATTTTTCGATATTGAAGTTCTAAAAATGCAATTTCATACAAGTTTTAATGAAGTTGAAGAAGGAAGGTTTGAGGCTCTCCCCCGGAAATGTTTCGAAATTGTAATGCGATCAAAACCCCTTTGTGTGATCCACCACCCCTTGCGATCAAAATTTTTAAATCAGTATTCAAACTAAAAAGTAAGTAAGAAAAATCAATCGCTTCTCCCTTGAAAAATGTTCTTGTTCACCATTGACTTGGGGCCATGACTCGTAAGGGATCCTATTGAGAGTAGGAGTAAGATGCGATGGTTGAACAATGACTATGTTATAATTAATTCTAGCAATGTATACATTGTTAAAGATTTCTAATGCAATTCTCCTTTTTGGTTAAACAGATGGATGGATGAAAAATGCGAAAAGGCTGTCACCGATTTTTTATTAGAAGGAGAACTGACAACGTATCTGATCACGAAAGCATTTGCTGAAATGGTAATTCAACAAGAGCGTGGTAATATTCCAGTTTGTATAGTGAGACCATGCTACGTTGGTCCTACTGCCCAAGACCCATTTCCAGTACGTTTAAAGACCAGTTTTTATTTTCGTGCAATTTTAAATAATTTGTATAAATGTTACTATGTTTCATTACTTAGTTGCTAAACATGAGGATATTTTGCACGTTTTTTATACACTGCTCAAAACAATTAAAGTGTATTGTAAGTTCCAGATGAAATAAAGGTTTAAGAGATTTTTTTATTACAGAAAATGGAAGAAAGGAATATCAAATGCATTTTTATTTCACTTTGCAAGCTCTGGAGTATGCTTATTTTTAGCTTGACGTCAAAAACGACGCTTTAGTGATAGCGAATAAAATTCAGGTTTCAGCTTAGTGCGGGGTTAAACAAAAAGCAGTGATTTACATGCAGTAAGCAATGTGTCTCGATGAGTGCGATGCCTCAACGAAGTCATTTAACTAAATTAGAAGCTTAGTCAAATTTGGTCGGTGGAAGACAAAATAAAAGTCGAGGCAACAGAAGACTTTAGAGTTTCACATTGTGTGATTTTCAGAATCTGTGTGTGAAACTGATTTTAAATGAGTGAAAATGTAGGTTGATGACAAGGGCAAGGTCGTAGATAAATAGAGCATTGAGTTTTTTTTTTTTTTAGATAAAAACATTTCACGATCAACAGTTAAGCTTTAAATCCTTCCTACGATGAAGAGCGAGCGATGATTTATGTTTAATGCTCAGATTACCGAAATATGGATGCCTGTTTTCTTTAATAGTACTTTCATTTGGCTGCTGGCACCACAATTTCGACTTAAACTCTCCGAAGCTGGCTCCGTGCTGTAGGTGTGCACATTCAATGTCAGTGGTATGTGTTACGTAAGCAACAAAGCACTTTCGTGTCCCCAGGGAGTGGGAAACAGAACCAGTGAACTAGCAGCAAAAACCATCATTCCGGCATCACCAAATCTGACCTTTCCGCGCATGAACCCAGTATTATTTTTAGTGTTATGTGCCCTTCAGATGAAAATGTGCCTATTATCAGTATAAACAGAAAACGGGACGCATCAGAGAAAATAATATTGTGCCACGCATTTGTTCACTTGTTCACTGGACTTCGCTGAGGCATCAGACTCATCGAAACACCTTGTTTACTGAATGTAAATCATTACTTTTCGCTGAGCCTCTCAGTAAGTTGAAATCTGAGTTTCACTCGCTGCTGCTTAAGCGTCGTTTCTAACGTCAAACTCAAAATTAACTTACTCCAGAGTGTAAAATGAGAAAAAAAAATGAATTTGAAACCCTTTTCTTCCATTTTGTGTAACAAATTTTTTTCTCGGATCTTTATTTTTATAGAACTTACAATATCCTTAAATTATTTTGAGTAGTGAGTATTTGCAATTAATTTAATGAAGTATAAATTATTTAAGTCTTGATCAAAATTCAATGGCAACTTAAAAGAAAAAAAAAGCGCATTTATAAGATTTGTGAAATTTACATATTTAATCCTCAATATTAATAAATTAATGAAGATGTTGTGTGACTTTTAGCAGTTTGACAAAAATAAACATCTTGTGTTTCTAAACTCTAAAAGTATGAGAATTTGGATGCAAGGTAACACTTTTCAGGAGAACTGTCTAGTTACTTTATTAAGGTGACACGTAGACGGCGTTTTGAAGCCTAAAAATGTCTCCTAGGCACCATCATAATGCTTAAATTAAAACTCTTATTTTTAACACTGCCCATGCTCTGCTTGCAAAATGCTCAATACTTTATTTTTCGGTTAAATTAAATAATTGTTAACGCTACTACTAACTATTAATGTTGCAAATAATTATTCATATTCATTTTCTAGGGATGGGTTGATTCTATTCAGGGAGTGTCTGGGCTGCTTCTTGCTGTAAGTATTGAACAATCACCAAAAAGTTTTTCTTTTAATGTTAAAAACGCACAAACTTTAAAAAATAATTTCGCATTGTAGGGTGCCAAAGGTGTTCTTCGCACTCTGAAAAGCGTTGAAGACTTAAAATTGAATATAATTCCTCTTGATTATGTGATTAATGCAGTTATTGCTGGTGCTTGGTACGTCGGAACAGAAAGGTAAGGAAATATATTTAAAATGCATTAATAAGAAGAATAGATCAGAAAGAAAATAGACTAAACAAGCCTATTCGCTCTGGATTATTTTCAAAAATATGTACAGGTAGTTATCAAAATAATGGAAACACTTGAGATCGCTTATTTTGCAATGAACGGTAGATTTTTCTTATGAATCTCAAGTGTTTCCATTATTTTGATAGCTACCTGTATGTAGGAAAAATTATAGATTCTTTCAAAGCTGATCTTATTGTAAAGCCAATGGGTGAATCGTATAGGCAGAAATCTAAAACAGCCGAAAATTTGCAGCCACTAACACGGTAAAGAAATCCATGGAGAAATTCGCAGATAAACTTCTGGGTGCAGAATTGAAACTAACTACTATCTTTGAAACTAACAGATTCAAATTTTCGGCGTCCAATATCCAAATCCTAAGCATCTAGGATCATTAACCCATTAATGCCTGACATTTTGTTTTCCAGAGATATTTTGTATACTGGTTACAAACAGTGTTTAATGGACAGGAAAAATAATAAAAAAAATATTATGTAAAAAATAATTGTTTTATGAAGAAAAGAAAAATCGTCTTTTTAAAGTTACTGTAGACCCCAGAGGGTACATACTTTTTTTACTAAAAATTTTTTCTGCCTACGATATAATATTTAAAAAGATATTTTATAAGAAAAAATAAAATCATCAATTAACATAAACTGGGAAGCTGGGAATAACTTTGAAAACTTAGCTTTTTTTCTTGAGATTGTGAACGATGTCATTTTTGATAAAGATCATATTAAAACTGCTACAGAACACACTTTACAATGGTTATGTGTTGCAATCTGTTAATAACGAATTGAAACAATACCAAGGTACTAATTGAGTACTGTTATTTGGTTGAAATGCTCATTTTGGGGAAATTTAGACCCTTTTTTGGACAGTCCCTAAAAAGGGACGCTAGGCATTAATGGGTTAAGAAAAAGCTTCAAAATGGCGGGTCTGCTTTGTGAAACGAATTGCTATGTTTGGGCATATGCAAGTGAATAAAAAATCTTTGCAGCAAAAATGCAATGTGTTAAAGTAAAGTATGGCCATTTAACAAGAAAAAGATTAGTTTTGTACGGAGTCAAATGACTAGAGCGGTACTTGTCTTTTGCTCTGGAGAAATTGGACTTTTGGGGAGGTCACAGTGACCTCCGAGAATTGAGGTAAATGTGGTGAAATTACCTGTGAGAATTCTTAAGAAAATTGAACTTTGAGATATTACAATGACCTCCCATGACCTCCAACTGGGATACCCCAGCTTGCTACCCTCCCCCCTAAAGTGAGTCCTGGCTACGACCATGAATAAAAATGAAACTTTTAAAAATGAATTTAATATTTCAACCTTTGTTTAGGGTTTTCCCTCTTCCCATTTGGGTAAAAAAAAATAAATAATAAAAAAAACAGCAGGAGTCGGGAGTCGGAGTCGGAACTTTTAAAATCCCGGAGTCGGGGTCGACCATTTTTCCTCCGACTCCGCAGCCATGGTGCATACTGTAAATTTAACTGTATTTCTCAAAGTTTCTTTTCTTCTTCTTTTAAATCCCCGGGATCTAGCAGAGCTAGATCAAGCCCAACAAATCTTTCACCTTCAAAAAGTCAATCACAAGACCTTAAGTCTTCAGTGGACAGACCCAGGCAGGATAAAATGTGGTCTGGAGAAGCCTGCTCAGTGAAGCAATTTTTACACAACGCATATTCTTTAACTCCAGTGGAGTACCTGAGGGACTTGGTGTGTCCACCGCGGAGTCTTGTGATGGCTGTTTGGTACTACCTGTTTAAATTGATTGCTAGAGAGCCTCCTCTGGGCGATAGCTCTTGTACCAACTATGGCTCGGTGGATTTATCCAGCTGTTCTTGATCCTGAGCTTGGTTATTGAGACGATCTCTGGAGAAGTAAGAGGCCCAGAGGGTGCCGTGACTTCGGCAACCAATGCTTTGGCAAGGCTATCAGCAATTTCGTTACCTGGGATGTCCACATGAGAGGGAATCCATTGTAAAAAAATGCGATATGATTGGGAAAGGGTCTTGAGTTTTTTGAGAATGTTCGTGCCAGTAAGGTCTCTCACTTTTTGCCAATTATTAAGGTGTTCTAGGGCACTCCTACTGTCAGAAAGAATCCAGATTTCATCCGTGAGAGGGAGAGTCGTAATTGCGTCAAGTGCTTCATCTATAGCAATAAGTTCACTACGAAAGACGGAGCAGCAGTCAATATTTCCTTTTTGGATCTTTAAAGTACCCCCTTGGGAAGTGATATAAATTCCACTGCCTGTACTGTCATCTTCATTCTTACTTCCATCCGTATAAACTTGGGTGGAGTCCGTAGGAATATCAGAGATTCTCAAAGTTTAATAATGGTCAACTGAGATTTCTTTCAATTAACATCTCAAGAGCATTAAAAATACTTTATAAGACTAATGTATTTTTAACGGTTTCTGAAAAAATATCTTTATTTCTGACGACATTCACAAATGTGGAGGGGATAAATTACAAATATACCACTCTTTTTCTAAATTAGAAACCTGTTAAAATTTCAGAGCAAAATCATATTTGCAGTATTTTGATAAAAACGATTCTAGAATTCAATAATAATATTGTTTTATTAATGAATATTTATTTATTATTTCAGACCTGAAAACATTTTTGTAGCGAACTGTGTAATGGACT
Source organism: Uloborus plumipes (assembly GCA_038373865.1). Classification (NCBI taxonomy): domain Eukaryota; kingdom Metazoa; phylum Arthropoda; class Arachnida; order Araneae; family Uloboridae; genus Uloborus; species Uloborus plumipes. The sequence goes on from JAXGGA010000394.1 coordinate 24,044, forward strand.
ATGACAAATTACCATATGCAAACAATGACATTCTGAGCGTTGTCCTTAAAAAAAGAGATGAATACCCTCTAGTAAATGTGTTCCGGTATCCACATTTCACCATTTATTATAACGAAATCGCCTACCAGATGCATGCTCTCATTGACCAATGGATACCAGCTATCATTGTCGACTCCATTTTATTCCTATTCACTGGCCAAACGATGTATGTATCCAATTTTTTACTATACTTAAATCAATGAATCTTCCAGGTTGTGTATTAGCGTAAAACCCTAACAATAATAACTCTTATTTAGTAAAAGTTTGGCTTTCATTTTTGTTATGTGTTCTCATTTATGTTACAAATGTTTAAGTTTCTATTTTTTGCTGTAAATTCATTTTTACTTGTATTACTTTTAGCCCCAGTAAATTTTATTTATGGTGTTATTTGTTTTTCGAATTTTACTATGAACTAGTATGGTTAAAACTGTAGCTGACACCGTTTTCTTTTCCCTTTTTTTCCCGCTTTTATGTCTTATTATCTGTCTGTAATACTCAAGCTATTGTATGTTTCATAATTTGTATTTATAAAATGATTTTTGTGCAATTTACTATGAATTTAAAAATTGTTGCATCGTTCAGCGTTTGCTGTTTTTTACGGTTCGTAATTATTGAAACTAGACATCAACATCAATGACAAGACAACAATTTTTCAAATTAAAGCATTTATGGTATTGACACAGTAGCAAATAATAATAATAATAATAGTAATAACAATAAATAAATAAATAATAAATCAATGTTTTGAAACATCAATGTTCTAAAACTTGAATATTTTTGAATGCAAATATATACATTATCCACCTCTTAGCAATTATTTTTGTTGCATAAAAGAATTTATTCAGCAGTCCCTATGTTTTGAAATTTATAAGATTTAAACTTTGAACTTTCAAATCAAATTCAATATTAATAGTAGTGATAAATTGGTAAATCTACATTATTTTAAAAGTAAGTAAAGCAAAAAAATAGTACTGGTTTGCTATATTTAAAACACAACATATAGGATCAGCAATTAAAATGAAGATGTCAAGATGTCTTTATGACATTTGAAAAAAAAAATCTCTGAATGGTATGGAACAAATCTAAAAATGCAATTTTCAATGGTTAATACGAGCAAAACAGGAGAATTACGAAAGTAAAGCTAGTTATTAAATGAAACAATACATTGCAAAAAATTGTGGTGGAATCTTACTCTATAAAATCGCTGGCAGAATTGTTGCCTTTAGTGTTCTCGTGTGTTTTAACTGATAAAACTGGTGTAAAATAATGCACTGCTTTGGGAAGATTACAGTATAGTCATGTGACTATGGTACAACGTATCGCTAATGTATAGGTAAGGTTACTCTAGTATTCTATGTATGAGCTTACAGAAAAATTGTTTGAAAGAGTACACAAAAGCAAAACATATTTTCCATGAGACTTTCTTGGAAGATAACTCATTTATACACACTGGCCGAAAAAAAAATCCCAAAACTAAGAAAGACTTGAGCTAGATAAACGAAATTTGGTGGGCATGTTCATACAACTGAAAGATGAGATCGATTGAAATTTCGCGCTCGGCACATAAGTGTGGCGCAGCTGGCGTCACTCAGAACATGCAAATAAGGCTTATTTTAAAAGCGTGTTTCAAAGCTCGTGAGTATTTGATGCATTGCGTTCATATTAGTCAGGAATGCCTTTAAGAAGACGAAGAAGACATTATCAACAGCTCACCGAGTTTAAACGAAGTCGTACAATTTGGCTACGAGAAGATGGATTTTCATTTCGCGATATTGCAGAAAGACTTGGTGGGAAAGTTTTCACCGTGGCATGATTATTGGAAGCTATGGTCAAGGGATGGTACTACTTCAAGAAGATCGAGTTTCGAGCTGCCACGTGGCACGACTGAGAATTAAGATCGCCTAATCCTGCGAACGGCTGTGGCGCATCGTACTGCATCTGCGGCTGACATTCGAGATGCAGTTTTTACCGTCGTGACCCAAAGAATGGTACGAAATCACTTACTTCAAGGACAGCTCCGAGCCAGGTAGCCTGTAGCCGGTATTCCATTGACTACAAACCATTACCGTTTGCGACGGCAGTGGTGTCAAGACAAAGCTCACTGGAGGTCGGAGTGGAGATCTGCTGTAATTTCTTATGAAAACAGATTCTCCCTTGGTGCCAGTGATGGTCGTATGTTGGTCAGAAGGAGGCCAGGGGACCGCCTGCATCTAAGCAGTCTGCGACCTAGACACACGGGACCTACATCTAGAGTCATGATCTAGGGAGCAATTTCCTAAGACAGCAGAAGCACTCTTGTGGTTATCCCAAACACACTGACTGCGAAATTGTCGTCACTCTGGTAATTCAATCTATAGTACAGCCCTTCATGAGTAGCATTCAAGGGGGAGTTTTCCAACAGGATAACGCTCGCCCTCACACCACTGCTGTAACGCAATGTGCTCTGCAGAGTGTTGACATGTTACCATGACCTGCAAGATCACCAGATCTGTCTCCAATTAAACACGTATGGGCAGTAGCGTACATAGACTTCGACGCGCCCTCCCGCATGATTTATTAGTGCGCCCCCCCCCTGTAAGATTTACAAGTATGTTGTTTTGGGATCTTTAGGAAATGGACCTAAAGGTCTATTTGGTGCAGAGTTCAAAATTTTGATTTTGAAAATTTCAATTTGAAAATCATTTTCAGAATATAAACCAATGTCAGTGTTTACGTTAAAATCTGCTAAATTAGACTCATTTGAATCGGAACTGGTAGCGGATTCATCATTAGCGTTTTCAAAATCACTTTCAGAATGTAAACAAATATCAGCATTTATGCTAGAATCTAATAAATTAGACTTATTCTAATTGAAACTGAAGGCGATTTCATTATTTGCTGCATGAAAATCATTTACAGTATCAGTATTCATGTTAGAATCTTTTTAACTAGACTTACTTGAATCGAAACTGGCGGGGATTTTCATTGTTCGCTGAAGATGAAAATGTGTTAGCAATATCATTTTCTGCATTTGCCATTTCCTTCACAAATCGAATAGGCATTATTATTCTTAAAAAAACTATTAATCTTCTGATATTTTTCAGCTTTTACTGCTTCTTCCTTTTTCCTTTTCCGAAACTCCTCACCAGACGGTTTTTTTTATTCATTTTGATGGAAACAATATCAATGTATGACTATTTCGCGTGCAATATGAAAGCTAATTAAGTCAGTATATTGGAATAGAATAGACAAGGAAAAATAGTTCGACTTTGAGCTCTGTAGGTCTGCCGTGATCGCATATTTAAAGCAGTCAAGGTGGCGGGACTAGCAAGTTTGCAATAATAGCACAGTCATCGTCCCCCCTTTTTAATCCAAAATGGCTTAAATCAGTTATTGTGACTTCTCAACAAGGTTCTTTATTTGATTTTTTTTTCCAAATTATCTGGCAAATTTCGAAACTGAATAGGAAAGAAGCATTTTTAAAAATAAAGCCTAATGTTTCTTCAGTTTCGTGAAAACACTAATACTAGTGCCGTCTTTTCTCAGCAGATTGAGGCATTAGTGCATATTAAGCAAGTAAGTGGCCACCCTTAAGCCAGGCCGCCAACTTACCGCCGTGCACAACAACTGTATATACTCTTATTTTATTATTCGGTAAAATTCTAGTTTCGTTCGTTAAATTGAATTCGCCCAATCCCAAAAACTGAGTTCAGGCGCCCTTGATCATAGGAGCTCAATTAGAGGTGGACAGGAGGCATATGTTATGCAGGAGAAGGCAGGGAGCGTGGTGAAATCATTACGTTATGCATCATATTGTGACGTATTGATGCAAATTTTATTCGGAACACCTGGAAGTGACATTGAATACGGGGAAGAAAAAGTTTTTTGTGTTATTTTTTCAGAGTGCGCCCCTATACCTCTTGCGCCCCCCCCCGCGCCGCGGGGGCTGCGGGGGCGCTATGTACGCCACTGCGTATGGGATATCTTTGGACGGCAACTCCAGCATCATCCACAGTCAGCAATGACCGTCCTAGTATTGACACAACAAGTGCAACAAGCTTCGCACTCCATATCACTAAGTGACATTCGGCACCTGTATGACACAATGCATGCACGCTTTCAGGCTTGCTTTTAAAATTCTGGAGGTTACACCGGCTATTAAAGTAACATAATATCGCATTTGCACAGCATTTTCTTGAGCTTGAATTAGCCATCTTGTACATTTAATCAATTAAACATGTTAACTAGACAATTGCATTACCCAAATTTCATTACTCTACAGTAATTTTTTCTTGGTGTTGGGATTTTTTTCCGCCTGTATGTATGTATATATATATATCTATATATATATATATATATATATATATATATATATATATATATATATATATATATATATATCTTAATATATAAAAATTACGTGTCCCTGTGTTTGTGGCCAATGGACTCCTCAATTACTGAACCGATTGTAACCAAATTTTGCACGCAGTTTCAGTTTGGTCCAACTTAAATGATAGGATAGTTTATATCTCAATTTAGGACCGCAATGTATTTTTAATTGCAAATTATGTATTTAGCTACCAGCTTTTCTGTGTTCTTGGCTAAGCCTTTTTTGACACCTGCATGGCTGAGCGACATAAAGTACACGTTCTGGCAGCTTCTGGAGCGCAGTAAACGGGTCATAATCTTTCTTATCTTAATATATAAAAATTACGTGTCCCTGTGTTTGTGGCCAATGGACTCCTCAATTACTGAACCGATTGTAACCAAATTTTGCACGCAGTTTCAGTTTGGTCCAACTTAAATGATAGGATAGTTTATATCTCAATTTAGGACCGCAATGTATTTTTAATTGCAAATTATGTATTTAGCTACCAGCTTTTGTGTGTTCTTGGCTAAGCCTTTTTACTAAGCCTTTTTACTAAGCCTTTTTACTAAGCCTTTTTTGACACCTCCATGGCTGAGCGACATAAAGCACACGTTCTGACAGCTTCCGAAGCGCAGTAAACAAGTAATATCTTAATATATAAAAATTACGTGTCCCTGTGTTTGTGGCCAATGGACTCCTCAATTACTGAACCGATTGTAACCAAATTTTGCACGCAGTTTCAGTTTGGTCCAACTTAAATGATAGGATAGTTTATATCTCAATTTAGGACCGCAATGTATTTTTAATTGCAAATTATGTATTTAGCTACCAGCTTTTCTGTGTTCTTGGCTAAGCCTTTTTTGACACCTGCATGGCTGAGCGACATAAAGTACACGTTCTGGCAGCTTCTGGAGCGCAGTAAACAGGTCATAATCTTTCTTATAATATATAAAAATTACGTGTCCCTGTGTTTGTGGCCAATGGACTCCTCAGCTACTGAACCGATTGTAACCAAATTTTGCACGCAGTTTCAGTTTGGTCCAACTTAAATGATAGGATAGTTTTTATCTCAATTTAGGACCGCAATATATTTTTTATTGCAAATTATCTATTTAGCTACCAGCTTTTCTGTATTCTTGACTAAAATTCTTTAAACATACCCGGTATGCCACCACATAATCTGCGGTTAAAAATTGGTTCACCCATAGTTCTTCTACGTAATTTAAATCCACTGAGATTATGCAATGATACGCGTTTAGTTATCAAAAAAATCACTGGGAACATTATTGAGGCAATCATTTTGACTGGCAAGTTTAAAGATGAAGTAGTTCTGTTGCCACGTATCCCAATGACACCGTCAGAATCTTCAATACCCTTCAAAAGGCTACAGTTTCCCATTCGTTTAGCTTTCGCCATGTCCATTAATAAGTTCCAAGGATAAACAATGTCAGTTTGCGGTTTAGATTTAGAAAACCCATGTTTTTCCCATGGGCAACTATAGGTCGCTTGCTCCCGTGTGGGAAAAAAGTCCAATCTATTTTTGTTTACAAGAGACAGATTAACAAATTATATTGTGCACCGATTAGTGTTGAGTTAAACTGAAATTTAAAATGCTTATAATTCAAAAAATAACAAATAATATTGGGGAATTATCTACCCTACCTACATTACTAAAAAAATAAAATGTTACAATAGCAATAAGCAAATTTTTAATTAACTCAATTGTTACAAGCTTGAATATAATATTTCTAAGTACTAAAATGCTACTTTTTTTGTTGATTTTTTGTTTCTAGCAAACTTAGGAAATTTTTGTTCGATTGTTTTCATATTTTGACCTTAAATTCATATTTATAAAAGTTGATCTCTATAACGGTAATAAAGTTTTTCGTTTCTATTGAAACATTATAGTTTAACCCATACCTTAGCCACAGCAACGCGTGGCCGGGTCAGCTAGTATATATATATATATATATATATATATATATATATATATATCGTATATGTATATTTACTGATATTTTGCTATAACAGCATAAAAAATAGCAATTTTATGTTTAAAAGCTCGTTTATTTTTCGTCTTCTTTACATTTTTTTCCTTCCATGTCTTGTTTTCAATTATTCGTTCATTTATTTTATCAGGTGTAGGCTTTCCCGCAATTAATGTAGACCAATAAACTTAACGCCAATTTGAAACCCTCAATTCAATAACACAGAACACATTTTTTACAGCACTAAGATAGGAAATAACATCCTGGGTGGAATCGAGCCCTTGCCCACGAGCTTACTGCCTATCAACAGTTTTCAAAGCAAACTCGTTTGATTGCGGTGGAGGATATTTTACGATTGCTTAGAAAAAAAAAAAGATTCGCCACAGCCATTTCACTTATATGATTAAATACATTATACATACTATTTAAGTTTCGAAATCATTTGATTTTTAATTATATATTTTTTATTTCAGCTTGGTTAAGATTTATAAGAAAATCAATTTTCTGTATGGCATTTTCTACAGAATAGCAAAAAACAAATGGATGTGTCGGCTTGAAAACTATAATGCTTTGAAAAAAAGATTGTCAGACAAAGATTCTGAGGTAAATTATAATGGTTTATTTTTCACTCTCTTTATCCTATCTTATTTGATTTAAAGCAATGGGCTAAAATTTATACAGTATTTCATTAAATATTCATCAAAATTGATTATAACAGATCACTTGATAACGGGGTTAGTTCCCGAAAAGAGTTCTGATGCAGTAAACTAATTACTCCAAAAAATTAAAAAAAAAAAATTCTAACAAAACTTTTATATATATTTTGTGAAATTGAAATGACCCAATAAATGACTTAAATGAAATAAATAAATCTATTAATTCATTATGCATTATTGTATGGTAAAATCTTTAAAAATTTGAAAAGAATCCAGAATTAAGTTCATTAGGGTTTAGAGTAAACTCCCGGTCACCCGCAGAATAGCGTGGCACGGTAACCGCGAATAAGCGAATACCGCGGATGATCCTAAAATAGATAAAATTATTGCTATCGAACAAAATAGCTAAAGCAATCAATCCCAGGAAGCACAAATAACCTTTAAACGTTTTATAAACGTTTTTAAAAGGTTGTCATAACGTTAATAACCATTTTACAACGTTTAAAAAACGAAGTATGCTACTTGGGATAACACAACACATGCATATTATAGTTAAAAAGGAAAATATTGAATATAAAAAATATGTCAAATTAAAAAAAAAACGAGCAATAACACGCTCATTCATGGATGCATTTTTCTACCCTCAGTACAACATCACTGAAAAAAGAAAGTGTGAAGATACGTGGATAACTGAATTTACTGTAATTAGAAACTGTTGAAGGGGCACTAAATTTATGTTTGACATAAAGCTCTTTTTTTCAAATTGGAATATATAAGTACTAGCTGTGGGGCCCGGCGTTGCACGGGCTTTAAAGTAGTGATGAAAATTTAAATAAACTACTCGCCGTCAAGGCGGTATATAATGATATATAACCGCCAAGACAGCTCGCCTTTAAAGTAGCGAGGAAAGTTTCAGCAAACTACTCGCCGCCAAGGCGACTCGCCTTTAAAGTAGTAAGGAAAGTTAAAACAAATTACTCGCCAGAAAGGCGGCTCGCATTTAAAGGAGGGAGGAAAGTTTTAGCGAAACAGGTTTCAAAAAACTACTCCCCGCTAAAGCGGCTCGCTAAAAAACTTTCCCTCATCAAAAAGTCAATCACATTATTTGCACATGCTTCCTCAGGAATAAAAACAATGTCAAGTAGCACATATTTAACGCTCTCCCTAATAAACAAATACAATTCCCTACCAAAAACAAATATTTCCAAACCGCTCTCTTCCTGTAACATTAATTACAAAATTCCAAACAAAAAAGTTGTTTTAATATTTAGATCGCAGCCAAAAAAAATCCCTGCTAAAAACATGAATTACAATTTAATTTGAAACACATTTTCAAAATGGTACCAGAAAAAAAAAGTCATTAAGTAGGTAGGACTTCAAGTGAAACACGGACGATCGCATTATTTGCCTTGTTGAAACTCCGTAAAATGAAATGCTTTTAAGAAACGAAATGAAGAAAAGGACACCAACAATGAATTTAAAAGATGTCGCCATAGCAACGCAATAAAAGGTTAATAGTTTGATCAGGAAAGAGGTTTTCGAACTCAAAGTTCAAACGCTTGTAACTTTTTTTCTAGTGGAGATAAAAGCTTGGTTCTTCGACTAAAAGTCGAATCAATTCTGGGGTTAAAAATATCGCTCTATCCAATGGCGTAAAAATCAAAACTATGGAATAATTAGTTTATTTTTTATTGATGGTTTTAATGAACCAAGTATTGCAAGAAATCGGGTGAAGCCTTGCAAAAGGCAAATTTAAAAATTGAATAACTCGTGCTGTGTTTAAGTTAGAGAATCGGAACAAACTGCATAGGACGGACAAAATTTTTCTGCTTCCAACGATATCTAACATTAATATGTGCAAGTAATTTTTAACCCCGGTATTCGGCGATTTATGAGAAAATTGCCTTGAATTCGAATAAAAAACGAATCGCTTATCGAATCTTTTCAAACTATAGCCTAAAGTCTTTCTGGATAAATGGACTATTCAACACAAAAAGAATTTTTCAAATCGAGCCAGTAGTTCCTGAGATTAGCGCGTTCAAACAGACAAACAAACAAATTCTACAGCTTTATATTATTAGTAAAGATTACATGAGCAGTAGCAAATATTGCGTATCATCAGTCTCGTTCTTTTGAAGATGGAGGGGAGAAAGGTACAATATGTACTACATACTTGGGGAAAATGAGTAAATACAGTTTTATACACTTTTTACATTTCGATTTTTCTAATTTGGGGTCACATGCCAAAACAAAACTTCATGTAATAGTATTACAATTTTACTATCAAATAATAGTTTTGAAACCTTTTTTGAAATAATTAATATCGCATGAAAAAAATCTCTCTCTTTTTTTTAAAATGTGACTTGTTTTGAAAGAAGATTCTCAAAAATGTTTGAAGCATTAATCCGAGTAAAAGATAAAAGTAAATTTGATTTGCTGCTAATACAAGCATAAGTATGGATATCTTCTCCAAAAAGAGTTATTCCAATGATTTCAATCCAGTGATGAAGAGGAATTTTCTTCCGTTGATTTTTCGACCGAAACAAAGCTATTACTTTAAATCACAAACCATGAAAAATAAGCTGTGAATATAAGTAGCTTCTCTTAGGTAAAATCATGCTTCCCACATAAGGGACACAGACTTTCATAAATGCTACTTTTTGTCAGCTTACATTTGAATGTATTTATGTTTCAATGTATCATTTATATTTTGATAAGTAATTAATTTTTGAAATTCGTCAAAAGCAAAGTAAAAAAAATATTTGCTGGCAGAGCTTTAAAATGTTATGCCCTAAGATAGAATATATTAAAATGTACGAAAGTTTAGTGAATGACTTTATCTCTCATATGGTTTTGGAGATAATATTACACTGTAGAAACATATTTACATTTTCTTCCCTATTTTATAGATATTTTTCTTGGACACTGATGATTTTGACTGGCAACAGTACATCGATAATTGTCTGCAAGGAGGACGAAAGTTCTTGGCCCGCGAAGATCCCTCAAACATCCCCTATGCGAAAAAGAAGGCCTATTGGTTCGTATATTCAACCATTTTTATATATTTTTAAAACTTTTACACATGTTATGACGATTAAGCAAAGTAAAACCGTTTTCTAGCTTCTTTTTTTTTTTTGTGCACTGGATACCAGTGCTTGCTTGACTACTACACCAATATTTACATTTAAAACTGAAAGACATGAATCAAAGATTTGTTACCTAAATCACCAATTTCATTTCGTCAGAAAATAAAATTAAAAAAAATATTAAAATGTGCCCTTACAGCATTATGGTGGCGTGGTGGTAGAGCGTCGGTTTTCCGCGCCGATAACCCGGGTTCGATCCTAGAGTTGGCCAGTCGGCGGATTTTCGAGATGCGGAAAATCCTCGGGGCCCATGTAGTATAATTATGCGGCATGTAAAAGATCCCTTGGGGTATTCGTTTGGCTTTGAATATCCCTAGGCAAAATTAAATCCTAGTGCTCTTTCGCATCAAAAAGTGCCCAGGTGCCTCCATCTGGCGGCAACTGGGCGTCAAAATTCTCGTAGTAATGTCATTCCGCCGATTCTGGTGCTACGTGAAAGAATGGATGCTTAATTGGGGGATCGCACTAGGTCTGCTAAAGGTTGTGCCTAAACGGCAGCCCCATTTGAAAAACAAAAAAAAAAAAAAAGAAGCATGATGGTGGCATACTGGTAGGAAGGTATCCTACTGCAAATATCTCACAAAATTTAGGGCGCTTTTCCACTTACCGACACGGCAACGATAAATCGTAAGCGATTGTCGTCATCAGACATTGGAGCACGCAAAATGCATTAAAATATGCTATGCGCTTTTTCATCTCCTGATTCCAGGACGATTGTGCCGTCTCCGACCGAACGCTGTCGTTTGTCGTCCCATTCGTGCCGGATGGCATCCGTCTCGCCTTTAAAATCGGGACGACAATCAATCATCTGTTTACTTTCTTCGAAGGATCAACAAACAGCAATGGCGTTCAAATTTGACATCTCTGCATTAATAAAATGTAAGCTTAAATTCACAGACGATAAATAAAACATGTAGAAATGAAATAATATTATTCTTTAATGTTTTGTTTCATTATGCTCAGACGATCTTAATTACTACAGAAGACCTCAGACTTTCATTTTGATAGCATTGACGCAGCAGAGCGATAAATGGTGAATCTATTCGTCAAGACATTTTAATTTGATGATCTAAAATGTAATAAAGCGACGGATTTAAAAAAGTTCTAAGGCAACCCTTGTGTAGCTCTTGGCAAATAGATTCGCTATTCATCGCTCTGCGGTGCCTACAGATAATAGGCGTTTCGTTCTTAGTAAACAAGGTGGGAATGTTTTTGAGTTGTGAATATCATACACTCATATTGTCTCTTCATTTGTTTTCTTTTTCTGCGGAGGTAAAGTAAACACAGCAGACGAAGTTGGTTAAATGGAGGAGCTATAATGTTTTACGTGTGAGCACAGTGCTGTCTCGAAAAGGAATGCGGCGGAAAATGGCCCGTTCGGAGAAACGATATCGTTTGAGTGGAAAAACAGTACTGAAGACGATACGACAACGTACGTATCGTTGCAGTATTACCGTCCGACTTTCGTCGTTGTCGCGTCGTCAAGTGGAAAAGCGCCCTTAAGGGCCCTACATCACCAAAGATTCACCGGGTACATACATGCGTTGAGTCAGTGGGTCTAAATGTCCTGTAGTTTTCTGTTAGCAATTACCATGAGTGTTGAGCTCTTGGAAACATTCCCTCCTTTTCGCAACTATTCTAAATAGTACAGGGATGCTACCATCAATTAAGACCAAAAGTCAGACATTTCACAATATAAATGACCCCTCATTTTAAAGCGTATCGTGCCGCCCACTGACGAAAAACAGACCACTGTCTGAATATTGTTTCTATATAAAGCAATCGTTTTTATTTTTGTTTCTTATGACGCATTACTGTACTAAATAGCTGCCGAAAATTGAAAGGCATTGCCGCGCATGGTAGGGCGTCGTGCGTGTAATGAGAAGAAAATGGGTTTAAATATAGGCTGAAAAATATTTTAATAGGTTTTTTTCGTTCGCGGAATTCTAACCCAACTTTCCATTATCATAGATGTTTTTTTTTTGGGGGGGGGGGGGGCATTATACCTGCTAAAAACACCATAGTTTTAGAAATACTTCATCTAGCTTCGACAGCAATACATAACTTTCAAGATTTTTTTCACCGTTATCAGCGAAAAATAATCAAGCAACGCACAATTTTGCTGTTATTCAAACAATTATATTTAAAAACAGGCTTTTGCGTTCATCAAGTAAAGTCTTCTCTCAAGTAAGAATGGTTTGCACGGATCAGCTAATTTACTTTTAAATGGCTAGTTACGGGGACATTAGTTATTGGCATTTAATGGGACTTTTAAGAAATGCTTTGATGCTACGTTTTAGGTTTATTGTGTTGAATATTAAAATAGTAGTAGAAAACAATTTGTAATGAATTATTTAGTTTTGACTGGAACAAAAGGCAAAAAAAATTATTTTAGTATCTTTATGAATGCACAGGTATAGGCAAAAAATATTTCAAAAATCTCATTTTGTATTGATAGAAAATGTAGTTGATTCATTATTCGTTTTTAATTGTTTGACTTTTTATGCATTTGTAAATTAATAATTGCGTTTTGCTATTTTTTTTTAGTTGGTGGGCCGTAACAACGCTGCTGAAATGGTGTTTCCTTTTGTTTACATTTTATTATATATTGTCTTGTTTTGGTATTCTAAACAATTCCGAAGAAAGAATGTATACAATACATAATTAAATAGTTAATCATTGTGGTTCTTAAAAATAAAAATGTTTTTTGTTCTTCTTGTAGACTGATTATTGCTGTTTTGGTTATTATTATTATTATATTTATTATTATTATTTCTTTATGGCTCACAAACCTGCTCCAATAGTTGACAAGTAATACAAGTTGGTGCAAAAGTACTAAATTCATGCCCATGTAGCATCAACTCATCGGATTTTGCTCGACCGATCATCGAACTGCTCGTAAACTGATCCCGTAACGCATGATGACATCATTCCGATCAGTATCCGAGCACGGTTTTCGATGAGCTACTTTTCATCGGAAAGTGATATCCTTCCGATCAACTTTCCCGATGAAAATAAGCCGAGCTATATTCCATCGGAAAATGATATCCTTCCGATCAACTTTCCCGGTGAAAATAAGCCGAGCTATACTCCATCGGAAAATGATATCCTTCCGATCAAGTTTCCCGATGAAAATTAGCCGAGCTACTTTTCATCAGAAAGCGATATCCTTCCGATTAACTTTCCCGATGAAAATAAGCCGAGCTATATTCCATCGGAAAATAATATCCTTCCGATCAAGTTTCCCGATGAAAATATGCCGAGCTGTATTCCATCGAGAAACAATATCGGTTCGATCAAATTTCCCGATGAAAATTAGCCGAGCTATGTTTCATCGGAAAACTATATACTTCCGATCAAATTTCCCGATGAAAATATGCCAAGTTACAGATTTCATCGGAAACAGGTCGTAATGATCCAAATTTCCGATGAAAATGTTTTCAATCTTAAATTTTTATTAAATATGCAGTGTTGGTCTCATTAATAGTCGACATGGTGGCATGGTGGTAAAGCGTCGGCTTTCCGCGCCGACAACCCGGGTTCGATCCTAGAGTTGGCCATTCGGCGAATTTTCGAGATGAGGAAAATCTTCGGCGATTCTGGTGCTATGTTAAAAAATGGATGTTAATTTGGGGGATCGCACAAGGTCTGCTAAAGGTTGTGCCTCTACTGCAGCCCCATTTAAAAGAAAAGAAAATGATCCAAAATTCATAGCCACAGAACTACACTGCTCTTATAATTTTCCAACTCTCATCGTATTTTCATCCAAAATTGATCCTTAATTCATCGCCACCAGCTACACTGCTCGTATATTGATCTAAATCATATCGTATTTTCATCCTAAATTCATCACCACGGAACAGCACTGCTCGCTAAATCACATCGTATTTTCATCAAAAATTGATCCTAAATTCATCGGCACGGGACTGCACTGCTCGTAAATTGCTCCAAATCTCATCGTATTTCAAGCAAAACTCATCGAATTTTGCTGCTCGGATTCTGTTTGACCGATGAGACATATTGGAGCAATTCCCGATGAGAACTCATCGGAATCCGATCATCGGCCGATGAGAATTTCATCGGGTTTCGATGAATGGCCGATGAGATTATGCTGCTAGGGTGTTTTGCTGTTCCAAAACCAGACTTTATTTTTTGCAGCAGCTTCTAAACATGATATAGCAATATCCTTGAAGATAGCCATTGCAGAGTTGCTAATTTTACCAATTTTACTGACCAATTTTTCTTCGCAATTTTTCCATATTTTAATGAATAGTTAATAAATATATTTTTGTTTCGGGTCGTTTTTTTTTTTTTTACTGTGTGAGTTGAGGATATTCGAGACCCTTTACTTCTTCAATCATTACATTAATCGAAATTCGTAAATAGCGAAATTTCAATTCAATTTGTACCGTAAAAAATCGGCGACTAAGAAATTGACAATTGCTTTAAAAACCCTTACACTTCTTAATGTTTTATTTCTCATTGATTTGAAACCTTTCATTTCTAGAATAAATACAAAAATGAAGTACTAATTCATTGGAAAGAAATCTTTAATTAATTAAAGATTTATTTCGTTAGAATTAATTTATCTTACTGACAGTTTTCATCTACATACTTTTAATCTGTTTGGAAGATTAAAATAATTTTCATGAGTTTTGAAACATATTGTTATTTCAACTGCGTTTTGTTTAATAGTACCACACAATGGTAAACACCAATGTTTTTCAAACAGGTCAACACTGAACATGTGCTTCAAGTTCCTTTTCATCCTCTAAATTTCTTAAATATCTTGAAATGTGAGAGATATTTTAACCTGTTCTAATTTCAAGTAGCTTATTTTTTAGTTTTAATATTACAATACTGCTACATGCAGACGGTGCAACTGTGTGGTGCCTTCAATTCTCGCCTAGTTTTTAACTCAGGCGTTTTTCTTCAAATTTCGGCGGACTTTAATACATTGTTTTCGCTACGGTCACATTTTTCGCAAATTATGAAAAAATACTGTGTAAATTACGAAAATCAAGCAAGGCATTTTCGCTTTTTTTTTTGATAAAACGTAATGATAACAACACAAAAAAGCAAGGTCCGAGAGAAGAAGCAAGCATGGCGATATCCAACTCTTATTATAAATCGTAGCCAAAATGTATAAAATGCTATTAAGCTCAACAATCTGTCTTAATGAGCATTTGGTCCTTCAATAAATGCATTATTAACGTTTTAAAAAACTTCTTTCAATAAGAATTCGATATAATTTTTTTACTTCAAATTAAAAAAAATATAAACTACTTTCCATGAATTTATTTTTTTAAATATGTCAGGTTGAATTTTGATTTTAGCTTTCAACAGCAGATGTGAAATGCATAGAGTAGGTTAGAAAAATTTGTAAACATATTCATTCACCTTCGACATTTTAGCATTTTGCTGAAGCCTTTTCTTCCATTTTCCCTTTTTGTTAACGAACGTTTAAGCTTAGTTTAATTCATTTTTTAAGACCTATTATCTCCCTAAAGGTTGGTTGCATCAGGGCAAATAATTTTCGTTTCAAAAAAAAAGTCTTAATATGCCTTTCGCTTGTTTTCTAATTATTATTATTGTTTTTTTATTTCTTCACTATTCGACCGGTGTCCTAATTGGTATAAAATAGTTATCAATCAACTGAAGTGCAGTATTGTAAAATCTATTAATTACAGACTCAAACCAGTTATACTTGATTATAAATACGGCAATGAATTTCACTCTAGTGTGAGTAATACATGCTCAAAAAAAAAAAAAAAAAAAAAAAAGTAGAATAATCTTGGACCTAATACTGAGGTTGAGCAAATGTTATTAAAAGAAACTTTAAAAAGTTTGAAAGAAAAATTGTTTTAAAAATTGATGTCTGCACAGCTGCGATTAACTGTTAGTTTAAACGATACCTTTCTCTTCGAAAAGTATAAAACTACAGGCAGTCATGCCAAAAGAGAGACTTGTTAATTCCACCAATTCTGTCTATAATATCAAAATAACATAACATGCTGAATGTCGTCAAAAGAATAAGTTTGCTCACATATTACGTTTTTTTTTGTATATCGGGTTTTGGAATATTTAATTTTACTTAATTCACTGCTGTAATTTTAGATGCTAAATCATATCATTTTAGATTACATACAAATATTAACGAAAATTTTTTTACACAAACATCAATTAAAACTGCTGACACACTTGCTTCGCTGGTACAAGAAGCATTTTTCGCAATGCAAAGATATTGTGCTGATGGATGATAAGACATTCGGCGAAAGACACAGATGTTTCATCTCGATACATGTAAAGTATGTACGAGGGCTGCTAGAAATTATATGACCTTCGACAGAAAAAAATACATAACAATAATCCAAAAAACTGGCATACCTAAAGAGTTGGAAACCTAATCACCATCAAAGAATCTGTTTGAGATTCCACACCCTTCTGCTATTAATGCTGCCATACTGAAAGAGTTTCAAAAAGGCCTTTTTTCTAATGGAGCTTTGTTCCACTCTTGTTGCAGCCGCATTGTCCTCTCCTGTCTGAAAATCGTTTTCCTTTCAATTGCTTCTACAGTTTGGATAACGCCAAGAAGTTGAAGGGAGCTATGTCAGGAGAATCAGGATCCCGTTAAACCTCTGAAGTCTGAATAAAGTGTGAGGAATAAGCAGAAGCACGGTCACGGATGCAGCCTGCATGTTTCAAATAGTTTCTTCTTCACTGTCGCCCAGTTTCTGGCAAAATTTGATGCTTCGGTCGTTTCATCATTTTCCTTGAAATTGAAAAACCCGGCGGCAGCACGACATTTTACATCATTCAGTTAATACAGTCCGATGCTAACGCTATTGGCAAAGGGATAAAATTCACGCGTGACAAAAAATCCAAGGTATGCTCATGCAAGAGCTTGATTCATATCCATCAGATTTTCGTAAAAGGGGGGGGGGCAAAGGTTAATACTCGCTTTACCTGTTGGTTAAGATTAAAACAAATAAATAGTAAAAGGTGGGAAGTGGGAGGAAATATATAACAATAACAATAAATCAATAAAATAAATAATGTTTTTTTTAAATGTCTGAGTGAAAAAATATGCAGAAAAATATATTCAAGATACACTATTCGGAATTTCTGTGAACTTGTATTCAACGTCTACTACTTTATCTATAATTTGTGTGTGTGTGTGTTTGTTTGCTTGCGGATAGTGGTGTGGTTGCATAAAGGGGGTGGAAAAATACTTAGATCACAAGGCTTTACAGTACCTTAAATACAGGTTTGCATACATGTTTTGAGGCGTAAGGATTTTGAAAACAGAGAATGAATCACGAAAAGAGAAATAGATAAATTTCATACAGTCTGAGTTAAAAAAAGAAAAAAAGAACCGTATCATTTTCTGCCGTATCATATTCACTTTTTTTTCTTATGAATATAATTAATTAATTAATTTATTTGGTTAGTGTTTCATTATTTTTTCATTTATTCATTTACACTTTTAGTTACTGATTTATTTGATCAAAAATTTAAGTTTTTTACATTTAACTTTTTACTCTACTAACGTAGATTTCTTTAGGACTTTTTCTAATTGATGGTAAATAGTTAAATTTTGGAATGGCTAAGGTGGAGCGGAATTTTTGTTTTGCATCTGTACTTCATTTCTAACTTAATTTTTTTTTTCCATGGACAGGGGTTAGAATTTTGTATTGCTACCTTTTTAATGCAGTTTGAAATTAGATTACATTTTCCATTCAGGAATGGTGAGGCGGGATTTTTGTTGTGTACTAAATGTAGCATTCTCATTAGGATTCAAGATATAATGCGTTTTTCAAAAAAAAAAAAAAAAAAAACTATAGTCAATTCTCGATAACTCGAATCTGATGGGACCGAAAAAAAAACTTCGAGTTATCGGAAGTTCGACTTATCATTAGTTTCGATTTCCAGCATTTTAATAAGAATAATCTGGAATATTTAACTAATATATGGATAATTGATGCAAATACAGAGCACATGAATTGTTTTATTGATGAAAATGTCCACTATTTATATTAAAAAAAACGTTAAGAACAATAACAAAAAAGAAAATAAATCTTTCTTTTTATTCGTATTTTATTCTTGTAGGATGATCCGTCCTTTTGTACTGCAACAAGCAGTTTTGTAATTCGAGAAACAGTAAATGTTAAAGCCTTTTTACACATGGTTTTCCTTTGGCAACGCATTCATTTTCTTTCATAGTTTTATATGTACTTTTCGTGGCAAACCTCAGTATTTTAATCATTTTTTTTTCTACTTCATGTTAAAGAATCTTTTTTATTAGCTCCTTTAAAAGTCGTTTACTGTAAATTTAATAATCACTATCCACTGTCATGTTTCATTGAAGATTAAAGAAGCTTTTTTTTTTTTGTGAAAACAAATTCCTTACTGACATATAATGCAAGCAATAAGTGCAAAGGATACAGCAAGAGTCACGGTCACCACAGATGTTATTCCTTTATTGCACACTGCTTCAACAGATCTTTTTTTAACTTTCAGGCTTTTTCTATAGGAATAGTAAGAGAAAAGTAAAATTTCATGCTCTCAGTTGTGACAGTTTTTTCTGCTTTTTACTATCAAATGTTTAGTCACCTCAAAAAAACTTCGAGTTAAGCGAAGTAGACTCCGAGATATGGAGAAAAATTAACATGGAATCGAAGGCGAAGGCATCGGGACCAAATAAAAGTTCGAGTTATAGTAATATTCGAGTTATCGGACTTCGAGTTATCGAGAATTCACTTTATTTTGTTTTCAGCGGTCTGGGGCGGAGCGATTTTTGTTTGTTTTAGGTTTATTGTCTTTTTAAATTAAATTACTTTTTACATACGGGAGATGAAGGGGGGGGGGGGCAATTTTCGTTTTTACTAATTGCAGAATGGTTGTAAGATTACATTATTTTCTAGTCAGGAGAGTGGATAGTGGGGATTTTAAATGAAAATTGTCGTTATTCTCTTGGGGATTTTTATTACTACACATGGATCTTAAGTTAAAGAATGCTCTATGTATTTTAATTCAAGAAAATTATTATTATTATTATTATTATTATTATTATTATTTTTTTTTTTGCTTCAAGCGTAGAGAGTTGTTCAAGGATTCTAGGTATTTCCTTTGAATTATTCGCATGATCGCCGTGCGGGTACGGCTAGTCAGTTTTAACCGACATATTTATTTGCGTAAAAAGCCGTCAGATAGCAGCACCATATAATCGAAGGGACGAGCACGATTTCGTTTGGGTATAAGGGATCTTCGTTTGAAGGATCTTTGCTTCGAAGATCAAAACAGTATTTTGAGGAACGGCTGCGTCCACGCTTCAATTGGAATGGACACCCCTGCAATACATGTGTACAGTAGGGTGTATCCCGAAATTTTTTTTTTATAAATTCAAAATTTCAAGTTGATAAAAAGTTGTCACTATATACACATAGTTACCAAAAAAATTTTTTTGAAATTAAAAAATATTTAGATAAGCTGGGATAGCCTTGAAGTTTCAAGTTTTTTTAGTAAAAACGATGATTTTTTAAAAAAATATATAAATTATGTGTAAAGTAAAAATAATTATTTAAGTTCAAAAATGGACTACTTAAGGAGTAATCTATTAATAAAAAATGCACTGGAGCTGAAATTGAACTTTCAGGTTACCAGAAATAGTTACATAAAACCTCACATTTTTGCTAGTCAGTCATATTTTTAGAATATTTACCCATTGGGTGTATCATTGAATTTTTTTTTTTGGAAATTCAAAATTTCGAGTTGATTAAAAGTTGTCACTTATCTCACATAGTTACCAAAAAAAAATATTTTGAAATTGAAAAATATTTAGGTCAACCGGGATTACCTTGAAGTTTCAAGTTTTTTAGTAAAAGCGATGATTTTTGTAAAAAATGTATAAATTATGTGTAAAGCAAAATAATTATTTGAGTGGAAAAATGGACCAATCACGCTATTTCAAAGTGCTGCACTTCAATGTTTGTACTATTCATACCCCAAGTAGCATACTTCGTTTTTTAAAGGTTGTAAAATGGTTACATTTAACAACATGGTTACGTTGTAACAACCGCTTAAAAACGTTTATAAAACGTTTAAAGGTTATTTGTGCTACCTGGGACAATAATAAAAATTATTTTGCAGGATAAAGTAAATATTCTAAAAATTTGACTTACTAGCAAAAATGTGAGATTTTTCGTATTTATTTCTGGAAACCTAAAAGTTTAACCTTTACCTCCAATATATTTTTCATTAATAGATCACTCTTTAAGTAGTCCATTTTTGAACTTAAATAATTATTTTTGCTTTACACATAATTTATACATTTTTTAAAAAATCATCGTTTTTACTAAAAAACTTGAAACTTCAAGGTCATCCCGGCTTATCTAAATATTTTTCAATTAAAAAAAATGTTTGGTAACTATGTGAACATAGTGACAACTTTTAACCAACTTGAAATTTTGAATTTCCAATAAATGTTTTCGTGATACACCCTAGTGTACAGATGTAAATACACTGTATCACCAAAAGACTTTCAAATATTCGCATCTTCGCAAATTCATAAAATAATGAGAGACCAATTGTTCTGTAACTTGTGTCACAAAACATAGGCATCAGCAGACATTTTCCAATAAAATTTGAAATCACCCATGCATTTAGGGGGACCGGACGAGAGGAGGTGAATTTTTTTTTCCTGATCATCCTTCATCGTAAATAACTGGGAATACGCTGTAAATTTCAGAAATTAATTTCCATGCTATAGGGTAAAAGCACCAGTAGTCGGCCATTTAAGAGATCTTTTGTAGATCTTGGCTAACCTAGAACTTTCAGCTATCAATACAGCAACGAAAACAAGGTAAAACTTTAGAATGAACCTTTCTGATAATGAATCACCTACTTGTTTCAGAAATTAAAAAAAAAAAAAAAAAAAAAAACAAAAAATATATGTTGAAATCCAAGCTGTTGTCAACACTAGTAAATGCTCCAGTAGTCGGCCACAGAATCATCTTAGCTGAAAAATAATCGCAATAGAATCGCAATATTGGATGACGGGCTCACCATTCAAAATGAAATGACTCATTACTAATACAAAAAAAGTACCCGAAACTAAACTGCCACTGGTTGATGATTGAGGATAGGTACATGAATGTGTGAATGCGTCGTATCTGATTTTGAATTAAAAATGTACTATTTATGAGGAGTTTAATGTCATTGTAGCCGACTACTGGAGCACTTACCCTATACACTTCTTATACATATTTTCGTGAAAGTAGCACTTATTTAAGTATATATTCACGAAGTTATGAACATTGCTTTTCAAAAAAAGAAACCATGGCGATGGTTTTTCTCGGTTTTTGGCTCATAACAAGCAGTTTCTGTTGAACTTATACAACTTTCAGAAAACTTGACAGCATACAAGAGAAACGTCATACTTGAATTTGAATTTATTTTTAGTATGAAAAAAAATGTTCAATCACATAGCTTTAAATTGGTGATGGATTGCATTTCGTAAGTTCAGAAATAAAGCATCACAAAATTAGAACCTTACAGGCATTATTAATGTTGGTTTTATATCGTTCGTTGTAATCTTTACTACTCAATTCTCAGACTGTTTATGTCGAATTTTCCAATCCCTGAGACTTTTTTTTTGTTCCATGTAGTCTTGGAATTAATTATTGATGTTTAAATAGACGTATGCAAAAAACGTAATATGGATTTAGGTCAGACACGGATAGATTTTTTTTTAAAGGAATTCAAAGACAATATTTGGGAAATGCTCTTGTTTTATCGGCGTTCATCTGAAAAAAATATTTTTTTTTTAAATTTAAGAAAGAGTTACATTTTAAATGCCGCTCCAACTTTGACCCCAATAAATAAGGAAATGTAATGCACTTCAAATATCGGAAAAAAAGAAAAAGAAATATTTGCTGAAACCATTCTAGTAATTGATTTTATTATTATTCTTTCCAAAAAATTTTTTTAAAGGTGTACTTGGGTTCTCTATATAGCGTAACATCACGTGAATTTTGCACTTGTTAAAGAAGTTTCACGCAATAAAATTACTATGCGATTTTGTTAATTTGAATCACAAGTAAAAAGGAAAATAAGAGTAAAAGGAAAACACATGAATAACAATGCAGAAAAAAAAAACTGAACCGGATACTTTCCGAACCCCAATTTTGCCGAAATTGAATTTGCTTCATTCTACTGTGTTTCTCATTGCTGATTCTCTTCTACAATCGGGCTTATCCAACAGTTTATCCATGGATCTACTAACAATTATCCAAAACGATTAATTTATACAGTAAAAGCTAGGCATCTTCCCCCCTTCCAAAACGAGAAACACAGAATTTTGAAAAGGTGAGCTCTTGAAAATTTCAGCTCATTTAATTTCCATCTATATATATAAAATCAAAGTTTGATGACGTCACGGGTTCGGGTCAAACGCTCTCCTGGAAAATTTACGCAACGTACGATTATGAAAATTGGTACAAAATTATTCCACACACTGATGATGTGCAAGACGCAGCCGAAATTTTTAAATTCGCCCTAGATTTTTTAAAAATTTATTTAAAACTTATATTCACAACGTATCGCTCCTTTTTTTTTGCACTCCAAAAGGGTTTTCTTTGTGATTGAAGTGAAATCAATTGCCAACTTCTGGCATGTGCCATGTGCGTTTATTTACAGTTTTCAAAGTAAGTGTCATTCGCTTTATTTCGTTCATTCCGCTCTGATTTATTTTCTTTTTTTGCTGGATTACTTTTTTTAATTTCCTGACATTTACTTTATTTTTGGGGCAATAACTTTTCTTCTCTTTTACTTAATTTGGCGGATTATTTATTTACAAAAATTCTTCAATTCGTATTAGCACTATAGTATTAGTACGTTTTCCAGTATTTGGTAAGTAGTTGATAACAATGTTTATCAATTTTCCTCCAGGGTTTTTCTTTCAAAATTTTCAATTTACTTTCTAAAATTCTTTTGTGGTGGTTTACATACATTTATCACACATGAAAATATTTACTTTTTGAAATTTCTACTATGCCACGCATTGCATTATTTCTCATGGTATGTTCTTTTTGCTCCTAATTTCATACATACATAGCCCTTAATTGCATCTATTTAACAAAGTTGTTTAAATTAAATGTTTCAAAAGTTACAAAATGTTTGCTTTTGCTACTAAGTTCCTATCAGTTGCATGAGAAATGCCTCCTCTACCTAAAGGGAGGCGATGTTTGCGTAGTCGTAATTTACATCAACGAGAACTTTGGCAGCAAAAAATTAACCAAGAAACATCCTTACAGAAAGAAATAAGACTTGAGCATAAAAGAATTACATGTCAAACAACACGATTACTCCAGATTGGTGGCACTGCTACAGTCGCTAGCACTTCTGATGTAATTAATAGCATACCTGCTGTGGTTAGTACCCCCACTACACTTAATGCTACAGTTAATATAGTGAATGACGAAATAAATGCTCGGCAAACAACACGATTGCTTACGATTGGAGGCACATCTGCCGCAGTCCATAGCACATCTGATGTAATTGGTGGCATATCTGCTATAGTTAGCAGGAAATACTGTATTTAATGGCACGCATGCTTTTCAGTGCAGTCTTATAGTTTGGGATGAATGCACCATGTCACGTAAGTTTGCATTTGAAGCTCTTGATCGTACACTACAAGACTTTCGTTGCAATAATAGCTTTATGGGTGGTATAACTTTATTACTGGCTGGTGATTTTCGCCAAACTCTACCAGTTATTCAGCGTGGAACAAGAGCTGATGAAATGCATGCATGTATTAAATCTTCTTACATTTGGAATGGAATTAAAAGATTAAAATTGAAAACACATATGAGAGTTTATTTAACAGGGAATTCTAATGCGCAGTCATTTGCTGATGATTTACTTCAGCTTGGAAATGAAGCCTTGGAGGCAGAAAATCAAGGTGGAATTATTTCTCTTGATAGAATTGGAACTGCTGTTGCCTCACGACAGGATCTTTTGGGAGCTGTGTTTCCAAACATAGTAAGGCATTATATGGAAGAGAACTGGTTGTGTCAAAGAGCTATTCTTGCTCCAAAAAATGATGCTGTCGATGTTACAAATAAGCAGCTGCTATCTCGATTACCTGGTTCTTCTCAAATCTACAAATCAGTTGACACAGTTTGTAACATTGATGAAGCAGTTAATTACCCAACAGAGTTTTTAAATTCTTTAGAAATTTCAGGAGTTCCATCTCACATTTTGGAATTAAAAGTTGGAGCACCAATTATGCTACTAAGAAATTTAGATCCTTCTTCACTCTGTAATGGTACAAGACTTACTGTTAAAAAAATGTCACAGAATATCATTGAAGCCACTATTATTACTGGATGTGCGAAAGGAAAGGAAGTTTTTTTCCTCGAATTCCAATTATTCCATCTGATGTTCCTTTTGAATTCAAATAATTGCAATTTCCTATTCGTTTAAGTTTTGCCATCAGCATTAATAGATCCCAAGTAGGGATGCACCGATAAGCAAATTGGCCGATTACCGATTACCGATTAATCGGCTAATGACAATCGGCCGATTAATCGGTAGAGCCGATTAATGATTAGAATTATTATTTTTAATACTATAAATTTCACCCTCACTGTTTTTTCCAATTTCTTTTGCAATTCCGATTTCAGAAATGGCAACTTATTTATTCCTGAGAGAAGATTTGTTTTTCTCCATTTTTCCATTTTTTTCAAAATACATAATTTCAAAATTTTAGCAAATTTCTTTGAACCAATTATCATATTTTTATGAATAAAATTGTATTAAGAGTCTAGACATGAAAATTATTTTTAAAAAATTAGGGGGAAGCTGTGGTGAACACTTTAATTTAGGAGTGATGTTCTTAATTCAAATTAATTTTTCAGTTATAAGTTGCTATTTATATCAAGTCTTTTATTCTTTCAAACTTAGAGGTGATATAAAAGCATTAAGAGCTAAGTAGAAAAGTATCGACACATGAAAAATGCTGCACCATTGTCAAAATGTTTGTATTTATTCAAAATAGGAATATTAAATTATTAAATCACTTGTATCAACTGAGAGGACTATTATTATTAGTATTTTATTATTATCACATTGCTATTTTGTATTTCATTCTTTGAATTGTTTTTTTTTTTACTTACTACACTACACTTTCGTACTACATGTTATACTTGTGCTTGCTGAAAATTATTTATTTCTTATTCATAAATTTATCCATCGTAGTTTCTTGTTCAAGCATCCTCAAGTATTTTTTTTTTTTTTTAAGCATCTGACTGATTATAAATGAAATGAAATATTTATGTTTTCGTATTCCAATTGAAAAGTTCAGGAATTTAACAAACGGTTTTCTTTTAATATTCCAATCAGTTTTACGCCTTATACGAAATATTTGTTTTGTTTTCACTCGGTTCACTTTCATACTGCATGTTATTCCAGAAAATTACATTTATTTACTGTTTATACAACTGTTTATCATAGATTCTTGGTGAAAGTATACTTTGAAAAGTAATATTAAAAAAAATATTTTTTTCGCCGATTAATCGGCAAGATTTTGCCGATTATTAATAATCGGCAGGGTGGCCGATTATGGCCGATTAATCGGTATTACCGATTAATCGGTGCATCCCTAATCCCAAGGACAATCTTTAAAAGTAGTAAGTCTCGATCTGGAAAGTCCATGTTTTTCACATGGACAGTTGTACGTTGGCTGCTCAAGAGTGGGAAGTAAAAATAATCTGTATATTTTTGCTCCTGGAGGGAAGACAGTTAATGTCGTTTAACCTGAGGCCCTTCAAGCATAAGAATCTAAAGCATTTAAATTTCTTCTTTTGTGTACTTTTGTGTATTTATTTATTAACATTTTGCCTAACAGGTTTTAACTAAGACTATGAAGCAGTGTTCATTCCTTTAACATTTCCAAAAATTAGAAAACATTTAATTTCAACTCGGCTTCTACCCACTAAAAAAAAGATTGCAAAAAAACTCTCATCGAAATTAATTTTTAAAATTGGAGGCAGGTCATAATGTTAAGTTTGTTTTTTTATTTGTTTTGCCACTTACCTATGCTTCTCTGACTGTAAATTGCAATTTTAAAACAAAGTTATTTTGCTACATTAAGATCAATATTCAAGTTATGTTTCTGTCAAGATATGTCGCTAAATCTACGCATGGACAAAAAACATTTCAGGAGAAAATATCCTACAATCTTATTCAGAAAAGTACAGTCATATTTTTATAATGTATCGCCGCTTTCCTGTAGCTGTTCTGACACTGAATTTTGCTTATATCTACTGATGTTTAATTTGTTCAACATACATAATAAGTATTCTTCTTTTGGACGTCAGTAGCTCCACTCAGTTTTCTTTATTGAAAAACATTTTCCCCTGCAGCTATCATTCCAAGCTCTCTTGCATCATTAAAATCAATTTTCAATGCCAAGATGTGTCTATATTTTAAACTGTAAACATGTCTGAAACAATTGTTGAAAGAAATATCATTCTACAATGCTGGGGGGGGGGGGGGCGTGGTTTGGAGGGGTGTCAAAGTTTCAACAAATGGCTTCATTAAAATACCTATATCTTCATTATTTCTTGGTTTACAACAAGGTTTTTAAAGCTTAAAATGCTTAAATCCCCCTAATAACAACATTAAAAGGCATAAACATCTTAATTCAAATTACTGACATACGTTTCGGAGCGACTAAGAGTTCCTTTTTCAATGTAAAAGATGGGAGTTTATTAATGAGAAGTCATCCGGATAAGGTTATGTTTTTTCACTGAATAGGCGTTCTTTGGAATCAAACCCCGCATTTAAACAATCGTTGGGGACAACCCATAGTCCTGATAACTGGATTTTTAGTTTTCTGTCTCGTCTTGATAGCAGTCTGCTGTCAGAGTTTGTTTTAGACTTCGCGCTGTGATTTTATGTTATGTTTCATGCATTTAGATTTTAATGAGTGGTATACTGTTAAATGAACAGTGATTAATGACATTTGCTTAATTGTTAGATGTTTAAAAATCGTTACCTGCTCTATTGCAAATAGTTGTACAAAGCTGCAAACAAATGTGCTGTGCTTTTATTAAGATTGGAATCATTATCATTTAAGAAAGTTCGAAGGTGTGCGGGACTCGTAACAATATATCCCTCAATTTAAAAAAGAAAAAAATCTTACCCTAATTTCAACAGAGGGTGAGATTTTCTCACGCATTTTGTCTGTCTAATGGGAACCTAACGAGTATCGGCTTTTTGACTGAACAAAACAAGCAATTATAACTATACTTCTATTCTTGCCCATGGTGTTGCAGAAATTTAATGTAAACAATTACTAAAATTCAAGCAAATTATTTTTGTGCGAAAAAGATAATCCCTCGTCAAAGAGTGAAATTTCCTTTCCTCCGTGAAGCAAGGATAAAATGATAAAGTTACATTCGCCGCTTTGAGGAAGAACATCATTTTACATTGAGGATTCCGACCTGTTTTTTTTCCTAGAAAAATTACAATAAACACAATTTTTTATTATTTAAGATTGATTGCGGCTAATTATAGATATAGCATTGTATACAAGAAAAGGCCGTGAACAGATAGTTAAATATAATGTAGTTGTTTTGTTTCTTTTTTTTTACGGTTTCTGTGCTATTCTCAATGTTTGCACATTTTGTAACTCCTCGTTACATCGCGCTTCATTTAATCGCTCATTCGGATATTTCGCGCTTGTTCTTTGTCCTCCCGAAAAATTGTATTAAAAAATGTTTCTTTACATTTGACATTACAGAAAGAGGTATATTTCTCAGAAAAGTATTGTCTTATTTTTTAAATCAAAGAACAAAACTGGCATAGTTTCCATATACTTACTTCGTTGCAGTTTAAATAGCATCCTTCCATTCGTATTTCACTGTAAAATAATAAAAATGCATTGAATTAGTTTTTTTTAAAGAAAAAATGGTGACCAATTTTCTTTTGTTTTTAATTATAGAATCGTCACAAATGCACATGTCAATGTATAGCTTAATTGAATCGTCGCTTTTTACGACCTCGGTTGTATCGCGTTTTCGGATAGATCGCGCTTTGTTGCTGTCTCCTAACAAACGCGATATAACGAGGGGTTACTTCACCCAGTAACCGATAAAGAAGAGTAATATAAAAAAAAATAACATTAAAATCCGAGCAAAATATGACAGAAAATATGTTAAAAATGAGACACACGAAAGGAGAATATGTTTAAACTTTATTTCAGCACTTATCTTTCATCACACTCAGTCTAGAAAAAGATAAAAGAAGAAGAACCTGAAGTAACATTAACATTTTAAATATGACAGCAAAATATGAGACGAGATCTGTTATAAATAAAGTACAATCGAGTTTCGATAACTGGAATATTCCTTTATCTCGAAGTGGGTTACCAGAGTTTCCCATAACTCCAAGCTTTTAGCTGGTTCCTTGGGACTTCGAGTTACCGAGATTCGACTGTATACATAAATGGATAATAGGTCATTTTTCAAGGTTGTTTATTACACATATATGTTAATTGAATTTAGCTATAATGCAATGCACATTTCCATTGTGTGTTCTTCTTCGTTGTTTTTAGAAATCTTTTTGAGTTTCAGTTAAAATCAGCTTTCAAAAACCTTTAAATATACAGGGTGTCCACTCCAATCGAGGACCAATAGCTAATTTCTAAATCGTTAGAGATACGCATATAGTTTATTTAGGAAAAAATCTCCAAATTATGAAAGGAATTTTGGGTCTATTCAATGTTTTTCAAAAAATCAAATTTTGAAAGAGTTACGAAATTTAAATTTTTATACAGCCCCCCAGTCCTATCAATCATATTTAGTAAAACATTCTTGACACTGTAACGTTTAAAACTAAAAAAAAATCACTCCTCTACCACAAAAATTGACCGAGTTATGACGTTTTGAAAAATCAAGATTTTGCATTATTTCATGACGTCATCGAGCGATCGCTTAAGGGACCGCATGCGAAATCTTTCAAAATCTTGATTTTTCAAAACATCATAACTCGGTCAATTTTTGTCTTAGAAGAGTGATTTTTTTTAGTTTTAAACGTTACAGTGTCAAGAATGTTTTACTAAATATGATTGATAGGACTGGGGGGCTATATAAAAATTTAAATTTTGTAACTCTTTCAAAATTTGATTTTTTGAAAAATATTGAATAGACCCAAAATTCCTTTCCTTATTTGGAGATTTTTTCCTAAATAAACTCTATGCTTATCTCTAACGGTTTAGAAATTAGCTATTGGTCCACGATTGGAGTGGACACCCTGTATATTCTTTATATTTCACATAAGGGGAAACATTTTTAATTACAGTATAAGGTGTACTTTCCCAATTTAATTGTTAAACAAAGGATGGATAAATTCATGCAAAAATAAATGTTTGTGGGTAAATTTCGATACTGAATTCAATTTTTAGTTAAAGTTATGAGTTTTACTTTTGCAAACTTCAAATTTACATTCCAAGAAATCTTTTTAAAAGTATTTTGTAGAGGATATTATTTCTGATAGATGCTCTCTGATATCAATTGCATTTAAATAAAAAGTAGTCTTACGCTCTTCCCGAGGCTGTACAATGAATTAGTTGTGATGATAGAAAAGTTTCTTTAAGAAGTACATTTCTAATGTTTTTTGCTCATGATGAGGATTATATCATAATTTATAGGATAAGTTCGAACTTAAAGTCTAACCATGATTTAATTTAAACATTGCATTAAAACAACTTAATTCAAAGTTTTATTGAATTTCACAAAAAAGTACGTCAAAGCATTAACAATTCCTCCTGTGTATTTTTAAAAATAATTTACTAACACCTGATACGTGCGAGCACTTCTTTCTCTGCAACAAAAGACATGCTGTTTACCTTTTGTGCCATATTTTACAGTATATTCCAAAACTTTACAGCTTGACAAATTTATTTCATTTTCATTCTGTGAAATGGCCTTAGTAGTTTTTTTTTTCTTTTTACCTCTGTTCTAGCTTACTTAGAAACTC
Source organism: Uloborus plumipes (assembly GCA_038373865.1). Classification (NCBI taxonomy): domain Eukaryota; kingdom Metazoa; phylum Arthropoda; class Arachnida; order Araneae; family Uloboridae; genus Uloborus; species Uloborus plumipes. The sequence goes on from JAXGGA010000394.1 coordinate 54,264, forward strand.
TATTTTTAACATTATGCAATACGTAGAATGATACATTACGTCAAAGCAAATATACTTTGCAAGAGTTTTTTAATTTTTTTTGTTGGTCTCTTTGCTAATCAAAGCTGAGGGAGTAAAGTAAAATTTTTTAAAAGGAACTATTAGCATTTTTGCTGGAGGAAATGTGTACAGGAAAATGACGATAGTAGGAAAATCAGAGAAATAAAAATATTTACTAGGTCTTGCATTAATTATCATTTGATACGGAAACCTTCGTTGTTTAAGAACGGAGAGAGAACATGAATAATTTCCCCGATTTCATTCGGTTTACTTCTTTATTTGAAGGCGAATGTTTGTACATGTACATACAAATATCTATACATTATCGGACTCGCTTATAACGAGTCGTGATTAAACGAGACCCTGGATTAAATGCAAAATTAAAAATTCTCGCTTAATATAATATTAAATCTGAGGAGGCATAACTCACTTTCATCGAGCAGATACTGCTTGAATCGAGCAACACTTTTGAGATTCATAAAACTTCTATGCACCGCAGCCAACCTTCTTGATAACAAAGTATTTGAATCTTCATAATTTTATTCTATGGGCCCTCTTTTTTTATATCTCAAGCTCCGTTTCGTATTTTTCGTTTTATGTTCTATACCGGATGCCTTTATTTCAATCGATTTCATCATAGTTTTGCTTACAATATTTTTAATAGATTTTTAAAAAAATATTTTTGGAAAAAAAATAGAACCGACTTCAGTTGGAAATTGCTCTAAAAAGTAAAAAATAATTTTTTTCTTTGAACACCATCGAAACTACTTTTAAACATAAGTTTAAACATAAGCGCAAAAACGATAGATAAAATGATATTTAACCATATTTTGCCAACATTTTTTCAGAGAAACCATTGAAAATTAAAAGCAGAATATTTGTACCATTACACGAATGTGTGGTAATCAATGAAATGAATCCATTAAAATAAAAAATTTATAGTTGAATTGTAGTTGCGTATGATTCTATACATTGTTTTTGCACCGACTTCAAAACTTATGTTTAAAAGTAGTTTCGATGGTATTCAAAGAAAAAAATCATTTTTTACTTTTTAGAGCAATTTCCAACTGAAGTCGGTTCTAATTTTTTTTCCAAAAATGTTTTATTTCATTCTTTTTAGTGTAAACGCACTGAAAATAATCAAATATAGTTAAAAAACCATGCAGCTGTTCAAAAAACTTGCAGACCTGGACTCGATCTCATTCCATCAGGAACTTCAACCCGACGCGTTTAACCACTTGACCATCGGGTCGCTGATTGAAGTACAGATTTACGATTTCACATATTGTTTTAAATAACATGAAATTTTAGTTTTTCGATCATAACTTTTTTTCTAGTGAACAAATATCGTCATATGAATACATGGTACCTAAGTTAACCATCTCCTATCGATTTAAAAAAAATCGTCCAAATTGGTTCAGTAGATCAGATGTTATGTGCGAACAAACAAAAAAAAAGTATACGCTTTGAATTGAGAACCTCCTCCTTTTTTGAAGTTGGTTAAAAATTGAAAGTAAAAGTAAGTAATTTGAATTGTGGGAAAAGGGGTTAGAGTAAGACTTGAAAAATTGGTGCAAGCTTTTGCATTTCATGGAAAATAATTTTCAACTAAAGTGGACTCTTTAGCGTTTTTTTTTCAAACACCACAAATCAAAATCTTATTTTTTAAAAATTTGTGTCACTTTAATGGTGGTTCATACCCCCCCCCCTTGCAGTGCAAAAAAAAAAAAAAACATTACACAGCAGATTTTGCCTAATAACTCAACACTCATGGTGTTTGATACATTTTATTTGTTTGTAATGATGTTTTTTGGTCACAACCAATATGAAAATCACAAAAAATAGTTACTTTAATTTTCAACATATATTTATCATCTTCAGAATTTTTGACTTTTAATTTTACCTTGAATTTGACGTAAATGCAAGGTATAAAATACAGAATTTTATAAAGGTACAAAAATTAACATAATATAATTGATTGTGTATATAATTATTGAAAAAATAATATAGGTCCCGCAAATCAAAAATCATTTATTGCCACAATCGATTCAAAGCCTCAAAAATGCCTCAAACGTCCATAAGAAAATTCTACAGCATCGAAGGACCCCATTGCCAATTTTAACAAAGATCCGACCAAAACTGTCATTTTGTACTGTAAAAAAATATGGGGTAGATCCCCATGGGGGGATGTACCTGCATAAAGACATTACAATCATTAAAATCATTCAAAAAAAAGAAAACCATGCAGCTGTTCGAAAAAATCCTTGCAGACCTGGATTCGATCTCATTCCATCAGGAGCTTCAACCTGACGCGCATAACCACTTGACTATCGGGTCGCTCCTTGACGTAAGGATTTACGATAGCACATATTGTTTTAAATGACATGAAATGTTAGTTTTTCGATCATAACTTTTTTTCTAGTGAACAAATATCGTCATATGACTACATGGTACCTAAGTTACACCATCTCCTATCGATTAAAAAAAACCGTCCAAATCGGTTCAGTAGATCAGATGTTATGTGCGAACAAACAAAAAAAAAAGTATATGCTTTGAATTGAGAACCTCCTCCTTTTTCGAAGTCGGTTAAAAGATATTATAGGATGGACCAACCACCCTGGTAGCACAAATAACCTTTAAGCGTTTTATACCCAAGCAGCACAAAGGCGTTCAAAACACGTTCTGCAACACGTACAGAGCGCACCAGCCGGCACGTTCAAAATACGTTCTCGCAGCACGTATTGTCAACGTCTATGTGTCTCATCGATCGATGGTAATATGACACGTCGAAATCTGGTGTTGACCACCTTTTTCTGTCCCAGTTTTGAACGTGGAATGGTAGGTTATATTTAGGTTCTGGAAATACGTTTGTTTTCAGTGCTCCCCAGCTGAAAAAGTATACTACGTATACCCCACTATCCGTGACGTGTTTTAACCGTGACGTCATTTTTGATCCACCATTTTTGATCCATGATCGTCGCCATCTTGGTTTTAATATTTAATTACTTATTTAATTACTTAATTTATTTAATTACTTAATTTATTTAATTACTTAATTTAGTTATTGGCTGCTTAATTACTTTGAATTTAATGTATTCATTCCGCGGGATTCGAACCCGGGTCCCTTGCGACTCCAGCAGGACATTCTAACCACTATACGCTACTTGATCTCATCAAGGGAGAAAAATAATACTTTAAATGGAAATTTTTTTTTGCAGGAGGCGCCATCTATGAAAGACTAAGGGCGTAAATCATATAATTTTATTAGTATGAATGTAATGCTTTTTTACTGAAATGCATGCAAATCTGATTAGGATCTTGGGAGTAAGAGTTGTTTAGGTTAAAACTTAAAGTTTCTGCAGATATGATTCCTCTTCCCTTTCTAAAAAGCAGCAATTCACGACCTTAATTCTGAGAAATTAAGCACCTCCTTAAGCACTGAAATGACACCGTGATAATATCAGGGCTGCAGAGTCGGAGGAAAAATGGTCGACTCCGACTCCGGGATTTTAAAACTTTCGACTCCGACTCCGACTCCTGCTTTTTTTTAAGTTATTTATTTTTTTACCCAAATGTGAAGAGGGGGACACAAAACAAAGGTTGAAATATTAAGTCCATTTTTAAAAGTTTCATTTTTATTCATGGTCGTAGCCAGGACTCACTTTAGGGGGGGGGGAGCAAGCTGGGGTATCCCAGTTGGAGGTCATGGGAGGTCATTGTGACCTCTCAAAAAGTTCAATTTGGTCATGAATTCTCGCAGGTAATTTCACCACATTTACCTCAATTCTCGGAGATCACTGTGACCTCCCAAGAAGTTCATTTTCTCCAGAGCAAATGACAAGTGCCGCTCTTGTCATTTGACTCCGTACAAAACTAATCCTTTTCTTGTTAAATGACCAGATTTTATTTTAACACAATGCATTTTTGCTGCAAATATTTTTTATTATCTTGCATAAGCCCATACATAGCAATTCGTTTCACAAAGCAGGCCCGCCATTTTGAAGCCCTTTTTAATGATCCTAGATGCTTAGGATTTGGATATTGGACACTGAAAATTTGTATCTGTTAGTTTCAAAGACATGTTTTCACCACCATAAAATTTCATCGAAATCGGAGGTGGTTGGAGTCGGAGTCGGAGTCGACATGTTTTTCAGCGACTCCGACTCCGACTCCTTTAGTCCAAAATCAGTCCGACTCCGACTCTTCGACTCCGACTCCGACTCCGCAGCCCTGGATAATATTACTGTTTTTGCACGTCAAATATCACGTTCCTTAAGCACTGAAATGACACCGTGATAATATTACTGTTTTTGCACGTCAAATATCACGTTCCTTAAGCACTGAAATGACACCGTGATAATATTGCTGTTTTTACACGTCAAATATCACGTTCCTTAAGCACTGAAATGACACCGTGATAATATTACTGTTTTTGCACGTCAAATATCACGTTCCTTAAGCACTGAAATGACACCGTGATAATATTACTGTTTTTACACGTCAAATATCACGTTCTTTAAGCACTGAAATGACACCGTGATAATATTACTGTTTTTGCACGTCGAATATAACGTTCAAGGGACACTTAGCACCGTTATTTGACCAATAACACCATTTTTGCACCAAATTTGAACGTTCTGGTGCTGCTGGGGTAAATGTTTTTAAGCGGTCGTTACAACGTTAATAACCATTTTACAACCTTTAAAAAACGAAGTGTGCTACTTGGGCAGTGAATGAACACCGAATAAATGTTTGAAAAATGTAGATTTTAAAAGATTTTTCTTTTATGAACTGGTTGTAGTAACATCCTTCTACACTAGGGTGGGGCGAAAAATAAAAAGTTTTTCAGATCAACTTCTAATAGTTGCCAAAAGTTGTCTTTGGTGATAGTTAGCTTTTATGCAAAGTTTGTGAAAAATCGGTTAATATCTTCAGGGGGCGCTGCGATCGCAAAGTTTTATCATAGCTTTTATCGGGATTTTATGGTTAAAATATGAAAAATAATGCCGTTAGCTAATCTCATTACAGTTTTTTTATTCATAAGATATATTCATGCATTCAAAGCATATGAAATAACTCACAAAAAATTATTTTATATGATATATTTATATTTCAAGCATTTAAAAAGAAACAAAAACGTGAAAAAGTGATTTTTTTAAATATAAATATATCATATAAAATAATGTCTGTGAGTCATTTCATATGCTTTTAATACATGAAAACATCTTTTGAGTAAAAAAAAACGCAAAGAGACTAGCTAAAGGCATTCTTTTTGACATTTTAACCATAAAATCCATAATAAAGCTATGGTAAAACTTTGCGATCGCAGCGCCTCCTGAAGATATTAACCGATTTTTCTCAAATTTTGCACAAAAGCTAAATATTACCAAAGACAACTTTTGGCAACTATTAGAAGTTGATCTAAAAAACTTTTTATTTTTCGCCCCACCCTATTCTACACATTTCAAAAAAGAAAACCATTAGAAAATGCTGCGTTTGTCCACTAGTTGGAGTGTTTATTCACTGGGTTGGAGCATTTTTTTCATTTCAAACCCCCCCCCCCCTCCCCCCCAAAAAAAAAGCTGATGCATAAACCAGTGGTTGGAAAAATTACATTTCTTTTGTAGCGAACTACAACTACTTTGTTATAAAAGTAGTTAACTGCAACTACTTTTCTTAAAATGTAACGCCTACAAACTACTTTTGAATTGTAGTCACTACTTCGCTACTTTTTAAAAAATAAATAAATAAAAAGTCACCGTTTGAGGATTGACCGAAAAAATTCAAAAAGTGGTTTACATCAATAAATTTACTCATTTGAATATGGAATAGAACTAGGAACTGTCTTTGAATTTATTTATTACTTTGCCTTTTTGCTCCTTTTTTTCTTGCTAAAATTTGTCCTTTTTAGATTTGTTTTTTTAACAATTCTTACGAGTGTTCGAAACAAGAAAGAATTCAAAAGTTGAAAGATTGAAAGAATTCAACCTTCAATTTTTTTTTAATTTCTTGCCAGGGAATATTTAGGAACATGAAAATTATTTGAAGGAATATAAAACTTATGATGACAAATAAACCAATGACATCAAACAGATAGAATGTATAATGTCAAAATGATGTATCTAAGATCAGCTCATATTTTTATGGTTCTTATTTCTCGTTGCATCCGCTGCTGTACTCGCAGATTTTCACCAGTCAGAGGCCCCCAATCAAACCTTGTTTTTTTCTTTCGTTCACTCTCTCTCTCTCTCTCTCTCTCTCTTTTTAAAAAATTTGTTTTCATTTATTTATTTTTTTAATTTAAAAGTAGTTTAAAGGAATTGCTACAAACTACTATTTTTTTGTATCGCACTACTCACTACGCTACTTTTTTTTAAAGTAGTGCGCTACACTACTAACTACTAAAATATGTAGCTACTACAGTATTTTCGCTACTGGGCAATTCCATGCATGTGTGGAAAGCGTTGGAAAAATCAAATTACAGCAATACGACTGTTTTGCATATTTTTTGTCTTAAAAATGTTAGAAGTTTATTATTCATACTACTTTTTTTGTCAAGAATGTTGTATTTTAGTTTTGGCAGCACTTTGAAGTTGGAAATGGAATATTTAACTTTTGGTGAAGTAAATGGTCAATTTTTCAACTTTGGTAAGTTTCAACTTTTTTCATTAGATAACTGTTATAAAGTAATAATATTGATTATTACACTTTTATTCAATATTGTAAATTGCTGAAACGAGTGCTTCACTTAAATTAAGTGATTTATGTAAATTTCAAAAATGTACAGTTCTATGTAACGTAAGTTACCAAAAACACGTTAAAGTTCTTGATGTGAATAACGAAAGGGCAATACAATGTTAACAATGCTATATTTTCTATCTTATAAGTGTTTGTTAAGCAAATAGTTACTTTTTTTAAATATTGTTTATTTAATATTTTGTACTACACTCAAAACCTGCAACGCAAGTTACCTACATATGCAGGTAGCGTAAGTTACCTAAGTAGAGCTTAAATGTTTGTGTTCAGAAATAAAGTAAATCGTAAAATAAACCTAGGTGGTTACTAGGAGTAATTTGCTCAATAATTCTTTTAACTGTACTGTATTTACTTCCTTTAAATTAATCATACTTCTTAAAATGTCTCTATTTGTTAATAAGATTACAATACACCTGTATTATAAATTACATGCTTCGTTTTGGCTTTTAAGAAATTAATTCTCTCTAAACAATAACACTGCGTTCAGTATATTTAGGAGGTAATGTACTATAAATTATTCAAAAATGACTTTTGTTGTGATTTAAAGTTATCATAAATATGTTTTGGACAAAACAAATGTAAAAATATTTTATCTCTTTCAGGTGAAATATATTTTATTCTGCATTAAATGACACTGAACTCTGCAGAAAAGATGCGTAGTAGAAGGGGTGTGATAAAAGTCATGTGTGTGGATATTACATATTTTTAAATAAAAGTCACTCTTGGTGGTACTGAAATATGTTAGAAAAAGCAAAATTGATCAAAAATATTTTGATCAAAAAGACCCGCACATTGACAATAACCATTTAAGAACAAAAAATGGACAAACTGTGGGATTTCGTTTAGTTAAGTATTTTAAGGAGCAAAAAGAAAAACAGAGATAAAAGCTGGTGACTGGTGTGTGGTGAAGTACGAAAATGCAATGTATCCACAAGTTTATTATCCTGACGATTATTGCAGAAAACGAGTTTAAAGTAAAAGTAATGGCTACTGTTGAAAGCTGTAATTTTTATTCATTAATTTTTGTAATAAAGATATGCTTGAAAGAAAATTTTGTAACGTAAGTTATCCAGTTAAAAATTCCCATAATTTGTTTTTTTTTTAATTTATGAAAATCAATTCTTATGCATTATAAGAAACTGATAAATTGTACTTCAAACAAGAAAACAGCTGTAATAGAGCTGAAATTCGCCTTAGAACCAATTTTCAAATTATGTCATTCCCTTTTCGCGTAACGTAAGTTACTGCCTTAGTTTTGATTGCTAAATTTTGTAAAATTTAAATGATTTGAAGATTCTTGTGTTTTAATTTTGCTTTTGACTGTCATTTTCATAGAATGCTTTTGTACAAGGTTTGAATAAAAATATTTGTCTGTACTGAGGTGCTAAATGCATTAGAGTTGGTCGAAATGTAACGAAAGTTACCGTGGAATGTCCCTTACTTATAAGCGCGCTACTTCCGACCACTGTGCAGAACCATAAAAACTCGCATTTTTTAAAGTAATTTACACATAATATGTGTAACAGACAGCATAAACACTTAAGATGATATTATCATTTTAAGTGTTTATGCTGTCTGTGGCAGTTGCTCCCATTGTTAACGATGCGCTGCTCTGAATTTTTGGAAATGCAGCTTTGCTTAAGTGTTCATTCGCTATTCAGACTACTCTATTATTTTCTTTTTTTATACAATTGTTTTCAAAGAAAAGTGTTAAATTCTTTGGGTGTGACAGTTGAAAACATCTTCTCTTTGATCCATATAAAAGAAAAAAAAGTGTCAATGTATGGAAAATGGAAATGATGAGCTTTTTTCCCGCTTCTTCTAACTCTCTACATAGTATGGATCTTTCGCATGCTAGTCATTTCAAGTTTTTTCCGGGAGGGGGGGTTAAAGGGTGTAAACACAATACGATTTCATCGCAAAATAACAAAAATCATGCCCATTTATACGTAAATACATTGATTTCTCTAAGTCAGGGGGTTCAATTGCTCCCCCCTCCGCAGGGCCGTCATTTCAAGTTTTTTCAGGGGGGGGGGTGCAAAGGGTCCAAACACAATGCAATTTCATCGGAAAACATGAAAAACCACGCCCACTTATATGTAAATACATTGATTTCTCAAAGTCAGGGGGGGGCAATCGCTCCCCCCCTGCCCCCTAAATGACGAACCTGCCCTTCTGCCTGAATGGCGATCCTGATCCACTGTTTGCTGATATCACGTGAACGTACTTCGGAGGAAAATTACATTCCTTTGCCATGTTAGGTCGCAATTATGTTTCTATGATTTACCCAGGTTTGTGAAAACTTATTTCATCTCACGCGCTCAAAAAGTGTAATATTTTTCTTTGAAATTTTACAAAGAAAATACAATAGTATTTCGTTATGAAAGAATACGTTTTTTTTAAATAATTTTTCAAAATTCTTGGAAATTTATTGCGAAATTTTAATAAAGGTAAAGTGCCGACAGCACACAAGGAAAAGCGTAAAACAGAGCGTGAGGGGTGCAAAGAAGCTTCGACGGAATGAATAAAATAATAAATATTTCACAAACTTCGTTATTAAGAATGAGTGAAGCTGGGAAGTGGTTTCTAAAAGTATGACGTGCCCTCATAAAATTAATTTGATTAAGAAATGCAGTCAAGGAGAATTATTGACTCGACTTCAGAAATTTTTGTCTGAAATAAGGGTTGAATGCACCACTCCACCTCCTTCAGAAACCCTATTTGTTTAGATATAGGGTTGGTTCGGGTAAGTGGGCTGCCCCCTTAAAACTGCATACAATTTTTATACTGATCATGATCATGTTATATTTTATCACAGTGATTGGTTTCGCATATATTTGGGTTTCATGGAAACTTTTTTAAATCATATAACTCATGTCAAAAAAAAAATGTCAAAAAAAAAAAAAATAAATAAATAAATAAGGGCCATTCCATGAAAAGTGAAACCAATTGGTCAAAAATTCATATTGAAGTTATGTTGCTATATTATACATCATTTTAAAGCTTAAGATGTATATTTTAAGAATCCTGCATTGGTTTTTTGGTGAGAGTTAGAATAATACTTGTTTTCTTAGTTGGAAGTACGATATTCACGAACTTGTAAAAAATCAGAAAAAAGAACACATTTTCAAATGCATATTTCTCATCGAAAAATAAAAACAAAAATAACTACTTGTAGCACAATTTTAACTACTAAGTTGGTACTATAATAATATGCATTCATTAATTTCTTTTGAATTGATCTAAATGGAGTAATTGAAGTTTGAAAAAAAGAAGTTTGATGTTACGTCTGTAACAAAAAAGAAGCAAAAGTTGTCATTACGTCCTAAAAATCCAAATTAAAAAAAACCCTTAATGGTCCTTTTGGCAAATTCTTAGAGTAATTGCACACCATAGTTAAAAATATTGCAACTGATTTAGTTTTTAAATTAATGCTGTTACAGACGTAACATTTCGGACATAACAAATGGCTCTATGTTACGTCCGTAGCAAAAGTAAATTTCCAATTAAATAGGTAAAAAGCACAGGATTAGCAATACATGTATATAGCATAATATGGTACGAGTACTAAAGTTTCTGGTATTCTGATTTTGAAATTTTTAACTATGTCGGCATGTAATTGAAATTTATATGCGAAAATGCCGTTCGAATTTCAAAAACGTCGGACGAAAAAGGACACATTTTTTCATTCAAAAAAAAACCCCATTATGCATTAATTTTAAGAATACAAATAAATAAATTTGTGTGAAGGCCCTTCTAAACTTTTCTTGTGTCAATCTTTCTTGGAAATAATTGTCTTAAGATGCATTAATTTATTGTTACATATTGACATATCGGCATATGCTCTCAACTCCCCCAGACTTACCCAAATTTGCTAAAACTGTTACAGTATAACTTAAAATATTCAAATAATGTGTTAATCAATGCTACTGTATTGTTTTAGCACAAAAATCTTTGTTTATTCCTGCTTTAAAATACTGTTTTCTACTTTCAAATCAGAGATGTTACTTCTGTAACACCACTTTGTTTCGTCCGTAACAAGTTTATGAATTTTTTTCACAAATTCGGCAGTAAAAATCCACACAATCCTTATGGTTTAAGAAAGCTTGAAGTCTCTAGAACACGTATTAAAAAAAAAAGTTCAAAATTTCCGTATAATTCAGAGGAATATTGTAAGTTGTATGACATAGTCGAGTTTTTGCTGTTTTGTGAATTACGTCTGTAACAGGCAGTTTTTAATTTCTTTTTTTTTGTAATTAAGCAATCTGCACGCAAATTTAATGTAGCATAAACATCATCAAGTCACACTACAGGAAAAAAAATTGAAGACTTTCATCAGCCCAAACCAGAATTATTTGTGTTCAAAGTCTGCGATTGTTACGTCTGTAACGATGCAATTGCCCATAAATAATTTTGCGAGTTCAAGCAACATTTTTCAAAGATGTGTTTCAAGGTTAGTTTTTATTATTTTTTATCTATTCATTATGTTTTATATATTATCTCGTAGAGTTTAGTATGAAGTACACATTGAAATAGGAATTTTTGCGCTAAGTATTTAAGTTGAGGGGTCCCACTTACACCGCAGTTTTTCCCTATTAGGGTAAGTGGGTCCCTCATAATAATGATGATTTCAAAATGAAAGGCAGTTCTGATGAAGCAATTTCTACGATGAAATGAAAGATAATGATGCAGAACTAGAAGGAATTGATGGTTCAGCAACAAAAACTGCAAAAGCTGGTAACTATGTATTTGGAATACTTGCATCAAAGAAAACCCTAAAGTATTATGAAGTTCTAATTTTAGAATATGATACAAATAAAAAAAATACTTCTCAATTTGATAGAAAGAATAGAAATAGATACTCTTTTTATTGTTTGATGTATGTGATGTTAGAATTATAACTGAGGATGAAATGATATTGTTTCTCCCTCAGCAAACTTCAAATAGACGCTGCCATTCAGAGTGTTTGCATTTTTTTCCAACCTAAATATATTTTTTTATTTTACCAAAACTGATCTTAATTGACTCTATTATGTTTATTCAACACTAATTCATGTGTAAACGCAAAAAATATGCCTAACGGCTATTAATGAATTTCACAGACATAATTATTTTGTATGTATTCCGCTTTATAATTTTCTGTGTCATACACATTTAAATGTAAGTAGATATCTCGTTGATGGATACATTTACAAAAGCATATTACCATTTTAAACGAAATTCTTCTTTTCTCTGCAATTTTTTTACTCTTTTGTTTGTCGAAAACTCCTTTAGAACTGAAAAAACTGAAGGTTATTTAAAACCAGCAAAAAAGAAATAAGAATTAGCAAAATTAAAAAGAAAAAAAAAGTGAGAAGCATGATAAAATCATCATTTTGCAGGTTAATATTATATCCCACTATTAATCATGACCTAGGATTAATTTCTGCTTAGTGTAAAAAATGTACACCAGATAGTGCGGGCCCACTGATCTCAGAATAACTCACACATATACAAGACAAAGTCTAACTTTGAAGACATTTTTCTTGCAGATTTTTCCCTCATTGGAATTCAACGCACGTGATCCATTTTCCCCTCCTTACACAGATTCATCTATCTTTTCTCATGTGCTTTCGATTTGCCAGCAACTCTTTTCCGCCAAGCCGGAAGATTTTCGCTTGTTTTTCAATTGCTGATATTTTTGCAACTTGCTGATAACGTCAAAAGATAATAAGCTAGGATCGCATCGACTTCAAGGCTACCTTTAGAGCCGCAAGCTTCAACTCTTTTATAGAAATATATAAAATTTCCTCTCTTGGATATAAAAACAAAGACTAGGGAAAATGTTTTCGGAACCAGTTTTTTTCTTTCAATTGGAGCAATGGCGCTGACTCGCCCTTCAATTCAGACTTTGAATTAGAATAAAAGGCACTAGTAAGCTAAATATTTAAAAAACAAAATGGTCAGTGACCAATAAAGTTGTTTATACAGGACTTAGTTGCTCGTACGTGTCTCAATCCAGCTTACATTAACACTTACAACGGCTTTTACCATTGAGAAGGGATAAAAGTTGGGGAGAGTGAGATCTTCAATTCTTGATGCAATGATCCCACAGTCACGTGATATGTTTTACAGTATAGTATTGGAAGAAATTAGGTTTTTTTACGTGTTTCACGAGAAACGTTTCTCTCATTTGTCACGGTTGAAACATGTGATTTGGAATCTTTGTCTCAACTTGTCTTATGCCAATGATTGAACTTGCTCCCTCCAGTTGTTTTTATAAGATAATATTTTTCACTCAATAGCATAATACATTACTCTGTCACTATATCGGTATCCCTCCCTGGTGCATGAAGACTTCTAATTCATCAAATAATACCATTGCACATTTTGAAATTTCTCTTTTTTCAAAATATTTGTCTTATTTCTTAAGTATTAACCTTGTTGACTACCGAGTAAAAACTGGAATAGGATTGATTTTCGGGCAAAGGAGACGAAGTTGGAACCGGAGTCAATTATTTTCGGCTTGGCTCCACAGCTCTAATTTTACCTAGTCTTCACTCATTAAAAATTTAGTTCCGAAGATTACTACAAGTATGGCAACAGAGTTTATTTCCATTTACGCAATGTTTTATTTTTATTTTTATTTATTTAGTTTTTTTTAACCTCAACTGACCCTCTATAAATGCATTTTAGCGCTAAAACTGATATGGAAGGTAAATTAATTAGCAATGCATAAAATTTTAACTCATCAACTAATTGTTTTAAATGCAGAACTTTCACGAATAATTTTAATTGCGTTAATGAACTCATAACATTTTAAATTTTAACTATAAAAACAAGAGCTTGCCTCAATATTCATATTCTTATATCTGCAGGAATATTTTTTCCTGTTTTAGAAACTAAAAACCAAAGCATGAAAGTAGATTTTTAGCACTCACAGTGTTTTAGGCGTCACACAATGTGCAAATTCGAGCAACAGTTTTGGAGTTCCCCTAAAGCTTAATTAAAGGTTTCACAAGTTGTGCTGCCCTCTGTACTCTACTGTTAACAGCCCAGTTTTCTTTAAAATTAAAATAGTGATACTTATATTTGTTAATGTGTTGCAGATGTGATGTAAATAAATGTCAGCAATAAGTCACACCTATAACATGTCAGACCCGCAACGTAAAATAATTATACATGAAATATAAATACAGGGTGTCCACTCCAATCGTGGACCAATAGCTAATTTCTAAACCGTTAGAGATAAGCATATAGTTTATTTAGGAAAAAATCTCCAAATTATGAAAGGAATTTTGGGTCTATTCAATGTTTTTCAAAAAATCAAATTTTGAAAGAGTTACGAAATTTAAATTTTTATACAGCCCCCCAGTCCTATCAATCATATTTAGTAAAACATTCTTGACACTGTAACGTTTAAAACTAAAAAAAATCACTCTTCTACCACAAAAATTGACCGAGTTATGACGTTTTGAAAAATCAAGATTTTAAAGGATTTCGCATACGGTCCCTTAAGCGATCTCTCGATGACGTCATGAAACAAAGCAAAATCTTGATTTTTCAAAACGTCATAACTCGGTCAATTTTTGTGGTAGAAGAGTGTTTTGTTTTAGTTTTAAACGTTACAGTGTCAAGAATGTTTTACTAAATATGATTGATAGGACTGGGGCTGTATAAAAATTTAAATTTCGTAACTCTTTCAAAATTTGATTTTTTGAAAAACATTGAATAGACCCAAAATTCCTTTCATAATTTTGAGATTTTTTCCTAAATAAACTATACGCTTATCTCTAACGGTTTAGAAATTAGCTATTGGTCCATGATTGGAGTGGACACCCTGTATAAAAAAATTCGCCGAGCAGTTAAATCCACATCATTGAAATACAGTTTCATCAGAAAGTTCCTTCTAAATATTTAAATCATTTGCTTGCGAAAAATGTGAAAGCTTCTTTTTTGCTGTAGTAGTCACATCGAAGTTGAAATCAATAAAATTGTATCTTTTTCGCAAATGAAAAATAGAAATGAGTGATCTGCATCACTAATTATTTTTAATGCACTTGACCTTTTTATGCGCATGAAGTAATAGCCATGCAAAATTATATCATGTGTTTTCAGAAACCGGTAAACTTGAAAGAAGTTTCGATGACTATTCCTCCTAAGTGCATGCTAGTATTTCACTTATTAAAAAAGAGTCTTTCTAAAGGAATTTTGATTATTACTTCATAGATTATTACTTCATAAAGTACTGACTCTCAAAAATTGATCACCAAATATGTGGGAATATTTGAAAAAAAATTTCCTCACTCAATTGTTCACTTTTCCCTGGATTCGGAGATGTAGTTTTGCTACGTAGGTAAAATGTATAATTCGGTATGGCTATAAAATTGTGAGCAACGTTTTAGTGCTTCATTAGAGCTTTAATCCGTAGAATAATTGATAGATATTTCTTGTCGGCAAGTTTTCGAAAAGCAGCAAACAGTTAGAAAACTTTAGGATAGGAGATTAGTTTATTCTAGAGAAAGGAGAAGAGTTTAATGTCTCTCTCTTATATGAAACACAAACACAAGACTGAAATTAATAAAATTACAGTTTGAGTGCGTTGTGTACGTTTTACAAATCGTCGAAGCAGTGTTCAAGAGAAAAATGTTAGTGTAAAGAAACTTATTGCCACGAGTGAAAAGGCATCAATATAATCAATGTAATTCAGATATACTTTATGCATAATATTTCATCCCCTTCTCCAAATAGGATAGCACAGTACAACTTCGAATATTTGGACTGATTGGGACCGAAATCAGTCTGTATAATCCGGGGGATATGGATACCAAGTAAACAAACCCTTAAATATAGAGGCTTACCATTTATCACGCTAAAAAATCTCTTTTTGTAAAAAAAGTTACATAGAATCTTTTACAAGACATTAAATAATGTTCATAAAAATTCGGATACTTTTTTAACAAAGAACTAGTCTACCGCCTTCAGTTTCAAGCACGAATAACGTTGAAATGATGCACGGTCACGCAAACGTCACGGTCAATAATTGATCAAAGTATAAACCGATGGTTTTTGGTGTATTTTTAATTACGTTCTCGGAGTCATTACTTAAAACTATTATGTAAGCATAAAATATAAAACGAAAACCTCTTCAAATTTATTCTCGATTTACCGGTGATCCGAATAAACAAGGGTCAGATGCAGACAAAAACAGCGAAAACGAAATTTTTTTTTTGTTTCCCCTGTACTTTTCTCCTTAATAACTTATGATGGATTAAAAAAATAAAAAAAAAAATAAATAAAACATTTTTTTCAAAAATTTCAAGAGACATCAGTTGTGCAGTGTACAACTTAGCAGGAAGCGTAAAATAACACTCCGAGTGGGGAATTAAATTTTTATAGCATCTGAGCAAACAACTGGTTTTTCCGCGGAGAAATTTCAGCCCCCCTCCCCAAGAAGAACATTAAAAAATAATGTCCTTTAAAAAAGAGTGTTTGATTTGATTACTAAGGGATATTTATGTGGAACAGTTTAAGAAAATTCAATATTAGGTTTCTACGATCAAAGTAAAAAAAAAAAAAAAAAAAAAAAAAAAAAAAACGGAGTTTGAATATGTTTGTATCCTGCCTTATTTAATGAAATCAGATAAAAGAAAAAACGATAATTTAATTAAAAAATGCATGCATAAAATATCCGTGGGATCAACACTGAATCATCAAATGTACAAAATTAATTTTCGAAGTCTAAGAGGTTAAAAATTTTGGATTTCTTGTAAACATCATTAGGGCTGGAAACACTTTTTTTCCTCTAATTAATTTTTTTCTGGAGCGTGATTTTTTTGCAATTGAATTTTTGCTCTCAATTTTGAATGCTATAATTTTTGCTTTTTTTTCGCAACGATATAAAAGTAGAAATGTAATATAAAATAAGCAAATTGTATTTGAAACCAAGATTTATTAGATCATTGATATTTATTTTTTGCTCGTTACTAATAATTTAATTCAAGTCAAGTGACTGCAAAATAATATCTTGATATTCAATCAGTTACTCGAGCTTTTTAGTGTTATAACGTCTAATAACTCAAGTCTAGTGATTGCACTATTACATAAAAATGTTATATATGGGCCATTCCACGAAAACGCTGCCATTTTGTGCCGCACGTGACAATCATGTATTTCATTAAAAAGAAGTAATTTTAAAAGGTAATGAACAAAGATTTTACCTTTGAAATCCTACACCGGTTAATAGTATATTAACCAATAAAATTTCATTCATTACCCTTAAAAATCATTACTTTTTAGTGAAATACACGAGCGTCACGAGCGGGACAAGATGGAGGCTTTTTTGTGGAATGGCCCATTAGTTACCGGAGTGTCTTCTTAATTTTAAGGTTTCTGTTAACTTCAGATTTAATCAAGCAACTGAAATGAAACCTTTCTTCATCTTAAACTAACTAGCTGACTTTATTTTTTAAAAATTGCGCGTAACTCCATACTTAGAAAAAAAATATCTAAAAAGTTATCTTCTGACATGAAATAAATTATTCAAGTTATTTTTAAGTTAGTAGCAATTCAAGCAACTAAAAATTTCTTTCCACCGTAAAAGCAGTTATTTTATTTTTTCAGTTTCTGGTCACACATGCTGATATCACCCCATAGCTGAGCTAAGGCAGAACTTCAAGTAAATATCAAATTACAGAGGTATTCGGTATCGGTACTTGCGGGGAGCTAAACAGCCCTTGTGTCCTTGAATATTAAGCTATAGTTTCTTAATTTTCTCTCTAGTTACTGATAATTATACTCAAATCAAATAACTAAATAATCAGAAAGGTGAATGAAAATGCTATCGCTTCTCAAATAGGGAAATATGTTTCGAACATTCATGAGAACATCAGATCAAAGCCATTTCCGATGTCGTCTGACCCTGCTGCTCGTTGTTTTCCTGGTAACACATAGTGGTAATCAACATATATCCGGAGCTGAAATTGCAGGAAGAAAAAAAAAACGGTATAGAGCTATTCGGTATCGGTATTTGAGCAAAACTAAACATTCATTGCTCCTTTTGATGCTAAGCTAGTTTATTCAGTTTATTTCTGGTTGCTGATATTTATATATTCAAATCAAATAACTAATTAAGCAGTTCTGAAGCCGAATGAAAAGGCACTCGCTTTTCAAATAGGGAAATTTGCTTCGAAAATTCATTAGAACATCAGATGAAAGCCGTTTCCGAAGTCGCGTGACCCTGATGCTCGTTTTTTTTTTTACTGGTAACACATACTGGTAATCAACCAATATCAGGAGCTGAGGTAAAATTGCGAGAAAATATATGTAAAAAAAAATGATACAGAGCTGTTCGGTATCGGTATTTGCATGAAACTAAACAATTATTGTACCTTTTGATATTGAGCTAGTTTCTTGAGTTTCTCTCAAGTTACTGATAATTATACTCAAATTAAATAACTAAATAATCCAGAAGCCGAATGAAAACGCACTCGCTTCTCAAATAGGGAAATCTGCTTCGAACATTCATGAGAACATCAGATCAAAACCGTTTCGATGTCGCGTGATCATGGTGCTCGTTGTTTTTTTACCCTGGTAACTAATCAACTCATATCTGGAGCTGAGGTAAAATCGCAAGGAAAAAAAAAGTTACAGAGCTGTTTGGTATCGGTATTTCAGTGGAACTAAACATTAATTGTTCTTTTTGATGTTAAGCTAGTTTCTTGAGTTTCTTTCTAGTTACTGAGTATTATACTCAAATCAAATAACTAAATAATCAAGAAGCCGAATGAAAGTGCACTCGCTTCTCAAATAGGGAAATCTGCTTCGAACATTCATGAGAACATCAGATCAAAGCCGTTTCCGATGTCGCGTGACCCTGGTGCTCGTTGTTTTTTTACCGTTGTGACAGACGTCAACAGAGAAAGCAAACTGCCATCGATAGCTCTTTGGGCTCTTTTTCCATCCTTTTCCTCAAGAGATGTGAATTCGACTGAAACCGGTCCTATGGTCAATTGACCTTCAACTTCTACGCCCGGAGACAAACTTCTTCAAACATTCTACTAATGGCCATGTTCAAGGATGCTCTTTAGCTCATTGCTACTGCAGACATGGTTTAGGGTCTTAGCCTGCGAATTTCGTCTCTTCGGAATCTCTACCATCCTAACGGTGAGCACCCTTTTCTACCTTCATTACCTTTAGCGCAGTGGGAAGCTTGGCTTGGCGTGAGATACTTTCATTCGGCCGATAGAGCATGCGCTTGTCGGAAATTACTGTCACTGTTGGTGGTAATTGGCAATCTCAGCAGGAGAAAGTGTAATCAACGGGTCTTAAAGTTTTCAAGTATCTGACATTGGAGTTTATGATACGGTATTATTTTCATCTTTATTTATTCAATTTTGAATCATGAGAATTTTTGTTTATTACACATGAAAGTTTTTTCGGTTTCAACTGTGATACCTCAGAAAACCCTTTAAATATCTTACTAGATTTTTTAAGAATGTTTATATGCAGTTATGTTTGTGTATGTATTTGTAGGTGTATTTTCGCGCTTAGAATGTATTTTTGTTTGCTTTTTTAGTTATTTATTTTTGTCAGCTAGTTTATTAGCTTTTAGTGCAAGTTGAAGTGAACTTGTTGTTAAATAGTTATTATCACTACGCTTATGGTTCAACTGAAAGCATATTTAAAAAATATTTTTTTATAAATATATTGCTAGTTTTTTTTTTTTTTTTTGTCTCTGCATGGTGTGAAAAAACTCCTTGGTTTTTAATAAGAGTCACATATATTTTGGAGGAATGAAATATATGTGAACAGTAAACACCACAATAGTGGTCAACAGCATAGAAAACTAATTTTCTAAGCTCTAATGGAAGATGGCAGATAAAATCAAGATATGTACTATTTCGATCTTCAATATTAAGAGTGTTTGTCATTTTAAAATCTTAGAAACATTTAAATGTAATATATTTCTTATCTTCAAATTACTTTCTTTTTTTAAAAAAAGAATTTTGCGGTACAAAGCATGAAAATTCGCTGCATTAAAATTGTAATTTCGCTTTTTTTATGCATGAAATACTCTACTTGTGGTGTTAAAAATACTTGTGACTATATGTTAAGTATTTACTAAGAGTGTTTTCTAACTTTCATATGTTTCGAACCTTGACAATTACATTAGCAAAAAACTTACAATGACTATTGTGAAAAAATGGAATCAGTGGGAAAACAACCTTCAAAATTTAATATTTTATTTAATAATTACGTTAGTATAAACCCCTTTAAATTTTGTTGATAATATAAATGTTATAGCTAGATAAAATAAGTAAAAATTTCCTGCAATTTTTTTACTTCAGAAGTTATGGTCAATGACAGTTACATAATTAAAAATCTTACTTTTACTAACACGTCAACGCCGGGACCGATTTTAATTTGTTTTTCTGGGAAGCGGTGCTTAAATTAATGCCGCGCTTCATCTGGCTTCATTTTAATAGCATGAATTAATACAAGAATTACATTTTTTAATACAAGATTTTAGTTTTTAGCGGCTAAATCAATAGCACAATCTAGTGTGGACCACAAGCGCTTAAATTTTTTGATACAAGGTATTAGTTTTTAGCGTCTAAGCAATAGCAAAATCTAGTGTGGGTCACAAGCGCTACGTGCCGCCCGATGAGACAATCTAGTGCGAACCACTGGTGGTACGCGCCGCCTGATAAGGCAATCTAGCTCAAGCCATTGGTGGCCCGTGCCGGCGTTAGCGTGTTAATTCAATAATATGCTCTTTAAACATAAATAAGGAACGGTATGCAATTTAAACCCTTCTTATGTCTCATAAGTTTTAATATTTTTCTTTGACAGTTACATCAGCATAAACCATACTTTTATCAACGCAAAAATACATTATTTCATTCAACACGAAAATCAGTGGGAACCCTGAAATGATATTTAACCTTCGTAAAATTTGATGTTATTTCTGTGACAAAACATTTCTATCTGTTGTGCACAATGCAACGCATTAAAGGAAAAATAAGATTTGGTAGGAAAAATAACAACCTCTTATAAGTAGATTCCCCACGCAATAAATGGTTCGAAGGGCATTGTTACATGTTTTAGTTTTTATTTTTATTGCTTTCCGTTACGCAGTAAGTTTTTCAAGCATTAAAGATTGTTTTTTACTCGTATTGTACTGTACTTATACTATGGCAAGCTGACTGTTCAAAAATTGTTAAAAGAAAAAAAATCAATTATTTTTCCGTCAATATATTTTAGCCATATGTTGTATTTGTGATTAAAAGTATATCAAAATATTTTTCTTCATCTATTAGGAGCTTGTGTTCATAAATTTAAAATTTGGTACCTCTGCCTCAAAAAATAATTTTGGCCCTAATGCTTGCAAAAAAAAAAAAAAAAAAAAAAGAGAAAAAAAATATTTTCGAAAAAAAAAAACTTCGGTAAAAAGAGTAATGACGCTTTAATCATAAAACAACAACGTAATATACGTACAAGGCTTATATATATGTATATTATACAAAATTTTAAAAACTTCATTATAGGGATAATTAAATCCCAAAAAATACAAAAATACAAAAGTATTCTGAAATGTCAGCGCAAAGCCGCTGGGAACAATAGCAGAAAAGCACAAACACAATGTAAAAAAAGGAAGAATGGAAATGCGAACCAAGGACTGGCGCGTCATCAGGGGGAAGACCAGATCCCTGGTTCGCGAAGCCCTTTCTATATGACTGTCAGATAGAGTATATAAGTATTTTATTTTTTGTGATGCAATCACCTTTTTTTTCCTTCTGTGATGTCGAATGTATAGAAACATATATTTTTTCTTTTAACATAAATGCAATTTTTCGGGAGACAAAGGACAAGCGCGATATATCCGAATGAGCGATAGAGCGAGAGGTTATTGTACTGTTTTAATTTCATGATCTTCTATGTATACAAATGGGTGATTCTACAAAAACGGAAATGTTTGCGGTGCATTGGTTTAAAAAATTAATTTTATTTAAAATATCTGAAAAGAAAAATAATTAAAATTTTTCGTAATTAAGATAAGACATCAGAAGAGCTTACTAATTTGTATCTTATTATGTTTTTGTAATTGTGTTTTTCGCAGGCATGCAAATACGTACATAACGGTGAAAGACATAACTTAATATATTAATTAAAAATGGAATTAAAATGCATTTAAATCTTGGATTTTATTTTTATTAATGACCATAAACAATCATACACGTCTAGCGTCTAATAACGAGCAATTGCAAATTATAGACATTTAGATGAAAAAAATGCTTTTTTTTTTATAAGATAAAAGAGATTAAGAGGAGCATTTTTTGGCATTTCTCGTTTAGATAATAATCATTTTTAACCGACTTCGAAAAAGGAGGAGGTTCTCAATTCAAAGCGTATACTTTTTTTTTTTTGTTTGTTCGCACATAACGTCTGATCTACTGAACCGATTTGGACAATTTTTTTTTAATCGATAGGAAATGGTGTAACTTAGGTACCATGTACTCATATGACGATATTTGTTCACTAGAAAAAAAGTTATGATCGAAAAACTAACATTTCATGTCATTTAAAACAATATCTGCTATCGTAGATCCTTACTTCAATGAGCGACCCGATGGTCAAGTGGTTTTGCGCGTCAGGTTGAAGTTCCTGATGGAATCAGATCGAGTCCAGGTCGGCAAGGATTTTTTCGAATATTTTTTTTTAAAATTATTTTAATGATTGTAATGTCCTTATGCAGGTACATCCTCCCGTAGGAATGTGCCCCATATTTTTTTATGGTACAAAATGACAGTTTTGGTCGGATCTTTGTTAAAATTGGCAATGGGGTCCTTCGATGCTGTAGAATTTTCTTATGGACGTTTGCGCCATTTTTGAGGGCTTTGAATCGATTGTGGCAATAAATGGTTTTTGATTTGCGGCACCTATATTATTTTTTCAAAAATTATGTACACAATCACTTATATTATGTTAATTTTTGTACCTTTATAAAATTCTGTATTTTATACCTTGCATTTACGTCAAATTCAAAGTAAAATTAAAAGTCAAAAATTCTGAAGATGATAAAAATGTGTTAAAAATTAAAGTAACTATTTTTTGTTATTTTCATATTGGTTGTGACCAAAAAACAGCATTACAAACAAATAAAATGTATCAAACACCATGAGTGTTTAATTATTGGGAAAAATCTGCTGTGTAATGTTTTTTTGCACTGCGAGGGGGGGGGGGGGTATGAACGATCATTAAAGTGACACACATTTTTAAAAAATAAGATTTTGATTTGTGGTGTTTGAAAAAAGCTAAAGAGTCCACTTTAGTTGAAAATTATTTTCCATGAAAAGCAAAAACTTGCACCAATTCCCCCCCCCCCCCAAGTCTTCCAAGTCAAACTCCTTCTCCCACAATTCAAATTACTTACTTTTACTTTCAATTTTTAACCGACTTCAAAAAAGGAGGAGGTTCTCAATTCAAAGCGTATGTTTTTTTGTCTGTTTGTTCGCATATAACATCTGATCTACCGAACCGATTTGGACAATTTTTTTTAATCGATAGGAGATGGTGTAACTTAGGTACCATGTACTCATATGACGATATATGTTCACCAGAAAAAAAGTTATGATCGAAAAACTAAAATTTCATGTTATTTAAAAACAATATGTGCTATCGTAAATCCTTACTTCAATGAGCGACCCGATGGTCAAGTGGTTAAAAGCGTCGGGTTGAAGTTCCTGATGGAATGAAATCGAGTCCAGGTCTGCAAGTTTTTTGAACAGCTGCATGTTTTTTTAAACTATATTTTGATTATTTTAAGTGCATTTACACTAAAAAGAATGAAATAAAATATTTTTGGAAAAAAAAATAGAACCGACTTCAGTTGGAAATTGCTCTAAAAAGTAAAAAATATTTTTTTTTTCTTTGAACACCATCGAAACTACTTTTAAACATAAGTTTTGAAGTCGGCGCAAAAACAATGTATAGAATCATACGCAACTACAATTCAACTATAAATATAAATTTTAATGGATTCATTTCATTGATTACCACACATTCGTGTAATGGTACAAATATTTTGCTTTTAATTTTCAATGGTTTCTTTGAAAAAATGTTGGCAAAATATGGTTAAATATCATTTTACCTATCGTTTTTGCGCCGACTTCAAAACTTATGTTTAAAAGTAGTTTCGATGGTGTTCAAAGAAAAAAAATTATTTTTTACTTTTTAGAGCAATTTCCAACTGAAGTCGGTTCTATTTTTTTTTCCAAAAATATTTTATATAAATTTTATTTGGGTTAATCAGAATTAAGGATAAAGGAAAGCAGGAAAATGTTATAAAAATGCAACTGCAATTCTTGAGAGGGTAACTAAAGGCCGTTTCAATGAGTGCTTAGTAGTGATATTTTCAAAACTATTTATTTATTTCATTAGAAATGCTCCAAATCAAGCGATTCTTTTAAAACTTTATGTTCAGAGTATTTCAACAGAACTACTTATCAGTGGTCTAATTGTATGACCACTCGAAAGAAGTGTTTTTTCAGTATATGATAAAAGACTATAAAAAAAGCAAGCAGACCGTTGTTACAAACAACTTCCTACTTGTTTTGCATGAAGTCTTGGGATCACCATATAACACGAGGAAGCTGATAAGCACGTATAAAGCTTAATATTTAGGTATTTTAAAAGTAGCACAATACATTGAATCATAAAAATTTATTCGAAAACGAAACATGTTGACATACTGTTTTACCGTTATGCAATTACCGGTATGCTGGAAAAAGCGACGTTGACCAGTATGCTGAGAAATTTGAATTTTCCGGTTACTTCTTTGAAACATTCTCAATTGGGGCGACATACGCACTGGACATGGACAATTAAATCTTTTGAATCAATTGTACCCGTGTTCCCCTATTGTTTTCAGATTGGGTACAAAATATGATTTGAATTTATTACCGTAAATCCGACGCTCGAAGAGAAAAAAACTTTGCATAATAACCAAAAATATTATGATGTAATAAGCATACGTAATTATGCAACCTTCTTTTGAAAAAAAAAAAAAAGGTTTTATTTTTGATGAAAATTTAATTTTTTCTTTTGATTACTGCTGGCATTGTTTGACATAAAGCACGTGTATATACTCGTGAAAATCACGCGATTCTCACAAGGAAAAACTTTTGCATAGAGCGTCTCTTTAAAAAAGATAGATGGGTATTTGATTGGTAGAGAGTCTCTAATTATCATGTGACAATAGAATTTTGAAATTAGACGAAGCAAAATGATTAATGATTGTTACATATTTTCCTTTTTGGCAGTTCTCGTTCTTCGATGAATCCTTTTATTAATACTAAGCACAGCTTTCTTTCAATTTAAAAATGGATATAATTTTTAGCTTTTCATGTATCTTCTTAAGCAATCTACATATTTTTAGTTAGCGTGTTTTAAGTTTAATGCCTGTAAATATACAGGGTGTCCACTCCAATCGTGGACCAATAGCTAATTTCTAAACCGTTAGAGATAAGCATATAGTTTATTTAGGAAAAAATCTCCAAATTACGAAAGGAATTTTGGGTCTATTCAATGTTTTTCAAAAAATCAAATTTTGAAAGAGTTACGAAATTTTAATTTTTATACAGCCCCCCAGTCCTATCAATCATATTTAGTAAAACATTCTTGACACTGTAACGTTTAAAACTAAAAAAAAATCACTCTTCTACCACAAAAATTGACCGAGTTATGACGTTTTGAAAAATCAAGATTTTGAAGGATTTCGCATATGGTCCCTTAAGCGATCGCTCGATGACGTCATGAAATAATGAAAAATCTTGATTTTTCAAAACGTCATAACTCGGTCAATTTTTGTGGTAGAAGAGTGATTTTTTTTAGTTTTAAACGTTACAGTGTCAAGAATGTTTTACTAAATATGATTGATAGGACTGGGGGGCTGTATAAAAATTTAAATTTCGTAACTCTTTCAAAATTTAATTTTTTGAAAAACATTGAATAGACCCAAAATTCCTTTCGTAATTTGGGGATTTTTTCCTAAATAAACTATATGCTTATCTCTAACGGTTTAGAAATTAGCTATTGGTCCACGATTGGAGTGGACACCCTGTATTTCTTTGCACTGTTTCGATACAATTTTTTCCTCTTTTAGTTTGTCATTATGTTCTATCTTACATAACTTAGCAGTTTTTACATAACAATTAATGATTATTAAGATTGCACAAAATATTCAAAACATTAGTACTTACGAATTAGATCGTAAATTGGAACCTAACATACTTCATTTTTTCTTGTTTTCCACATTTTTTCAACGTGTTTCTTTTATATGTAGAAGTTGTTTAGTACGAATCCGTCTTTAAATAATCTCATGTATACTTAGACTACTTCGTTTTATGTCGATTGTTTTTTAATAGCTCAAAAAAATGGATGTGTGCATTCATGTACGCGCTTTAGAGGCAAAAAATCGTACATTAATAATGTTTTAGACAGATTCCTGCACACAAAAAGTAGCCGCCAACTTCATTCATTACTTAACTGCATTGAAATTAACTACGATTTTCCCCGAAAAATTTGTAAAATACCTGTTTTTGACGATCTGAATGTAAGTAAAAGGGAACAGGTGCACAAAATGATTCCAAGCAAACATACAAAATTTCAACCTAGCAAAAAACAAACTTTTAAAATCTTAGTTTTTCTGTTTAAGAAAATGAAAAATGTAACTGATAAAATGGGGTGGTTGTATTAGGTCCGTTTGAGCCTTCTTTGAGAGTTTTTTAGACGAAATTTTAAATGTTTTACAAATTAATTGAAACTCATAAAAAATGTTAAAATAATATTGATATTCGCATATTTTTCATAATCTATGACATTTTAAATGATTTTTATTTTTTAATACTTAAGGTTGTGTTAACAGATACTACCTGTGGCATATTGCTATGTATCTGCCGGTAATGAGGATATGAGTATATTGGTTGGTGCGAACGTTATGAATATTTTCAATGAAAAGGGAAAGTGCCTAAACATTATTTTCCTAATCCCGATAGCGAGTTTATACTTGTTTGGTTTAGAACCAGAGTTGCCAAGATGCTTTGCGAGAATTTTGACCGCTATTCCAGGTGCGCTAGCTCTTTTCAATATGTATAGTGAAAAGTACAAGCTCATACATACTTATTATATTTTACTCCCTTTTGTTTGTAAAATATATATTTCATTCATTGATTTTTTTTTCTTTTGAATTTATCATTTATCATTGATTTCAAAATTTTCGTCAACTGGTAGAGTGTCTTGTGTCATTTGTCACTAGTTTTACAATATTTGGAATTAATTTCCTGCAAAAATTCAACTTTTTCTCCCTAAGTAGGATTGAATTTTAAAATTTCATAATTAACAGAAATTAGTTAAAAAACTAAGAATTTCAATTTTATATTTCATTTTTGGTATGATCATCTACGCCAAGGCATTATGAATCAGTTATTGAGTTTACATTTAAATAATTGTGTATTTTAAATTGAAATAATGTGGCATATTATTAAAATATGACAAAAATATTTAGGTTTCAAAAATATCTTTTAATATTTTAGATTACGTTTAATGGATATATTAAATTGTGCATTAAAATGCGCAAATTTATGAGTTGTAGCAACAACAGGGGAGTCAAAATATGCTGAAAAAATTGTGACATCATTTATGGATCTCCCCATATACAAATTACTATTTCTAGCTAATTATTCTTTTATGGTAGCTTTATAGATAAGATAAATACTTAGCTAAATAACTCACACGAAATTATAAATGATATTGAAGTCGTTTTACTGCTGGAATAGTAATGTGTGGGGAAAGAATAAAAATTTCTGATTTTTATCATAAGAATTAAAAAAATAATGCATAAATAAAAATGAAAATAAGTCACATCATAGATTTATAAACCCCACATGAATTAATGCCCTATTATTCAGAGGAGTATCACGTACTAACTGGGTGTATTTTCAGAAGTAAAAACGGAGGATATGATTTACTAGGGGAAAACGCAAGATTTCAATTGTTACTTTTGCACAGATAACGTAATACAAAAGGGTACTATTCTGAATAATTTTTGAACCGTTATATTTTATGTATGAATACACTTAGTAAATGCAAGATCGATATGTTCAACCTATTTCAGCAAAAAGAAAAAAAAAATCCATTTTGTTGCAAACGCTTTGAAATACCTAATAGTCAACTCAACAAAGTCAGACAGACACATTAAGCAGCTAAATTGTACCAAGAGAGATGAAGAAACGCTACTGGAAAAATCAGCAGAAAAACAATTGCCCAATCCACAATTGCTCAACTCTATCTTATTACATAAACAGCATAACGAAGAAGCAAATCTCCAATCCAACCAACTATCATATATGAAAGTCAGACGAGCGGAGGTTATGATGGTAATGTCTGAGCTGGTTTTGCAGACTTTGAGGATAAGCTATTGCCCATAATGAAACTGACACTTTGAGTTTTTAGAGGAAACACTGATTAATTTGTAGCTGTGAAAGAAATTTCGAAGATTTAACAAGACATTTACCATCTGTTGTGGCATGCGAGTATACGAAAGTGAAATCACATTATGTTTTCCTGTTATCGTTCAGAAGAAAAAGAGGAGTTTATTGTAAAATGTTTAGACAGTTACACATGAATACATTCATTTCAAAAATGAAAACGTTTAATATAAAATAGTTACTTTTCTACATTTTTACAAAAAAAGGGTAAAATCAGCATGTGCGTGAAACGTTTCTTTCATTTTTGTGCAATTGAGTATAAAATAGGATCTTATGATGCAGTATTTTATTGCAAAGTTGTCAGTACGGTAAATTTTATTGACCTTAAATCAAGAGTTTGCTGTTACATATTTTTTGTATAAAACTTCTTTGACATTTTCATTTTTTAATACGCGTTTTTCATTTTGATTATTGTTAAACAAATTGAGATCAATTTGAAGGACTTTTTAAAAAATAATATTATTTACAAAAAAAAAAAAAAAAAGCGTCGTCACTTAAAATAAGGCAAAATAGTAAATAAAATTGTATTTGTATTAACTAGCATCTTCTAATTTATTTTATAGGAAACGCAGAGCAATATTTAAACATGTTTAGCTCCAAGTTTAAACCAATAAAACTAAACTTGAGAAAAATGACAAAGTATTTTCGACAAGAAAAAAAAAAAAAAAAAAAAACTAAACGCATCAACATTAAAATGAAACTGAAGGTAGTTATTCTTTCGGAGTAGCTTCTGTCAATCAACGGCAAATGCTTTCAACATTTTTTTTTTTTTTTTTGGAACAAGAAGACAAGAGAAAAAACGCTTGACCTCTGATGGTGTTGAAAAGAAAATAATATACTTGTTAAGGAGGCACTTAAAGAACTGCCTCTTTAGCTAATAGAGGCGGATACTTCATATATGCCTTGAACTTTTTATATTTTCATTTCTTTACCTAAGTAATTGCTACTCTTGTTTACTAATGAACGGTTTATTTATTTTTTAAACTATTGTGTATCCCCTAATGCTAAAAACTCATTTTTGTAATAATGTTTTTGACTACTTTTTCCTTCTGTTTCTTCATCTGAGTAAGCGTTTTGATTATTTTCATTTAAATACATTATTTTTGAATTTCGTTATTGCTATATTTTGCATTATTAAGTAAGAAAGCTCCTTTTTTTCTAAAAAAAATGTGTGGTACCCCCCCCCCCTCTCCTCCGTAAATAAATGTTTTAAGCGTTTACAACAATTGCATAATATTCTTAATATGCATACAATATTTTTTCTGTTTCTTTTTGGGTAACCTTGTCAACTGGCACTAACCTTTTGAAAATGAACTGGAAAAAAGTTTTGTATCATGTTGCTCTTGTTGGTCTTTTGAACAAATTTCCAATTTTTGCATGACATAAATTCCTAAACATTTTCAGTAACGAAAGTTACAAATTGACGGAAATCTACTTGTCAACCATATTTTTAATCATTCAATTTACTTTTAACGCACATGTCATACAATCTCAAGCGCAACACGTCTCAAAAGTCACAGGGTTCAATTGCATAGGAGCTTACAGGAGTTCAGCTTCTTTTCAAATGTCGGTGAATTTTTAATTACTTGACGAGCATTCAGACTATTTATTACGTAAGAAAATATTGGAAAATTATTGGGCTTATGTACTTCTGTTGTCAGTAACTAAGCCCTGAAAATACTAAAAGTTGATAGAATTTAAATAATTAAGACAAAGCGGAAACAGAAAAAACATTCCAAACTAGAAACACATTACTGCTATATAAATTTAGTAATAATTATAAATAAAGTTTAATAAATTGTCATGACTTTTTAGGAGTTAAATTAGGAAGGAACACGGTAGATGAAATTGAATTTGGCGACGAAAGTCTCGTAATGATCTTATAAGAAAAAACGGTAAACAATATTTGTATATATGATAAAGCTTGAATACAACACCAAAATGAAATTTAGGAGCACCATTTTTCTATTGGGTATGATTATAGGGTTACACACACGCATACACAATATATTTACTCTAAATATATAAACATATAAATAAGTGTATACATATGTTTAACCGTTAAAATGATAAGTTTGTAAATCTAGGTATGTTTCAATATTTGTTAAAACAAAGTTGTGTAATTAGAATGTCATCAGACTTTGTTGTTGTGTTGTGCCAGCTAGAATGAGTTTCCGCGGTCAGACTTCTCTGGCCACTAGATGAGGGGGCCGACTCATCAGATTTTGAGCTACGAATACAAAACAGGAGTTGATATTTAACCCATTAATGCCTGACATTTTTTTCTCCAAAGATATTTTGTATACTGGTTACAAAGTGTTTAATGGACAGGAAAAAAAAAACTAAAAAATGTTGTTTTTATTAAGAAAAGAAAAATCATCCTTTAAAAGTTACGATAGACCCCAAAGGGTACATACTTTTTTTACTAAAATTTTTTTCTGCCTACGATATAATATTTAAAAAGACATTTTATAAGAAGAAATAAAATCAGCCATTGACATAAACTGGGAAGCTGGGAATAATTTTGAAAACTTAGCTTTTTTTTTGAGATTGTGAGATATGTCATTTTTGATAAAGATCATATTTAAACTGCTACAGAACACACTTTACTATGGTTATGTGCTGCAATCTGTTAACAACGAATTGAAACAATACCAAGGTACTAATTGAACACTTATTTGGTTGAAATGTTCATTTTTGGGAAATTCAGACCTTTTTTTGGACCGTTAGGCATTAATGGGTTAAGACAAACTTTCATTTTTCCATAAATTAACCTCTCTGCTTTTAACCTCTTACCTATTAATCACAAAAAAAAAAAAAAAAACATGGAGCATTTTAGCCATTTTTTCTCCGGAGATTAGCTTACGAGTGGCTTCTTAGTACTTCTGAAAGTGACCTGAGCACTTTTTACCGCAACAATAATTGCCATTCTTGAGGTTTTGATAAACATGATTTCAAGTTTATGATACTATTTATTCAGCTAAAGCGCCATAATTCTAAAAGAAAAAAAAAAAAACAAGGCAAAACCAGTTGACCCTGAAAGTAAGGAAGAGCTTAAATGACTACGTCTTAATTGGTTTGTTTTTAAAGATATCACAGATATTCATGAAACAATGCTGTTACAATCTATGCTTCATGTGATATAAATTAATTGCTGATAATTACTGAAACAGTGTTAGGAGGCTTCTTGTAGAAATTAGGTTTCGAAAAAAAAGACAATACATGAAGAAATTTGTATTTCAAAATTTAAGATTAAAGAGTTTTTCTCTTTTTTTTATTACTACGGCATGCTGTTTTATGATAAAATTACTTAAAAGAGCATTCAAATGTTTTACCAATTAGGTTAAGGATGCTGCAAAAAATAGTAGAAAATTTTAAAATTTGACTTTTGTTCTAATAGTCGAGCAGTCATTACCGGCCAAGAACGTACACGAAAAGCAATCATGAATTTTTGAATTTTTTGGGGGTTTTCATTTGAAGGGCCAGGGGGAAAAAGATGAAAGTCACTTCTTCGTCAATTTTGAGATATTAGCACTATCTAGAGGCTATAAAGGACTTGTATCATCTGGTAGAACAACAAGGGGGAAAAAAGATGAGAAGCGACCGAAATGTGCATGAAAACTCGAAAAACTACATAAGGAGCTACGAGAAATCAAACTTTGTTCTTCGTTTTTCTCGAAATCGCTTTTTGGTCACTTTCATCTTTTTCCCCCCTGGCCCTTCATTTGCATCAAAACTACTTTGTTTTGTCCCAATAATTATTATAAATATTCACATTGCACTTGCATTTTCAGTATAATATCTTATCACGTGCTAAAATGTGTGCGTTTGCACGTCGTTGAAGGCGCTTAAGCTAGCTGCCACTACTGGTATCAAATTATTGATAGTAGAGGAATGTGGGGCAAAGGGAAATTGCGGGGCAAAGTGAAATGGTAAAATATTTTCAGTTTGCCGGGCCACTCATCTAGCAATATTTTAACTCAGTTCCTAAACATATGGTTGATACTTGTCAAAAAATAAATAGCTCTAAAGGTCAGCGAAAAAAATTGTATACGCGATTTTCAAAATTTAATACTTTTGTTGTAATATTTGTGATTTTCAAAAATATTTCTTGTTATTATAAAATAATAAAATTTTTGTTATTATAATTTTAAAAATTAATTGAGACACACTGATGCCTAGTCCAATCCTCATTTAGTTTATATTAGCCATATTTCGATTTTAAGTGTTCAATATAATTTGTCAAGTGCACGCGCGTCAAAATGAAATAGTTCATTTCGTTTGCTTATGCATTCATTTACTAAATCACGTATGTATTACTTCATTTAATAATTTATTCTTCTTTTACTTATTAATTCCTTTATTCATTCATTTATTCACTTATTTTGCTGTTCATTCTCTTTCTTATTTACTCATTTCTTTTTCTCATATATTAACTAATTTATTTGTTAATTTATTTTTTCGTTTATATTTTCATTAATAATTCATTTATTCGCTTATTTACGCATTCATTCGATGCAAATTACTGTAACTTATCAAATATAAAATGTTTCATTAAAAAAATAATTTTTCACTTTGCCCCATGGTTTTTTGAGGAGCAAAAAAAGAAAAATAACGTTTTATCGACAGTTGTATCACAAAATACATTATTCCTTCTTTATGTCTAGGGTTGGTTAGGGTAAGTGGGTCCCCTTTTTAGAACAGTTCGTTTTTAAAGCCTTATACAACAGTTTTACAGCAAAACAGTTTAAATTTGTTGACTTATTTTATTTTGGATAAACACCAGATCAGCATGATTTTCTAAAAAAATGCTTTAAATATTTTTAACTATCGTATTCTTCGAAAAATTACGTGGGAACGGGTTTGGGGGTCCTAATTACTGATAAAGTATGTACAATTTTAGTAGGAAATATTTTTATGTAAATTTCCCCCTTAACGAGATATCTACTTACATTTAAATGTGTATAACACAGAAAATTATAAAGCGGAATACACACAAAACAATTATGTCTGTGAAATTCATTAAAAGTCGTTATGAATATTTTTTGCTTTACACATAAATTTGTGTTGAATACACATGATACAGTCGATTAATATCAGTTTTGTAAAATAAAAAAAAAAAGCATGTATATATATGTTGAAAAAAAATGGAAACACTTTATGGCAGTGTCTATTGGAAGTTTTCTGAGGGAGAAACATTATCATTTTATCCCCAGTTATAATTCTTACATCACTTACAATCAAACAATAAAAATAGTATCTATTTCTATTTTTTCTATCAAATTTAGAAGTAATTTTTTTATTTGTATCATATTCTAAAATTAGAACTTCATAATACTTGAGGGTTTTCTTTGATGCGAGTTCTCCAAATATATAGTTACCAGCTTTTGTAGTTTTTGTAGTTGAACCGTCAATTCCTTCTAGGTCTGCATCATTATGTTTCATTTCATCTTAGAAATTGCTTCATCAGAACTGTTTTTCATTTTGAAATAATCATTATTGTGAGGGGACCCACTTACCCCATAGTGAGAGGACCCACTTACCCCAAAAGAGGAGAACTACGGGGTAAGTGGGACCCCTCCTCTTAAACACTTATAAATAATATTTTGCGTAAAAATTACTATTGCAATGTGTACTTCATGTTAAACTCTACAAAAAAAACTTAATGAACATAGAAAAAAAAAATAAAAACTCACCTTGAAACACTTCTTTAAAAAACGTTGCTAGAACTCGCAAAAGAAAATTTCTTTCGAAATTATTTTGACATAAGTTATATGATCTAAAAAAATGTTTATGAAACCCAAATATAGTCAAAATCAATCATTGTGATAAAATATAACATGATCAGCATAAAAAAGTATAAAAACTATATTCGTATTTCAGTTTTAAGGGGGTGGGTCACTTACCCCAGTGGCCCACTTACCCGAACCAACCCTACTGATTTTTAGAATAAATATCCGATCTGTTCATTTTGAAACAGGTGTGTTATCTTAAGGGTCATTCCATAGAAATGTCAACCTCAGCCGAAGGAAAAAAAAAATACCGAAGTGGAAAAAGTATCAATAAATAAATAAATAAATAAATAAATAAAAATCATACACCATAAGAAGTTTGAAAAATGAAAAAGTATTGAAATTATCACTGAGATTAGCCATAATAAATAGTTTGTAATGTTTCTATTGCTTGTTATTCGATGGTTACGTTAGTCACACGCCATCTTGAGTAAAAGTGACACTTAAGACTAAAAAAAATTAAGATTTAATAAAAGTGTTTTATGTTTTTAAAAGCCAACTTTACACATTTTTCAAATATATCATTCAATTTTTAGCTCTTGCTTAATTTTGAGAAATTTTTGCCTCACAACATGAGCATTACTTTTCAGGTTTGCAAAAATGTTACGTTAGTCACACTGCTATTTTGGTTGAAAAAATACCTACTGTCAGTAATTTTGTTTTAAATTTTTAGCAGAAATGATACATAGACACCATGTACATTGTAACTCCACCAGCATAACTAAAAAATATTTTTTATCCTTTAAGTTACAAGTAAAAACAGTTACAAAATCTGCTCTGAATGTTACGTTAGTCACTATGGAATGACCCTTAACTATTTCCCTTTGTCCTACATTCCCCTGCTATGGATTTATCCAGAAATTTATACAATCAAATTTAATCAATAGGAACTTTTGTATCTATAATCCTACATAATTTTCAATAAGGATTAATTTGACCGATTTTCACTTTCATAATCCGTTCTCGTGCTCTCGCTATTAGGATTAAATTATTCTAACTAGCAAGTAGAAAAAAAACCCTTAAATCGTTATAAGCCGGCTTTTATTAATCATAAAAAAGGATTATATATATATATATATATATATATATATATATATATATATATATAATGGAAGTAATTATTCAGAATTTATGTTTTAAAAATTTTGGAAAGGTTTTTATAAGCCTAAATATAGTTTTGGTACTTAACAGAACAGTTAATCCATCCAAACTTCCTAAATCAGAGTAATATATTTCTAAGCTACGAAGAACTTGTCAAAAGCCATGCATAACTTCATTGATGACAGTTACAATATAATTTCATACAAGTACTAAAACAACATCTTTCGAGTGGTGCCTGATTGTAGAATCAAAATATTTGTTTTTCATTCGCAAACTTTTCGTAATATGCACACATACATATGAACTACAGTGGTACATACTGTTTTCTAATGTCATTTGAGAAAATATATGTTTGTTTTCGTGGAAACAAACAGGAAAATTCTCCATTTTGAAGGCAACCACCTTTTTGGTCTAGAGGAAGTTTGTCGTCCTTCGGAATACGATTTCAAAAACAAACACGTTTACTTTATAAAAAGCATTTCCAAGTTATTTTGTCTGAATGGTTTCACTTTGGAAATTTAAGTACGTTTCAAATTAAATGCAATAGAAGCGTTAAAATCAACTTTAAAATGGCACAAAAGACAGTCTTGTTGATTTTCGTGCAAAAATTTTTTCGTTAAAGGTTTCAACTTTTCATGCTAAATATTTCCTTTACAGTACAGAAGAGTGGTGAGACGTACCTACAAATATAGGATATTTAAGACGACAGAACATATCTTTCTCGTCATCTTTATCCATCTATGATACGGGAGGAATTGCTTTTTTACTGTTTTTGCTGATTTTTAAGTATAGCAGAACTTTAATCATCTACACTGCGATGCAAAAGTTTAGACAAAATGCAAATATGTGAATAAAAAGAAAACTATTCAACGAAATGCTTTCAAATTTCTACTGCAGGTACACAATATAGTCCCAAATACGAGTCTGGAGTTCTTATAACTATAACTGGAATCAAATTTTGGATATTACAAAAGACATTTTTTTACATTGCTGCAAAAGTTTAGACAATAGTCAGATTTTATGCAAATATCCCTTGAAATTTGATTGGTGGAGGAAATGCGGGACTGTATTATTCATTTATAAAGTGCAGAGATTGCTGAATAAATAATCAAAATCTCAAAAGCTCTTTAGTTCTCGTGTAAAGAAGATGAGAAACTTTGGAAGCCGAAATTTGAAAATGAACCTACTTTATTAATTTCTTGTTTTTTAAATCGACTCTAATATGGTAGTACATTGTTTTTTACTTTGTGGAGAGAAAAGTCAGACATGCGTATAGATCAAAAAGTCCAAGAAAAATTATATTTCTTAAGGATGAAGGAATTGAAAAAACGGTTTAGACTGACGATTCGTCCCTTAATCCTACAAAACTTCAACTTGGGTCAAAAACAGCACGTGACAGCATAAGTAGATGAACAAACTGAATCGGAAATGCATAAAAAAAAACAAAGAATTGTGCCTAAGCTTTTTCGGGACAGAGTGTCCCAAAATAAGCCAGATTTTAATGTGAAAAAGCAGCATGTGTATCATCGTGACTAAAAAAAATGAATGGTACTTTCTTTGATAAAAAAATTATTAAAAATTGGGATGGCCTAGATGGATTATAATTCTTTTTCACGGGGACTTGAGAAAATATCCAATGATCATATGCTGTGCTGCTTTTTACCAATAAAAATCTGGCTTATTTGGGGACACTCTGTCCTAAAAAAGGCTCAAGCACAATTCTTTGTTTTTTTTTTTATGCATTTCCGATTCAGTTGTTCATCTACTTATGCTGCCACGTGCTGTTTTTTTGACCCAAGTTGAAGTTTTTGTAGGATTAAGGGGCGAATCGTCAGTCTGAGCCGTTTTTTTCAATTCCTTTCATCCTTAAGAAAATATAATTTTTTCTTGGACTTTTTTGATCGATACACATGTCTGAATTTTGCTCTCCACAAAGTAAAAAAAAACAATGTACTACCATACTAGAGCTGATTTTAAAAAGACAAAAAAATTAATAAAGTAGGTTCATTTTTCAAAATTTCGGCTTCCAAACTTTTCTCCTCTTCTTTTACACGAGAAACTAAAAGAGCTTTTTGAGATTTTTGATTATTTTATTCAGCAATCTCTGCACTTTATAAATGAATAATACAGTCCCCGCATTTTCCTCCACCAATCACATTTTCAAGGGATATTTGCATAAAGTCTGACTATTGTCTAAAACTTTTTGCAAACAATGTAAAAAAATATCTTTCGTAATATCCAAAAATTTGATTCCAGTTATAGTTATAAGAAACTCCAGGACACGTATTTTGGGGACCATATTGTGTGTACCTGCAGTAGAAAATTTGGAAGCATTTCGTTGAATAGTTTTCTTTTTATTCACATATTTGCATTTTGTCTAAACTTTTGCATCGCAGTGTAAAACTCTTTTGACCGAAACATTCTTTAACTAATTTTGGTTAACTCAAATGTTTTATTTTTTTTGTTAATTAAACAACATTATTTTAACCCTTTGAGAGGTGGCTGTTGTGTTGAGAAACCATCATTTTTTTAAATTTCAATTTCTTACGAATTTTTGGAATTTAAATAAAATTAAAAAATTTTAATTCCAATTAAATTAAGCTTAACAGAAGAGGGCTCGAGTCCTCTTCTGTTAAGTTTAATGAACACAAATATGTGGACAGCAAAATATGTGGTGAACAGCAAAATTATGTATTTATATTGCCTCAATTTTTTGTTCAACTCGTCTCAAATTTTAAAATCAAAAATGGAAATTTTTTGAAAATGTTCAGTTTTGATTTGAGCTAAACAGTCAGCCAATTTTCTGCATTTTGCCTGAGGTTTTCAGTCATGTTTTTGTTAATGATACAAATTCATTTTTGCTAGCGTAAACCAACTTTTTTCCTGCCCTGGGGGGGGGGGGGGGGGAGTCACCACCCGCCATGCAAAAGAAATTCATGAATTTTTTTGATTGTCCCAATTAAACTCACTCACAGTGTTTTTTCATTATATTTCCAAAAAATTAAGGGCTTGACGGTCAAGGGGTCAAGGTAATCGGAGGCACCCCTTTCTACGCTCGACGAGTTATTGACACATACACACATAATCATTCCTATCAGTTTAAAATGCATTATTTTTCTAGTGCCACTAGTTGTTTTTCAACCAGAAGTAATATAATTGTTTGTTAATATTATTATTATTCGCGACAACATCCAGGATAATAATATTAACAAAATATTTTTTTTAAGTGAAGCACAATGAAAATTTTAGAGCAACTTAATTACCCATCGAATTAAAATGCTATTAAAAAAAAAAAAGATTGAATAAAACTATTTAAGATAATTAAGGCTTCCAACTTTCAGGAAACGTGTTCACTAAATAAGAACTTAAACAATATGAACGCATTAGATACAATGCAGCTATGGGGTAAGTATTTTACTAGCCAATTTAAAACAGACCGACTTCTGAAAAACCTACAAGGAGGGAAGGTTCATTTTAATATCTCGTTATTTGATACTTATTTGCAATATACTGAACGTCTGTCAATAGTTACATGGCGCATCATAGATTCGGGAAAACTTCAAAAAATAATAAAAGAAACAATGCTCGGAACAAAATTATAAATACTTGGTTTGAAACGGTATAGTATTTCAATGCCGCTGCATGCTTTCATTTTCATTGAGCGTTAGTGGTTGCACTTTATGCACAACATTGTTCAATCGTGATTTGCATGAAATGTCTGCATAGTAGATCTAAGTAAACATCCTCAAGTGACTTTTGGAATATTTTTTGAAATCTCTTTTCTCTCAGGGCTTTTCCGCGCGGACTAACCAGCAACTCGAAGCTTTTTGTAGCTTTTTTGGTGCATTTTTTACCTCTAACGCAAAAAGATTGCACACACAAAGAAAAACATATAGCTTTTGTATTTAAATCATGTGGTATTCGAGACTCATCTCTCGAGTGCAAAGAGTTCATGCTTGATTAAAAGAACCAATCTCTTGCTGATCATATACCTGGAAATCGAAAATGTTCCCTGTATTGTGAATTTCGGAACAAACTTATGATGCACATTGTATTTCTAAAAGTTCATGTTATTAACTGAGAATATTGAGAAGAGAGCACTGCCCCTTTTTTCTCAAACATCTTCATTTTATAAATTGTGAGCCAGATCTAAACTAATCATTCACAAATAGCCTTGGATCCTTATAATTTTCCTCCCATAAGGAAAATGTCTCATGTCGTTTTTAATGAAAAAAAGGATTTTTTCTTTATTTTCTTTCTAAAAGGTTCAAATTTTCATAAACGAAGGAAAATGTCAGGAATATAAGGTGTTTAGGACTTTTCTAAATGCTTGAAACGGAAATCACTGCGTTTCAAGGATAAGGAAGAAGGCTATCTTGTTTCCTGAATAAAAAACGAAGATCCTTCGTATGGTA
This sequence comes from Uloborus plumipes, assembly GCA_038373865.1. NCBI lineage: Eukaryota > Metazoa > Arthropoda > Arachnida > Araneae > Uloboridae > Uloborus > Uloborus plumipes. Next base: position 93,894 of record JAXGGA010000394.1, read on the forward strand.
GTGCAAGAGCATGTCTTGCCGGAAGCAACGATTTATTAAAAGATGATTATTGAGATTCCTGTGAGGTTGAGTAGATTTTTTATTTTTTATAAAAGATTCGTGTTCATTTTGGATACGAACTATACTGGAACTTAAATCTATTATCTTAAATTGGGGTTGAATCGTTATAGTATATTTCTCTGCTTTGCGTTATAGACTCGCGTCGTTGCTCGTTCAGTGTTTTACATTGAGTTTGGTATATCTTTTGAAATAATCATATTTTTGAGCCGAACTCATATTTTACTGGAACTTTGTATTTTGCTTACAATGATTAAGAAAAACGTAAACCCTTTAGAAATTCTATTGTTCTTCAGAGCTCGATACAGTCGACGCTCGTTATAACGACCTCTCGTTACAAAGACCATCCTAATATAACGACCGGTGGGAAAACCAAAAACTTCATCTCTTTCCACTCAATATTCTGCATCTTACAGCGACCATTCGTTATAAAGACCTTTTTCTGCGGGACGGAGATGGTCGTTATATAGAGCGTCGACTGTATAACCTTTATGGAAAATGTGGCTTATCCTTTATTCACGCGATTGGAAACCGTTGTCATTGTTGGCCGACAAGGAAAACTCAATGTATTAAAATGTTTATCTGCTGCCAGTTTATATTTGTTAATAATTAAAATACTTATAATTGATTTTAAAAAAGTTTTTTAAGGATTTTCAATTTTCCCTCCTTACCCTGCTTTTTCGACTAGCAAATTCTACTAGTAAAGATTATCTTTCCTATTCCGTGCGTACCATGTCTTCTTGCGAAAACAATTAAATATAGGGTGAGTTCTGGTAAGTGCGTACCCTTTTTTGCAAAGTTCATGTTCTCAGGGATGCTGCTCTGTTGAAAAATCTTGTACACTCACAATTTTTTTTTAGTTTTCTTTCCAGATCCTTCACTAAGATTTTCAAGCATATAATATGTTAAATAAACCATAAGCATAGGTTTTGTGACCTGGTTTATGACACCTATTCTAAGGTACGCACTTTCCCTACCTAGCGGGGTAAGTGCGTCCACCTTAAATTATGTGAATATGAGCAGTAAAAAACTTCTGCCACATATTAAATATGTTAGGTAGTTGCCTTGGGATAATTCATAATACTAGAGACCAGCACTTGCTTGCATGGATGAAACGCAATCAGTGATATTCCACGCGTCTTGCGAACAACTGTGATTTGAAGATTGAGAGAGTTGTGTTTGTGATTATTCCTCTGTCCTTTTAATAAGACCAAGTGAGCAAATGTAAGTTGTTTTTATTTAGTAACAGTCACTCATAGTCTACATAGTTTAATTTGGTTAAATGCATTAATCAGTCTGTGTTTAAGAGAGGGTTCGCACTTACCCCTTCTTAAATGTAAGATGAGACATGTGCGTCCAATAGCTTTGTTGTAAGTGCGTTCCCCTGTGATTTTCTTTAATTCTATTTGTATGGTGGATCGTTAGGTGACCTGAGTGAACAACTCGTTTTTTTCTTTTTTTTGAATAAATACGGTTTTAAAATATTTTTCCTATTAGAACCAGCAGCAGTAAGAAAAAACACAAAATAAAGAGCAAAATAAAGAGAATAATTGATCATGATGTGACACTTGTACTTTTTTTTTTCTTGTACATTCAAATAGTTTTTCACAAGGTGTTCTTTAATTTTCTTAAATATAATTTATTCATTACTCCACCTTCGTTTTTTGAATCAGTTGGTTCCTTATTTAGTGTTTCACTTAATTTCATTGCTTCATTTGTCATTCTGGTTTAAATTAAGTATAGCTCATGATCGCTATTTTCAACGAAAAATTTGCTAACTCATATCTAAAAGCCAATATATTTCAGAGGTAATGAATAAAATTGAAATATTATGCCGCATTCAATGTTAATATAAATACTTGATGGAAATGACGTCGGATTTATAATCGGTTTATAAAAAGCAAACCATCAAGCAAAACCAAAATCCAAGAAGCAAAATTAAAGGTGAATTACGAGAATCGGATTTTCCACGTAATGGTACACACTTGCCTCATCATAATGGTACGCACTTGCTCCGCATAATAGTACGCATATGCCTCATGATAGTGGTACGCACTTGCCCCATCATAATGGTACGCACTTACCCCCACCTTACTTTAAAGAAAGGGAAAGTGCGTACCGTCATATAAACAAATTTTAGTTTGAGTATTTGATCAAAATACCCCATGTGTGTTATTAGTAGCTATTACTTAAAAGAAACAACTTGCATTTCTTGACTTCATTTGCTTGGTATGACTACAAGAGAAACTGAAACAAAACCTTCTCAATCTTTACTTAAGAGTTTTTTTGAAGACATTTAAGTTATCCCTGATTGTGTTTCGTCTATTGAATCCAGGCCTGAATTCTACCTATTGAAATTATCATTAGACAGTTATCTAACATAGTCGATGTGTTGCAGAAGTAATTTCAAGACAGTGTTCATATAATTCCCAGTGGACGCACTTACCCCGTGGACGCACTTACCAGAACTCACCCTACTTAAGTTTAAAATGCTTTCTGACCAGTGAAGTTTGTTTTAGTATGAGTTCGTCAATCAGGGTCTCTGTTTGCATTTAATTTTTAATTCCATCGTAGTACTTGTTACTTGGAGAGAAAGGGGGATTATTTTAACCATCAAAACTCTTCTGATGGACTAAAGAGTTGTAAAGTTTAAAAGCATGAACACATTAGTAGCAAAGAAATGAGAGTTATGAGGCGTATTTATATACTCCATAAAAGTACTTCAAATATCAAAAAGTCTGTCTTATAGAACTGTTTCCTTTTTTTTTCGCAATTTTTTCATTTATTCAGACCCGTCATTTAGGGGGCTGGAGGGGGGGGGGTGTCAATAGCTTTTTTTTTTGTAAAAAAAAAACATCATGTTAGGTTGCATACTAATCGAATTGCAGATCTTTAATAAAGAACCTAGTTTAGAATAACAGTAAAATCTCGGAATACTCATATTTATTAAAGTTACAATTACCTTTATAATTAAGGTTGGAAATGAAATTAAGTGCTTATAATTAGGGATGCACCGATAAGCAAATTGGCCGATTACTGATCATGATGAGTATTTTTAATACTACCAATTACACCATCTCTGTTTTTTCTTCTTTCTTTCACATTTCCGATTTTAAGAATATTTACTAATTTATTTTTGAGAAAATATTTATTTTTTTTTCAATTTCTTAGTTTTCTCATACTAATTTCAACATTTTATTCAATGTCTTTGAACCAATTTTAATATTATTATGAAGGCCTTCATTCTTACATTACTTTAATATTATTGTCATCAAAACTCTATTAACATATAACATCAATAACACATTATTAATTATGTTAGTTAGACATGAAAATAAAAAAGGGGGGAGTTCAGGCCCGTCATTTAGGAGGGACAGGGGGGGGGTCAATCGCCCTCCCTGACTTTGGGAAATCAATGTATTGGAGTATAAGTGGGCGTGGTTTTTGCCACTTTTCGGTAAATTTATATTGTGTATGAACCCTTTGCCCCCCCCCCCGCTTGGAAAAATTCGAAATGACGGGCCTGGGGGAGGTTGCGGTGAGCATCCTAATTTAAATTAACAAATTTTTTCAATTTAAATTAACTTTTCAATTATTAGTCGCCATTCAATTCAACACTTTTATTCTTTGTGAAAATTAGAGATTATCTAAAAGCAATTATGCTAAGGATGCCAAGGAAAAAAGTATTGACACATGAAAAGCGTTGCAACATTGTCCATATGTGTGTAACAAAATAATCAAAATTTCAAATACAAAATTTAAAACAAGAAAATTAATTTATTAAAAAAATTATATCAACTGTAATGATTTTTTTTTTCTTATACAATTTCATTCTTGAAATTAGTTGGTTCATTTTTATCACTACACTTTTGTACAACATGTTATACTTATGTTTACAGAAAATTATTTCTTGCTTATAAATTTATTCATCGTAGTTTCCAGTTTAAGGCATTGAAGTAATTTTATTTTAAACATATTTTTTCCGTCGGTTGATAAGAAAAGTTTGACTGATTAAAAATAAAAGGAAATCCTCATGTTTTTCGCATTCCAATTTAAAGTTCAGTAATTTAATTATTCCTAATAGTGCCATATGAACATCAGCTGTGAAGATTATATTTTAATGTTTTATTCCTTTTTATGCAGAGCATGAACTATTTGCTTTTACTCTTTACACTTTCTTACTACATGTTACAGTAAAGATTGCAGTAAAAAACAATTATTTACTAGAAAAAAATATTCATCATAGTTTTATGGTAAAGGTGTACATTAAAAAGTAATATTTAAGAAAAATATTTTTTCCGCCGATTAATCGGCAAAATTTTATTGATTATTAATAATCAACGAAGTGTCCGATTATGGCCGATTAATCGGTGCACACCTACTTATAATATTATAATTATTGTACATTTTTATTTCTAGAGCTGCATCGCCCCCAATGTATATCAATGTATCAAGAAATCATAAACAAAGGCTACGATGCATCTCGAGCCCTTTGTTCTATTTTACATATCTCTGTAATAACTCTTTAAAAAAATATTCGTGCCTTTTTTATCTCTCTTAATTCGGCACTTTTATCCTTACCATTTTGAATTCTTTAGTAACATAAGTTTGGGTTTAACCCTTTGATGGTTCTGAACGAGTTCAGCTCGCAATCGAATCGTGCTTCATAATGCGCGCAAACGAGTTCCGCTCGGGAGTAAGATTTTGACCGAAATGGTTGGTAACGAGCAGTGGTCGGAAGTAGCGCGCTACAAGTAGCGAAACTACTGTAGTAGCTACATTTTTTAGTAGTTTGTAGTGTAGCGCACTACTTTAAAAAAAAAAAGTAGAGTAGTGAGTAGCGTGATACAAAAAGGTGGAGGTGCGGCATAAAAAATTAAGCGGATTTTCAAGACATGGAAGTTAGGGTGGGTCGAAAAAAGCTTTTTCTTTCTGATCAATTTCTAATAGCACGGAAAACTTGCCCATGGGCATCCTAATAACGGGAAAAATAATAAAAAAAATAATTAATTACTTTTGTAATCGCGCAAGAGCTCTAAAGTTTAGGAAAAAAGAGAAAATTCTGTAATTTTTAACGATTAATATTTTTTTCAAAAAATATTTTTTTTAATTTCTAATAATGCGGAAAACTTGCGTGTGGGCATTATAATAACGGTAAAAATAATGAAAATAATATTTAATTACTTTTGTATAAACGCAAGAGCTCTAAAGTTTAGAAAAAAAGAGAAAAATCTGTAGTTTTTAGAGATGATTTTTTTTTTCAAAAAATTTTTTTTTATTTCTAATAGTGCGGAAAGCTTGTGCATGGGCTTCCTAATAACAGCAAAAATAATTTAAAAAATAATTAATTATTTTTTAAACCCCGCAAAAAGTCTAAAATTTCGAAAAAAAAAAGAGAAAAATCTGTAATTTTTAAAAATATATAATCATTTTTAAAAGAATTTTTTTTATATTTAATAGTATAAAAACTACTCTAGTAGTTATAGAAATTGGTTAAAAAAACTTGGGGTACATTGGCTTTCGTTTGAATTTGCGCAAAAACCCTAAAACTCATTATTGTTATTATTATTTTTTTTTTTTTGGAAAAAATCATATATCACAGCTGATTGCACATTTCGGCATATTTTTTACAGATTCTAAAATAATACTAAATCAAGTCCCACCCACATCCTACCCAATCAATCAACCAATTTGGGTGTGCTTACTTACACCCTTTGAATTCTGACTTCGAATTAAATTTTTGCATCAAAGATCGTGATTTTAAGGTTGTCTTAATAAAACCCTCTCGGTTTTCATGCTCGCAAACTTTAACAGCAGCCTCTGTAACTAGTTTTACACAACTCTCCACTGACTGAGTGTGGCAGGGAAATTTCAAGTAATCAAATTCTGGAAGGGTTTTTTCTTTCAATAGGGTTGAAATATTTTCTGTAGACATATTTGACAGATGGGGTGGAGGTGTCAGCTTATAATTTGTCCAATCAATTAGTCAAGATAGTCAGTGGCTTCAAAGTTAATTGAAGAAAGCTTGAAAGCTCTAATGTGGCCCACTACTGGCGGCTCATTTCTGGCTTTCAGTATCTTCCTGTATAGCTTAACTCTCTCTCTCTAACGTGCTGTCTGTCATCCATTATCATTGCCAGCAGGATATTTTCTGGATGGCAGAAGAAAGAGTTTCTCTGAATGACTGGATCGATTTTTTTTTATGTTGTCCGGAAAATGTCTGGTTGTTTGAATGATCTTTAATACGTGCTTCGGACCATCTTTCACACTGTTGTGCACTTTAATATTGAACCAAACAGGAGCGTTGGTCTTTACAATGTAATTTGCAAGGGTCTTCATTTCGCTTGTCGGACTTATTTGGGAAACATAAAGTCTTAACACCCTGTTTGCACAAGTTAACCATCTGGAATGGCTGAGGAGCCCAGAATTTTTAGCAGCTAATTCTGGATCACAGCTTCCTGTGCTGACTGCTTGAACAATGTCTACAAGATATTTCTAATCTTTACTGAGGTCAGTTTTATTTATTGTGACGGTAACTTCAGATTGAATAGGCACAAAATCAACAACAGGATTTTTTTTCACAGTAAGTCAGTTGCTTGCCAATTGGACCACTGAATGATGCTGGCCCAGTTGATGTCCCGTCTAATTGCTCAAACAAATGTTTATAAGGAAGCTCATTAAAGTGTAATAAACAAATAAACCACTGCAGTGATCGCTGACACTGAACTTCAATGTTTCGTACAACACTATTTTTTTCAACCAGTGTTTGTAGCTGTCCCATCACATCCGATAACTTCTACTACACTCATGTTATGTGTCGAAAATGCTTGTGGCAATATCATTGCCCGTTCCTGTGTTAGGTGTTACATGACCATAAAAAATAAGACATAAAAAATAAGTATTTTTAGGGGTTTTGCGCAAATTCAAACGAACGGCAATGTACCCCAAGTTTTTTTTAACCAATTTCTCTTACTACAAGAGTAGTTTTTATATTATTAAATACTAAAAAAAATATTTTTAAAAATAATTATATATTTTTTTTAAATTACAGTTTTTTTTCTCTTTTTTCGAAATTTTGGACCTTTTGCGTGGTTTCAAAAGTAGTTAATTCTTTTTTAATTATTTTTGCTATTATTAGGAAGCCCATGCACAAGTTTTCCGCATTATTAGAAATAAAACAAAAATATTTTTTGAAAAAAAATTCATCTCTAAATATTAGATTTTTCTCTTTTTTTCTAAACTTTAGAGCTCTTGCGCTTATACAAAAGTAATTAAATATTATTTTCATTATTTTTCCCGTTATTATAATGCCCATGCTCAAGTTTTCCGCACTCTGAGAAATTAAAAAAAATATTTTTTGAAAAAAATATTAATCGTTAAAAATTACAGAATTTTCTCTTTTTTTTTCTAAACTTTAGAGCTCTTGCGCGATTACAAAAGTAATTAATTATTTTTTTTTATTATTTTTCCCGTTATTAGGATGCCCATGGGCAAGTTTTCCGTGCTATTAGAAACTGATCAGGAAAAAAAGCTTTTTTCGACCCACCCTAATGGAAGTTGCTGTGAGCCAAAACTCTTACCAGGAACTGTTTAACTCCTATTTTCGTTTTGTATATGGAATATAGAAGGTTGAAATTTTACAAAATGAATGTTAAATTTGTGGTAAGTTGTTGCAGTAAGGTCAGTGAAGGCCCTCAAAACAAGGCATTTTTGACGTTTTTTAGCGTTTTTGAGGTCCAAAAACAGCTTGTACGTTTCAGTTGGCACGGCAAAAGTAGTGTCATTTGAAAGGTCAGTGTAAGCACTTTAAAATAATTTATAAATAACCGAGGAAAGTTCTACGTGCTTTTAGTTGCTTAAGGCCGAAATATGAAAATGTCATATTTTACCGATATTCAAACGGTCATAACTTCCTCTGCCAACAACATATTGAAATATTTTTTTGCCAGTGTCATACTCTATTTTTTGTCTTAACAGAACAGTTGAGTCCTTTGAGGCGAAATGTGAAATTTTTTTTTACAAAAAATGTTTTTTTCCTGTGCATTTTTTTCTGTGCATCCTGTGCAACGCTAAAAAACGTCAAAAATGCCTTGTTTTGAGGGCTTTCACTAACCTTACGGCAACAACTTACCACAAATTTAACATTCATTTTGTAAAGTTTCAACCTTCTATATTCCATATACAAAACGAAAATTGGAGTTAAACAGTTTCTGGTAAGAGTTTTAACTCACAGCAACTTCCATGTCTTGAAAATCCGCTTAATTTTTGATGCCGCACCTTCACCTTTAGGGATCCATAAAAACTAAACAACTTAACTTTAGAGCAAAACATTCTGGATTTGGTCTTTCAATAACATAATAAACATTTGGTAGTTTTTTGGAAAAAATCTGAGACATCATGAATCACAGGCGTGACATTCTCTCAGATTCTTGCTCTTAGCAAATAAACGTTGAATACGTTTATATAAAAATTAGCAATTAGGTAGGTCAGGGGTGTATACATTTATAACTATTTTCTTCGATTATTGCTAAAATGAAAGTGTTATCGTAAATTAACTGTATGAACCAAATAAAAGACAATATTCTTTATTACTGTAGCATAGGATAACAACAATATAACTAATTTCATTTTAAGTTTTCTATGGGCCGTTGAAATTCAAATAGCGTATATTCACCCTTATTTGAAATATATTTCAAACTTTGAGAAAATTTAGAAATAAATACTATTCATCCAGAGTTAGACTACCGAGAAAAGGAAGAAGATTATTTAAAGAAAAAAAAATATATATATATGCATTGTATAGTTCATACTTTATATCCTTTGCAAAACATAACAACTTGTTATGCTAAATCGCAAGCGCTTATATTACCAACATAATATAATGTTTAGTTGAAAATACACATGCTGATCAACACAGGTATTTTGCATGCATTATATATCTAAATAAATGCATTTATGAACTTATTTCCTTGCAGGTCCTTTCATTTCCATAATGTCGGAACTGAAGCTGGAACGCGTTAAATACTTCCCATTGCTGATGGCAGGTTGTATGCTTCTCGCCGTTTCATTACCATACGTCATTACAGTAGCTTCAGAGAAAGTAAACATGTTCCTACCATACATCAGGTAATATTCCTTTCAATCACTTGTTTTATTAAAATCTGAAATTTAAATTTTGTAAACATATAACTGACTTTAACTTAAATGAGTAAACTGCTCTCAATTGAATAAAAAATTCATATTTTTGAGGCTATATATGTCATCGATAAATTCCATTGGAAAATAAATAAGTTGTTATTTTCCCTTTATAGTCGTAGGGGCCCCTCACAATTGCGACATTTAAGAGATGGTGAATTCGCCATGGTTAAGGTTGCAATAATGTAGTTTGAAGTTTATAAAGAATAATTTTTTCGTGAAAATTTGTTTTTTCAAGATAATATGGGTTACCTACGGCTGCCGGGAGGGGGGAGAAACCTGTAGACTGGCCCGTCATTTAGGGGGTCAGGGGGTCAATTGCCCCCCTGGCTTTGCAAATTAATGTATTTTCATATAAGTGGGAGTGGTTTTTGTTGTTTTTCTATGAAATTGCATTGTGTTTGCACCCTTTGAACCCCCTCCACCTCCGGAAACACTTGAAATGATAGGCCTGCCTGCAGGAAAAGAGATGTTTTAATCAGAGCAAGGAGGATAAATTTCAGTTCTAAAAAGCCCGTTTGATTATAGCGGCAGCAAAATTCTTTTTTTTTTTTGTTAGAAAAAAAATCGTACTTATATATACAGGACTTTATACAAGTTGTTTCGATAAGAAAGATAGTAGGATTTTCAATTTAAATCTCAAACTTTTGTAATGCAAAACAATAAATGCAAACAATCCAACTCAGTTTGGCTTATGAAGGGATCCAAAACTGACCAAACCTTCATCTGTAAAAGGTATATGTGATCGCACTGAAACATAACCGCAATAGCAAATTAATTGCGGCTGATCCTTTGTTCACCAGGCGGCTCGAGAGAAGAAAGTAAAAACCAGCATTTACTGGGTCGGTGGGTGGATTTTTTTCCGGAATGAAGAAAGATATTTTATTCTTCCCCTCGACGACGAATTCTTTGAACGCGAATTCGGAGAAAAACTAATTTATTTTGGAAAAGGCTTTTCTTTTTTTTTTTTTGGTAGGAAACCGCAATTCAAATGACTTCTTTTTGAAGGCCAAGATTTATTGGTTGATGTTTTTGTTTTTCTATACGTAATGATCATAAATTATTTGTTCTCGTACCCTGTTATTGAGGTATACAATGCTAACGTTTTTTAATTTATAGTAAATAAAGAAAAAGCGTGGTTGTGATCCCAAGTTTAAGTTTTAAAATTACTATGAAGTGCAATTCATAGATATAATAATATAAAAATGAAAGAAGCCTCTTCCTCATCCTCAACTCCTAAAGACATGAAGCAGACAAATATGGTAATGAACAAAAAAAGAAAGCTAGATTTTGATTTTTTTTTTTTTTTTTTGACAAATTTCTCTGCTAAACAGTTGATTATTGTGTGGTTCTAACAGTTATGATTTTGCATAAATTTCAGTCCATCCTTTCGGATTTTTTTATTCACACTATACTAGAAGAACACTAGTAAAGCGGAACAATTTATAAGCTACACCAAATTCCATGAAACAATCATCAAAACATAAACAAAGAAGAAGCATTCATTTTATGGCAGATAAAATGAAAATTAAAAATGTATTCCAAATGAATTCATTTAAATATCTTTCCTAGAAGAAAGTCTTAGTTCGACATATGTTATTTTAAAAATAATAAATTACAACTGCGATATCTAAGCATTTAAAGTTCCAAAAATATACAGAAGAGCAATTCCACCGGTCAGTACATAACAATTAAACTTTAAACATTCTTGTTATTTTTTGTAATCAAGAAATAGGATCCAAAATTTAACAAAGCATAAATAACATTATACAACAGGTAGTTACTCAATAGAAAAAGGAATTGAAGATTTTTATCGAATCAAATTGGATTTATGTGTATTTAAAACTTGATTGTTACGTCCAGTGGAATTGCTCAGAAATAAAGTACTAAGTATAATTAAGCCTTTAAGCGGTTTGCCCGTACAGCGTACGTGCTGCCCGAAATTGGCCTCATCTGGTTTGCCCGTACGGGGTACGGGTATCGATATTTTCTGATTTCCTTTTCTGGTTTGGCCGGATTTTTTATTATTGAAAGAGACTATTTAGTAGTATTATTGTTGAGCAGATAGTGTGGCTTGTCCATCTAAATGAAGATCTTTTCATCCAAAAAAGGTTACAGAAAGATTTTTTTTCCATATTTTCGACATTGCTGTGTGGAACTCATATGTTGTCTGACCGTAAAAACGGAGAAACATTAAAATCGAAAGAAAAAATTTAAAAAATCCTAATATTCCTATTATGTTAAGTATGGTACTTAACTATATGCAATAAAAAATATGCCTTTTTTGGAAGTATTTCTGGTAAAATAATTGACCGCTTAAAGGGTTAATACTCATTGTGAAAGAAATTTACAAAAATTGCAAAAAAAAAAAAAAAAACTAAAAATATATACTATTTTACTTTCCCATAAATTCATACGATAATATTTTTGTAAATACTAATGCGATTTTTGAAAATTATTTTTAAAGCAAGGGTCGCGTACTTCGCTATCTACCAATCATAAAACGAATTCAAAGCCACGGCAACGAGAATGAATGGTAAATCTGAAAAATCGCAGTACTGCAATGCTGGTTATAAATTAAGCGAATGGGCAAGTAATGTAAAAAATTTTCGAAAGGTCAGAGGTCACAGTATCTCCCATAAGGGCATCCTTATTCGTTGCTCAAATTTCTCCCACTGCTCAAGAATTAAATTTAAAAAATTTGATAGAAGGTGAGATTTTTTGAAGCAGAAAAAAAATGCTGTCTACATTATGTACATATAAAATTTATATATATATATATATATATATATATATATATATATATATATATATATATATCTTCCGTTTTAGCTAATCTTTACCTTCACTACTTTGAAAGAAACTACACTTATACAATCCCTAAAGCATTCAGGTATATTGACGACCTAATTATTTTCAACTATGATTCCTTTTATAACGATTTTAAAAATATTTATCCTACAGATCTTGATCTCGTTCACACTAATGATAATATTAAACAAACAGATTTTCTAGATTTGCACATCTCTATTACGGAAAATGATTTGAATATTGACCTTTATGATAAAAGACATTCTTTTAATTTTCACATTAATAGACTAATTACTTAGGAATCAAACATCTCTATCAAAGTTTTTCGCAATACCCTGATTAATGAAATCTGCAGGATTAAAAATATTTGTAACAATAATAACTACATTCAAAAAAACATTACTCTTTTGAAATCTGCACTCCAATACAATAATGTTCCGTCATCTTTTTATTCTAATTATCTAAAAAAAGCTGGGCTGTGTCCTGTCAATATACTGTAACCGTAACTTTTTTTTTTCCTACTTGCGTCATGCATAGTTTCCAGTATCACTCAGATGTTTTTGTTTTCGGGATATGTTCAGGTGCTTTTTTACATTCCTTGTTCCTTCCGTTTGAAGGTGAGTGTTCTGTGTTTTCTTGGTTTCTTTCAAGGCTCTCGGGGGAGATAACATGTTTTTGGGACCGTCCCACATGTTATATAGAAAGAGCCTTTTCGAACCAAAGTGTGGTCTTCCCCCTGATGAAATGCTACGCTTTGGTTCGCTTTTGTATTTTGGTTTTCATCTTTTCATTTTATTTGCCTGTTTCAATATATATATATATATATATATATATATATATATATATATATATATATATATATATATATATATATATATATATATATATTATATATATATATATATATATGTTGTTGATGTCTTGTACCAGCTAGGCTGGCCAATTTGGAGTGCACTGATTCACTTTTCCAACTGTACCATTTGGTGTAAAATGCGACGTCCACATTGCACGCATGCCATATGATAAGAAGGTAGGCAACTTTTCACAGCACAACAAAATATTCGCACAAAGAAAGGACAAGGAAAGGAAAAAGAAAATACATCTATGCTCATGCCGGGATTCGAACCCGGGACCACTCAATCCCGGTCAAACTCACTGGACGAGGTGGCCCGATAACATATATATTATTTCGTTAATTATAACTTAAATATATAATGTTATATATATTTAACACACGATATATACAGTACGACGCAGAAGTTTAGACACAATGCAAATATATAAATTAAAAGAAAACTATTCAGCGAAATGCATTCAAATTTCTACTGTAGTTTGACCTTTGACTATATGGTCCCAAATTCGAGTCTGTAGTTTGGAATATATAACTGAAACGAAAATAGGAAATTACAAAATACATGTTTTTTGCTGCTGCAAAAGGTTAGACACAATTCTGATTTTCTAGATGACAAATCGCCCCTTGATCCTACAAAGCTTCAACTTGGATCAAAAACAGAACGTGACAGCATAAGTAGATGAACATTTGAATCGGAATGCATCAAAAAAAAAAAAAAAAAATGTGGTTGAGCCTTTTCGGAAATAGTTTTTGAAATAAGCCAGATTTTAATGGGAAAAGCAGCACATGTATCATCGTGACTAACAAATGAAAGTTACTTTCTCTGATGAAAAATTTTAAAATTTGGATGGCCAGGATGGATTATAATTCGATTAGCGTGACATGTGAAAAGATCCGATGAGCATATGCTGTGCTGTTTTTACCTTTTTTTTCTTTTTGATGCATCTCTATTCAGTTGTAGATCTACTTATGCTGGCACGTGCTGTTTTTGACCCAAGTTGAAGTTTTGTAGGGTTAAGGGGCGAATCGTCAGTTCGAGCCGTTTCTTTTATTCCATCACCCTTAAGAAATATAATTTTTCTTACCCTTTTTGATGGATAGGCATGTCTGAATTTGCTCTCCACGAAGTAAAAAACAATGTACTACCACACTAGGGCCGATTTAAAAGATGAAAAATTATCTAAGTGGGTTCATTTTAAAATTTCGGCTTCCAAACTTTCTCATCTTTACACGAGAGCTATGGAGATTTTTGGATTTTGGTTATTCATTCAGCAATCTCTGCACTTTATATTTGAAGAAAAAAGTCCCGCTTTTCCTCCACCAATCACATTTCAAGAGATTTTGCATAAAGTCTGACTACTGCGGCAACAACAAAAAAAAAAAAGTCTTTTGTCATTTCCGATTTTCGTTGCGGTTATATTTTTAAAAACTCCAGACACGTTTTCGGGACCATATTGTCTACCTGCAGTAGAAATTTGAAAGCATTTCGCTGAATAGTTTTCTTTTTATTCATATATTTGCATTTTGCCTTAACTTTCGCATTGCACTATGTATATATATACATACATGATGTTCCATAACTCTTTGGCAAAGCTTTAAGGGGGGATATTGAATATTAAGACAAACAATATTAGATTGTAAATTAGGGGTCCTAAACGTATTCAGAAGGAGATAGGCTCTATTAGTTTAGGGTCCAAAATTTCATCTTAATATATAAAAATTACGTGTTCCTGTGTTTGTGGCCAATGGACTCCTCAGCTACAGAACCGATTTTAACCAAATTTTACACGCAGTTTCAGTTTGGTCCAACTTAAATGATAGGATAGTTTTTATCTCAATTTAAGACAGCAATACATTTTTTATTGCAAATTATGTATTTAGCTACCAGCTTTTCTGTGTTCTTGGCTAAGCCTTTTTACTAAGCCTTTTTTGACACCTCCATGGCTGAGCGACATAAAGCACACGTTCTGGCAGCTTCTGGAGCGCAGTAAACAAGTAATAATCTTTCTTATCTTAATATATAAAAAATACGTGTCCCTGTGTTTGTGGCCAATGGACTCCTCAGCTACTGAACCGATTTTAACCAAATTTTACACGCAGTTTCGGTTTGGTCCAACTTAAATGATAGGATAGTTTTTATCTCAATTTAAAACCGCAATATATTTTTTATTGCAAATTATGTATTTAGCTACCAGCTTTTCTGTGTTCTTGGCTAAGCCTTTTTACTAAGAATTTTTGGACACCTCCATGGCTGAGCGACATAAAGCACACGTTCTGGCAGCTTCTGGAGCGCAGTAAACAAGTAATAATCTTTCTTACAATATATAAAATTACGTGTCTCTGTGTTTGTGTCCAATGGACTCCTCAGCTACTGAACCGATTTTAACCAAATTTTGAACGCAGTTTCAGTTTGGTCCAACTTAAATGATAGGGTAGTTTTTATCTCAATTTAAGACCGCAATATATTTTTTATTGCAAATTATCGATTTAGCTACCAGCTTTTCTGTATTCTTGGCTAAAATTCTTTAAACATACCCGGAATGCCACCACATAATCTGCGGTTTAAAATTGGTTCACCCATAGTTCTTCTACGTAATTTAAATCCACCGAGATTATGCAATGGTACGCGTTTAATTATCAAAAAAAAAAAAAAAAAATCACCGGGAACATTATTGAGGCAATCATTTTGACTGGCAAGTTTAAAGATGTAGTATTTCTGTTGCCATGCATGCCAATGACACCGTCAGAATCTTCAATACCCTTCAAAAGTCTACGGTTTCCCATTCGTTTAGCTTTCGCCATGTCCATTAATAAGTCCCAAAGACAAACAATGTCAATTTGCGGTTTAGATTTAAAAAATCCATGTTTTTCCCATGGGCAACTATAGGTCACTTGCTCCCGTGTGGGAAAACCGTCCAATCTATTTTTGTTTACAAGAGATAGATTAACAAAGAATATTGTGCACCGATTAGTGTTGAGTTAAACTGAAATTAAAAATGCTTATAATTAAAAAAATAACAAATAATATTGGTTAATTATCTACCCTACCTACATTATTAAAAAATAAAATGTTACATTAAAAAATAAAATGTTACAATAGCAATTAGCAAATTTTTAATTAACTCAATTGTTACAAGCTTGAATATAATATTTCTAAGTACTAAAATGCTACATTTTTTGTTGATTTTTTTTTCTAGCAAACTTAGGAAATTTTTGTTCGATTGTTTTCATATTTTGACCTTAAATTCATATTTATATACAGTTGATCTCTATAACGGTAATAAAGTTTTTCGTTTCTATTGAAACATTATAGTTTAACCCATACCTTAGTCACAGCAACGCGTGGCCGGGTCAGCTAGTATAGATATAAAAACACGAAAAATTGGTTGATTTGTTTTGGTTTTTGCTAAAATTATTCTTTATGTGAGTATTTTCTTGAAAATAATTTTTTTTTCACCTTTTTTGTTTCTTATGTAGTAGGTAAGTATGTAGGTTTCAAATGAGTCTAACCTTTGTTTATTTTCTTATAGTTGAAAATATTTACTAATCTAAGTTAATAATTTGATTTGTAATGCTTTTAAATTGGGGCTTTTCTGAAAATATTTTTGTTATTACAGTACAACATAGGTACTTATCTAAACACGTAATAAAATTGCGTAGTATTTTTATCATGGGTATTGTTAAAAAAAAAAATTCTTATGTAGTAGTTAGCTACGTAAGTTCTATAATAGATTGTAATTTTTTCACGCGGGTGAAACCACGGGTACAGCTATGCCCTAATAAATGTTTTTGAAGTAACAACTTATTACTTCAAACCACTATAATAACCACTTCAATCCACTATAATACGAAGAAATTCTTTTTTCTCATTTTTTGTTCAAGTTTTGTTAATTTTTTGTTCAGAGGTATCCCGCGTAACGCTGGGCACACAGCCTAGCGTAATCTAAATTCATTATATAATTTCAACCAGAGATGTATTTTTTCATTAAAACCAGAAAAGAAAATGTTCATTTTGGCATGGTAATTTAGCATTAATAACACTTCTTAAAGGTGCTTTTATTTTGTTTCCTTAATGCTTCATAAAATTACAAAAGTAAGGCTGATTTCATTTTCTTTTTAATAGGCGTAAAATAAAAATTCACTTTCATCCTGTTTATCAAAAAATTGCGGTTAGACAAAAATCGAATTATTTAATTACTGCTATTGTGCTAATGCTTTGGGCCAGTCAGTTAATAATATCTTACAAGAATCCACCAAAAAAAACTATTGAGTTTTAATTTAAAAATAAACTAATGCGTTAAAAAAAAGTAGTACAGTCGAACTCGCTTATAACGAGCACGAAGGGACCGTAGCATGTTGCTCGTTAAATACGAGTGCTCGTAATAAACGGGTTCTTATGGCCGGCTTGAAACCAGAAGGAGTGGGGGTTTGGGAGGTCAAATAATTGAGTTTACTTTAATTAATACTTACGTTAATTACATCAATTAATTTAATTAAATACTGTTCTTTATTTAACACGCGAGAGCTCGCGCGGGGTCGGAAACGACCCCAGCCATTTTTGTTTCCATTTCTTGGAATTTCATGGACAGATAAGGAAACAATCTTTTGGGTAGCTGCCATTGTGTCCTTGATTGATATGTGGGTATGGTTGGAATTTTCTTAAATCCTTTTAATTCTTGTAAACTAGGGGGGTTCTTGCGATTGAAGTCTTTTACGACCACCGCAGGCGAGTACTGACGTCAGTAAAGTTCTCGAAACGGAATAGTTGTTTGGAGTAGGTTCCATTCAAAGAATTTCGAAACATTTTGTGAAAAGGAAGCAGTTGTCAGCAATCCTTCTTCTAGCCATGATTTTCAGTTAACAAGCGTGTCGTTCACAATGATTGTGTGGTTCTGTCCTTGCAAAATTCATATTTTTCAATTGCTTTTGCACTACTTATACCAAAGAAAAGATGCCGACTCCATATGAGCAAGGGCTGAAGCATTTAAGCTAATTACTAGCCGATGGAGAAAGTGATGAATATGTGTCATTTCAGACGATGAAGGTTTAGCAAAAGAAAACTTTAGTGATTATGACAGTGAAAGCAAATTTTCTTTTAGCGAAAATTCTGATAATCTTGATACAGATGACATCTTTATTTGAAGAGATTAAAAAACTATTTGGCAAAGAAATAAATTTAGAGCTAATGTTTGTACTTCAGTTCGAAATATAAGTATTTTTCTTCCTGCACCAAAGGGAAACGCAAAAAATATTACTGATGTGTTTAAGAGCTGGAGCATTTTCATAATAGTTCATAAAACACTTTCTTTATGCATTTCAAACCAAAAACTAATTATTGTAGAAGACTCTGTTAGTGAAAAAACATAAATGAATAAAATAAAATAAAGAAGTCATGAAAAAAAGGAAAAGTGATGAAGAAAAACACATTGGGGTCGTTTTCGACCCCGCGCGAGTACTCGTGTGACAAAACAAGGCGCGAGCTCTCGCGAGTTAATGACAAGTACAGATTTCATACAAAAGTATTGAACCGGAGGAGAAAAAAAGAAGAAGATAAGACAGGAATAAGACTAGAAAGATGAGAAAAAAAGCCGGTGAGACAGAAAAAATTGCTCGTTAAAACCGGGTCTTGCTCGTTGAAAACGAATTCTGTTCCGTTGACTTAACATTGATCCAACCAAATATTCTCGTTTCCCTCGTTAAATTCGAGTTCTCGTTAGATCCGAGCTCATTATAAGCGAGTTCGACTGTATCTTAAAAACAATGTAATTGATACACTCCACAACCCTCCACGAACGATACTGGGAGGCCAGGGCAATGATGGGCTAAAGACAAGCATTTGCGTCTTTCTCTGTTTTTTCATTTTGCTATGAGTTTGTGTTTCTATTTTGTGTTTCTCCTTTTGTAGCCTGCCATTGGAATATATATATATATATATATATATATATATATATATATATATATATATATATATATATATATATATATATATATATAAAATTGATACAACCATTGACAACCATTCAATTTTGCGTATTGCGTATCTCTTTTTATTGCTGTACACTCATTTTTAGTCGAATTCCTTCTTTTTTCATTATTGTGACGATTAGCTTTCCTCATGATTTCTTTACAGTGTCATACTGTACCTGTACGGTGCAATGCACTACTTATGAAATTTGCGTTGCAAATCTGTTGATATTACAATCTCCGATGCAGTCATACCATGTAAAATGCACTCAGACTGGAAGAAACCGGACTATGACGTCGCGAACTAGAGCCACTCGACGGTTTCGTTTTCGTGAAGACGTGGCGTAAACCCATTTGAAATATCGTCATGTAATTAAAATAGTGTAACAGAGGTGTAATTCGTATATTTCTGTTTAGTTTTCATGATATTTAGTTTACAAATGGATAGGAGAAAGTGGTAGAATCTTGTACACTTAACTTGACAGGGGTGTAATATCTTAAATGTAACCTCGACCTGTCTGATGTTTTCAACATGTAAAGTTTTAGACGTCCAAAGTTGCTATACGAAGTATCTGGGCAATTAATACCAATCAGTTCTTTCAGTGCTGAACATTCGAGAAATTTAAGTTTTCTTTCAGTCGACAAATTACCAACGTAGAATCTTCTTTGCAATTAATTTGTGTATCACTATGTAGGATTTCATTAGTAAGAAGTAGTGCAGTGTAGGGTCATTCCATAGTGACTAACGTAATATTCAGAGCAGATTTTGTAACTGTTTTTACTTGTAACTTAAAGGATAAAAAACGTTTTTTAGTTATGCTGGTGGATTTACAATGTACATGGTATCTATGTATCATTTCTGCTAAGAATTTAAAACAATATTACTGACAGTAGATATTTTTTCAACCAAAATAGCAGTGTGACTAACATAACATTTTTGCAACCCTGAAAAGTAATGCTCATGTTGTGAGGCAAAAATTTCTCAAAATTAAGCAAGTGTTAAAAATTGAATGATATATTTGAAACATGTGTAAAGTTGGCTTTTAAAAACATAAAACACTTTTATTAAATCTTAATTTTCTTTAGTCTCAAGTGTCACTTTTACTCAAGATGGCGTGTGACTAACGTAACGTGACTAACGTAACCATCGAATAACAAGCAGTAGAAAAATTACAAACTATTTATTATTGCTAATCTCAGTGATAATTAGAATACTTTTTCATTTTTTCAAACTTCTTATGGTGTATGATTTTTATTTATTTATTTATTGATACTTTTTTCACTTCGGTATTTTTTTTTTCTTCGGCTGAGGTTGACATTTCTATCGAATGACCCTGTGCGAAAAAATGATAGGTTTAACGCAAAAACACTTTCTTCAGTATTTTAATAGCTACGCTACGAAACTAGCAAATGAATGTGAAAGGTATGCGATTCCTACTCATACCTTCTTTATTACTCTATTTAAACGTATTGATTAACTTCAATTGTGTTCACAGCGTTGATGCTAGTGTTTATTTTTTATTTTACAGTCATGCAGCAGCATTTCCTCCACAATCTGCATTTTTAAGCATATTTATGGCAATTGGAACATTTTTTGGTAAGAAATTATTTAATTACATTGCTCTTTATTTTCAATATCATTGCTTTTTATGTCAATATCATGTTATATATAATTTATATCATTATATATATAGAGAGAGAGAGAGCGAGAGAGAGAGTAAATTTTGAACCATGTGAATCTATTCGTGCTAAAAATGGTTTAAAATGAAACTATTTTATTACTTACTTGCTTAAAAATGTTCTAAAGATATGGGAACTTACAGCACTTCTGCACTTCATTTTTAATAAAACCAGCAATTATTATAAAAAATCAAGTTATGTCAAGGACGAAACTAGTGTCTTAACGTGAGTACTTGAGATCCCAAAATGAATGAGTTTGTGTGAAATGCGTATACATGGAGTTAGTTATTGTTATAACTAGTGATGAAACATTGAATATGTTTCTAACAACAAAAAGTTACCACAGAAGTAAACGAGCTAAGGTGAAAGTTATGACGCATTAGCTATTTCCAAACTCTCACCCTTACATGCAGCGATAAATATTTCAAATGAGTCTCAACCAGTGGTCGGAAGTAGCGCGCTACAAGTAGCGAAACTACTGTAGTAGCTACATTTTTTAGTAGTTTGTAGTGTAGCGCACTACTTTTTAAAAAAAGTAGTGTAGTGAGTAGCGCGATACAAAAATGTTGTAGTTTGTAGCGATTTCATAAAACTACTTTGTAATGGAGCAAAAAAAAAAAAAAAAAAAAAAAAAAAAAAAAAAAAAAAAAAAAAAAAAAACAGAAAAAAAAAAGATTCAATCGCGTCTGACTGGCGCATATCGTACACGATTTCCCTTGCGAAAGCAGTGAGAAAAATGAATCATACAAATTCGAGCTGACCTCAGGCATATCATTTTGACGCCATAAGTTCTATATGTTAGACGGCATTGGTTTCTTTGGCGCCACCATTTTCATATTCCGCCAATATTTGCATTGAATATAGTGTATGGCTGAGGAAGGAAAATTTATGAATGAGTGATAACTGAGTGTTAGTGTTTTATAGCAACCGAGAATGTCATATAAATGAATGCTTTAGCGCTCAATGCTCAATTGGATTATTGTTCCAATGTCCACCAAACATGGCAGCAATTTTAATAGAAGAGGATACAAATTTGATAGAAGATGACAATATCGAGCTGCCCTGGCCGGCGTATAATAAATACTTCACAGTTATTGAAATGATTTTCGTGCAAACTTTGCACTTTGAACAAAAAACTTTCTGTTTCTAAGTCATCCGCATACAATTTAAAACTGCATATTGAAGTAAGTTAAGCATTTTTAGTTATGTTTCACACTTCAGATAGCTTATTTATTAATATTTCATAATGAATACTAGTACCGTTTAGTATGTTTTTCATATTTCTTTAGTTTTGCTTCTTTAGTGACGGAGTATTGAAAAATATTAAAATAATAAAAATCAATTATTAAATATTTTTGACATCATTTGACACAATTGGAAAAACGTTTTCATTTCATTTTATCGGTGGCGTATTAATAGGGATGATAGGGATGGTGTTCAGACCGAGACCCAACTCCCCAAGGGCGTAGCCAGGACTCACGTTAGGGGGGTGCAAGCAGTGGCACCCCAATAGGAGGTCACTGTGACCTCCCAAAAAGTTCCTATCCGATACAAATTGGCTGATGAAATTTGAAAACTGTGAGACAGTATTGCAAGGCTGAACTTCATTTTATTTTATTTTTTTTTCTTTAATTAATTAATTTATTCATTTTTGTGATGCCTCACGTCTCTTTTGGTAGACATAGATAAGAATGCATTTTTTTAATCATTCAGTAAAGTTCTGAGTTTCATTCGGTAAATTAAAAATTTTCTCCTCAAAAACAGGCAAGCTTACTTATAATATTTCACCCTAAAATTTTTATTCTTCGCATACTCAGATTAAAAAAGTTGTTTTCATGCTAAAAGACAAATTTGGGTTTGGTACAAGGATCCGTGTTAGGTAAAGAATGAAGCTGATTTTCTGATGTGGCGCCAAGGACTTAAAACTTATTGGTGGGAGAGGAGGCGAAGGGGGGGGGGGGAGACTCTCAATGACCGAATGTAATTCCAAATTTCACAGAGTAATAAAATACGAACTTATTTGTCTGCATCAGCATGTTACAATGAAAAGCAGGAAAGGGGACAAAATCGTTTGTCAAAAAAATAAATAAAATGGGAGGTCACAGTGACCTCCCATTGACTCTGATCTAGGGGGTGCAGCTGCACCCCCTAGCTACGCCCTTGCCAACCCCCTTGAAAGTCAAAATTAAATTCCTACAATGAAAATTCAATTTTTTTTCTCATATGTTTTTGAAAAGTAGCGAAGTAGCGACTACTTTTCAAAAGTAGTGTAGCGCGCTACATTAAAAAAAAAGTAGTTGTAGCTGTAGTTAACTACATTTATAAGAAAGTAGTTGTAGTTGTAGTTCGCTACAAAAAATATGTAGTTTTTCCAACCACTGGTCTCAACGTTTAAAGCATTCCAGAAGTTGTTGTCTTATGCCATGTCGACTGGCAATTTGAGGAGCGCTGCTTCATTTTCCCAACTGTCCTGTAATTTGGTGGGAAGTCAGACTTCCACAGTACACACATGCCAGAAGGACCCATTTATAGGGTAGGCAACCATTAACAGTCTAGTAACATATTCACACAAAGAAAGGAACAGGACAGGAGAGAGAAAGTACATCCATGCTTGAGCCGGAGATCTGGAGTTCCTATAAAAAAACCCTTTTTTGACTCTTTTTGTTATTTTCTCGCTCCAAAGTTTAAACGCCTTAACTGCACTTCATTTTGAGCATTTTTGCAATTGGATGTATGCATCTAAGACGAACATTTGCGAAAATTAAAGTTAAAACGGAAGACGCTGTATATATACATTACCGGTAAAATATGAAACGCTGGCATTTTATAAAATGCCTAGACATTGTATATAATGGAGAATGTTTTTAGGCAAAGTATCAAATCTGAGAGAAGTACTGCATACTTTACTCTTACTTAACATTGTACGTAATACCTAGGCTTACTATAGAATGGAAACGCTATTTAGGCAAATTACGAAAAAAGTTCCTGATAAGACTATTATGTGAATGACGGGCATTTCTCAAAATAAAAAATATTTTTCTGAAAAAATACTAAGAGGGGTATTAAAAAAAAGTGCAAAATAAGTAAAGAAAAATTAAAAATGTTAAAAACAAATTGTATGCCTTCTTATAAATGAAAAACAAAATTTTTGTTTAAGAAAAGAAAAAATAGGAAGTTAGCCTACTTTTTGCAAGTCGAACAGTATAACACAACAAACAGCATAACACTCATTTCCTACTTGGCGGTTTCTCATTTGGCATTCTATAGAATTCCTAGGAAATGCTGGAAATATAGATCGTTCCATACATTGCCGGCTAGTTTTTGGCGGTACAGCACTACCTAGGCATTGGATAGAACCAGGCTTGTTATTTCAAGTTTTTCCAGGGGGAGGGGTCAAACTGTCCAAACACAATGCAATTTTATTGTAAAACTGCAGAAAACCAGGCCCACTTTTTTGTAAATACCTGGATCTCTCAAAGTCAGGGGGCGGGACTCAACTGACCCCCCTAAAATGAAGGGCCTGTATAGAATGCTGGATGTCAAACTTCGCCTGTACCATATGTACTCTGCCGTGCTAAGCACAAAAGTCGTATCTACACTTTTTAACAAAATTGAGTTATCGCCACCAGGTGCCTTTTTGTGACGTATTATACCTAAATACAAAATTATACGGTCAATTGAGAACGGAAAATATTTTTTTAAACATTCTTAAAAAGTTTCATCTGAATCAAATACATGGTGGCGCAAAACTTCAAAGAGTTATATCTCAGTTTGAGCTCGACTGTCGATACCACTTTTGCGCTTAGCACGGCAGTATTGTACAAGTACATATCGCTCATGGGATGCAATAGTGGCACAACTCAAAAAATCGTGTTTTGAGATAAACGGGTTTAAAGTTTTCATTGCTATGGGAAATGAATAAGAAACGCTTTAATATGCTGCATTCTTACGGCCTAATATTGAATTATGAGCTGTGCCAGTATTGCGGCTCAAAATAATGTATTTTTCCTATTTACACCTGTCCTTTGTTAAAAACGCGTGTTTTTTGAGTTGTGCCACTATTGCATTCCATGAGCGATATTAATACGAATTCCAAATCTCTTTGTTTAGCTGTTCCTACTTTCTTCCTGAGATTCGCAGCGGTGGATCAGAAGCGTAACCGACTAGAACCAAGGAAAATCAAGATTCTAAACATCATTGCAGTGTGTGCCGGCGTATTTGCAGCAATCGCTATGTTATTATCTAGCCATTACCCTGTTGGTTACGTAACTCACGAAAGAATGGATTGGGTAATGATTATTGCCTTTTGTCTCAGTAATTTTTATTGTCGTTTAGCCTTTTGTGTATGCAGTTAGGAATTATTTAAAACATAAGGAAAATAGAAGAAAATAAGCATATTTAATTTTTATCGTATGCATAGTTATTTAGAAGGAACATAGAGTTCTATATCTACTGAATCGTAAAATCTTAATTAAATACATATTATTGCTTTTATAATTGTTGATAATGATGTGCATCAAACTCTTGGACTTGTGGCTATTATTAAAAGTGAATTTCAAGTGGAGTCATGCATCTGTAAAGTGAAACGTATGCTTGAATTAGAAATATAAAGCTTCATGCATTCATCATAGTTAAAAATACCGATTTCATTAATATTTGAACAAAATATTCGTGAATACAAAAAAGTTATAAAATATTTCATTGAAACTTCTTGTTTGTCATTTTTTCAAGGAAGGTTATTTATTTAAGTGAATAAATCGAATCAGAGCGGAAAAGTTTAATGCGAAAACTATACGAAAAAAATCTCTCTTAATTATAATAATATTTATAAAATAGATGTAAATGAAATATTTATTCCAAAAAAAAAAATCGAAGTATTAACCGGTTGACAAGGAATTTGTTGAGTGGGAGGGGGGAGGGGTGGTAGAAAAGAAAACTGAAAAAAATGTCACCATAATGAGCAGTGTAAATAATTTACTGATGATAGCTGTGTACAGTAGAGAACCAATTATCCGGGATGTTCGGGACCATCGCTATCCCGGATAACTGAATTTCCCGGTTTTCTGAATCGCTAAGAAGCGATGTTTGCCAATGGTTTTTAGAACCCAGATTGCTGCAATAGTAAGGCTTCTTAAAATAAGAAGAAAGCGATTCAGAACTGCTTATAAATATCAGAATATTAAAAAATACTAGTGAAAGAATAATTTAAAACCCAAAAATTTAGTTATTCACAAGACATAAAACAATCACATTAAAAAAAAGGGGGGGGGGGCGCACTTTTCGAAAATATTTTAAAAAGAAAGAAAATTAAGGAAATCGCACATTTATGTTCAAATTTTTGAACATGAATGTGCGATTTTTCTGTGCATTAAATAAATTCGTTACTATGAACGAGTTTTTTTTCCTTTTCCTTTTTTATAAAGGTTTTGTTTTTGCGATTAAGGTAGTTATTGTTAATTGTCGCTTTTGCATTGCACTAATATAAATATAAATTAAGTTCTTGCATCCTTATTAGTCTTACGTTCGATCTCTAAATTCCAGGATCAACTATTCAGATAATCTAGTTTTCAGCGTTTGAAGCAGTTTTCGCGTTCGTCACTTACACTCTAAATGCCTTTAATTTAGGGTCATTCAATATTAAAAATTGCATTAGAATGTGACAATATTTATTTCTTCAGTTTTTAGCTGTAATAAAATAGAAAAATGTTTTATTTACGAGTGTAGTGTTTAATTCAAGAAAATACTTTGGAAATTTTGCCCCGCGTGACCCTTCAACTTCAGCTTTAAAATTTGTTTTTGCAACAAATTTCTAAGCTTTTTGTAAGCAATATGGTATTCATAAAGAAACCATTCATATTCATTCAGGTGTTTCAAAAAAAAAAAAAAAAGAACTTTCTTTTTAAAAAGTGTCAAAAATGCGGATTTTTTAAATGGCGGAAAAATCGGCAAAATTTCCCGGTTTTCTGGTTTCCCGGTTTTTTGGTTCCCGGATAAAAGGTTCTGTACTGTATATTCATTATATTGAGAGCCAGTGCTTAACTTGCATAGGAGCTTACTGGAGCTCAGAGCCTGCACTAGAGATGGACAGTGCCGTTCATTCTAATTTACCGTTTATCAACGAATAGTTAATTCCTTTGGAACCGTACATTGACCCATTAATGCCTGACATTTTTTTTTCTCCAAAGATATTTTGTATACTGGTTACAAACAGTGTTTAATGGACAGGAAAAATAATTAAAAAAAATCACGTAAAAAATAATTTTTTTATTAAGGAAAGAAACATCGTCCCTTAAAAGTTACGATAGACCCCAGACGGAACATAGTTTTTTTACTGAAACTTTTTTCTGCCTACGATATAATATTTAAAAAGACATGTTATAAGAAGCAATAAAATCAGCAATTAACATAAACTGGGCAGCTAGGAATAACTTAAAAAACTCAGCTTTTTTTCTTGAGATTGTGAACGATGTAATCTTTGATAAAGATCATATTAAAACTGCCACAGAACACAATTTACAATGGTTATATGCTGCAATCTGTTAATAACGAATTGAACTAATACCAAGGTACTAATTGAACACTATTATTTGGTTGAAATGTTCATTTTGGGGAAATTCAGACCCTTTTTTGGACCGTCCCTAAAAAGGGACGCTAGGCATTAATGGCTTAAGCAGGTTCATTTGTACGATTTCGTTCTTTTAAAAAAGTTGCTGGGGATCTCTTCGCCATGGTTACTCGGGAAAAATTCCACTGACTCAGTAATGTTCTTCT
This sequence comes from Uloborus plumipes, assembly GCA_038373865.1. NCBI lineage: Eukaryota > Metazoa > Arthropoda > Arachnida > Araneae > Uloboridae > Uloborus > Uloborus plumipes. The sequence goes on from JAXGGA010000394.1 coordinate 121,225, forward strand.
AACACTTTCAGGTCTTAGCTATTTCTACTGCATATATCGGTCCGGACTGGGGGTTTTTGGCGCTTTTCGTGATTTTAAAAAATTACTTGTTAGTAGTTTTAATTTTATTTAATACTTCAATATGTTTTCTTTAATGATGAAAGAATTATTCAAGTGAAACAACAATTAATTTTTTGTAAGAAAGTGTCGAAAAATACATGTTAGGAACTTAAAAAAAAAGTTCCGCATAAGAAAATCTCAATTCTAACTATACAAGTTTACGCAGATTTAATTAAAATTTAACTAGATCTTGCACAAATATTTGAAAATAGGTTTAATTTACAAATAAACATTATTTAGCAAAATTTGCTTCTATATGGTAAATTGCTTTTTGTATGGTATGGCTATCGCAGAGCGCACTGACTCGCATTTAAGATTCAATTCAATAGCCTCTCTTGCAGTTTATTCTGCTTGGTGCTGCCATCTATATATTTTTTAGAAAGTAAAAGGTTCATAGACAATATCTAAAAAGGATTGAAACGTATATAACCCAAACTTTTATAGCTAAAGGAACTCAAACTTGTCATCTTCACCAAAACGGCAACCCGAGTGACACTCGGGCTTAGAGCAAAAAGTATTAAGGAGAGGCAAGTATAATTAATTACTTAACTGTAAGAAAATATACTAAGAAAAACTTAATCACGAAGTATGTTTAAAGAAATTACAGCTCATTTACAAAGATATTTCTCGGTGATCACGTGGCGGTCAGGTAAGGCATGACATCTGTTTTTTTACATTTCAATAGTCACAGGTTTGTTTCCAACATCGTGCGAAGTTGAATACTTACATTTTAGTTAATTAAAAAAAATAGTTGACGTGATGTCAGGAAGTTTCTTTAAAAAACAACCGAATACCCATCCCATGGAACATTTTCAGTTTAAAGGAAAAAAAAAGAAAAATCAAGATATGAGCTAACGTGAAATAGTGCATTATTTTTAAATAGAAAAACTCTTTCTCCAAGTATAGTATGATCAAAAATGAAAAGGAAACGAAACATATTTGATGAGTGTAAAATAAGAATTAGATCAAAATATATTAAAAAATTAATTTTTAAGCAGATAGAAATAGAACTATGAACTAAATACAATCGTTAAAATTTTTTAGGAGATAGGACTGCACTGTACATTTTAGGAAGTTGCTCTTTTAAACCCTTAGACCCATTCGTTCAATTACGACACATCTCTAGTTTGCGCTCGTGTCCAGTTTTATGTGATCTTTCGCACATTTTGCGGAATTGTTACTTAGGCATTGAAGTAAGCCCTAAAGACTACAGACCTTCAGGACTTTTTTCGCTTTACCTGAACTCCTGCTTAGAGCTATAATTTAAATTTTGTTATTGGTAACATGGACAGTTATTATAATCAGCAAATGAAATAATTCTCTTCAGCATTTTACTTCAAGCCTTTTCTTCTTAACTTTATGTGGCATACAAAACATTTTCCTACACATTTTGACTTCTCATTTTCTTCAGAAAAAAAAAAAAAAAAAACACTATTTTGTCTCTCAGTGATAGATTCAATTTTGAAATAATCTTCAGCTTAAATAATAACCAGATTGGCTAAAAGGATTACACAAATTGCACTAATCCAGGAATTGCATTGCAGCAGTTCCCAAATTTTAAGGGATAACTAACTTTTGGACAGAAATTAGAAAAATGCAATTTTTAAAAAATGAAAAAAAAAAAAAAGGAAAAATTAATGAACAAATAAATAAATAATAACGTGAAAAAATATTATTGCTTCATTTTTGTAATCTAGTATACTGCGCAAATGTTCTTTTATTCATAACGAAGTCAATCGGAAGGTGTGTGTCGAAAAATGTGTAATAGTAAAATATTGTACTTGATTATAGTAGTATAATAGTATAATATCTAACTTACTGTACTAACTTGATTTTCAGATGAAATCCGTTGTTGTTCCTCATTTTACATGTACAGCCCTCCTAGTGACTCTGTATACGATGTACGTACTAATCCAAGCATATCTGACATACGTCCATCGGAAGAGATCGACGAAGAACGTATTTGTCCACGCAACGCTTTCCATGTGTGTTGTCATTACAAATTGGACATGTATCCTTTTCCTATTTATTTGTGTATCAGGGTAAACAGACCAACAATTTTTTTTTTGGTAATTTATTTTTATAGGTTCATGCTAGCTAAATACTAAACTTAGCCCAAACAGTCCTATTTTTCAGCCGATTCAAACCTCGGTCAACCATTCGAGCTGCCGATTGAAGTCTTGAACAATATTTCGACCGGCGATTTGAATGCATGGCCGAGTTTATAAGTCTAGTGACTTGGATAATTATAGAGGTTCGTAGCTTTGTACAAGTACTTTTCTAGATGTCGCTTAAATAACTTAAAAATTCACTCAGGTAAGATATATTCTTATTAGGAAAATATACGATGGTGTAATAAAAAAAAAAGTTATGAAAAGGGCGTAACGAGCATGCTTTTGGACGCATAAATTATTTGCCTGCGCCTTCTTGTTACATAAATATGAGGTTTTAAAGTCTTAAAGTTAAAGGTTTAAGAACAATCGCTAAATTTAGAGAGTTTTGGTGAGAAATGAAGAACTTCTTTCACATGCTTTGCAGATCTCCTGTCACATGCAGACGATGAAGTAGCGTAGTGTCTTTCATCTCTCATCAAGTCTTTAATTCTAGCGAATTCTTAAAATTCCGCAAACCTCTTATCTTTTTAACGTTTAGATAAGAACAATAACGTATGCATAAAAAAAAAAAAAGGTTTTACTATGCTCTTCCGTTAGCTACCCATTTGTTTTTCTTCTAGAAACCGATTATAACTCGCATCGCATGAATTGAAAGTGTTACATTTTACCGTTAAATGCTGTATACAAGCATCGTGTAACTTCCAGTAACCAACGGTTGCCTTTCACGTGACCAACACGGCTGGTACATCAAATCAGTTGAATCCAAACGACAGTGGCAGGTTAGGCGGGAGAGCTACTAAAGCTGACCAAAAAAAAAAAAAAAGAGGGGGGGGGGGGAGTGAATTTTAACTTCATTATTGATTAAATTACCTCTAAAAATAAGACACAGTCACAAAAATCGAGATAAATAGCATTAACAGCATCCTCTCTTTCTAAAACTCTATTTTGCTTTTTACGGGAAAAAGCGCAAATATAAAACTTAAACTTATTCAGCCAATTCCTATATTTTTTAAAACACGTGAATCGATCAATTTCGTCATTTTTCGACATATTGTAAAGTTTGAATTCGAAAAGTGGAATGGTAAAGCTTCTTTACTTTAAAAAAGTGATTTGGCAATTTGCCACCGTTGTCCCATTATCTGCTATTTGATCGTTGAAAAGATTAAACTTAGGTAACAATTCTTTTAACACTTTACGTCCCAAATTAATTTCGCAAATTTGGAAAATCAGTAGTGTCTAAGGTCCACTACGTCTTAGGGCCCCTAAGAATACTGTTTTCGATTGCAGGTACCATCTATCTGCCTCTCAGCAAAGTACAAGGGTACTTAAAAGCTTCAGTATGATTCCAGCCATATACGATTCATAATACTAAATTTATATAGGCGGGATTTCTGAGTCCCATCGGGGCATAAAGGGTTAAATAATTTTTTTAATTTATTTTAGCAGTGTGCAATATCGTTTTCTCAGATATAAAGTAAGTTCTTTAATTATATCCCAGCCTGTTTGCCATTTTACGCAGCAATGCGTGAAATGGGACCGCGAATAGTGGACGCAGAAACTGGAGAGATCAGCTTAGAATCACAAGAGGTAAATATAATTTTATTCATTACGGACAGTACGTGCAAAATTTCAACTAAGGATTTAAAATTTGCTATGCAAAAATGTGTTTCCTGCGTGTTTTGGCGTAAAAATAACAAGAATTTTCGAGAATTACTTTAAGAAATGCTGATGGTATTAAATAATGAGAAACTTGAGAATGTAGGGGGGATATCTAATACGCTTCCAAATGGTGCTTGTGAATTCTCCCAAAAACTAATTTCTAATTTTTTCCTTATAAGAAATGCAATTATCAAAAAACGATGTCGGTGCTGCGAAAGGCATCAACTTCCTCGGTTCAAAATAGAGCACTATAGCCACAGCGTAGAACTTGCTTTCATTGAAAAGACAATAATAGCACCTAAGTAAGCAATGTAATGAAATCATATTTTTAGGCTAAAGTGATTATTAACATCTAATTAAGATTAAATAAAAGTATTTATTATGTTAATAATTAACTAAAATTGTTTTCTCTAGTTTCTGTTTTTTTTTTTTTTTTTTACATAACAGCGTTGCAAGTCGCATTTTTTTTTTTTTTTTTTTGACAGTTTAACTTTTTAAAAGAAAATAACATAAATAAACTTTAAGAAAAGTTTGATGTACTATTATATTCGTTAGTGCACAAATATACTTGAGAACAGAAAATTTACTTTTACAATCAACAAATCTTTCAGAGACGTGATTTTCAGCTTGCTTTTTAGCTTTTCCGTAATCCCTTCTTAAGCGAACTGCCCACCTCTTTACTACCTCCTTCTACTGATACATTAGAAAAAAAAACACAAAATATTTTTTAATAACTACGTAAAAAATCGCATTGGTAAAATTATTGGCATGAAAATTATCAAACAATGCCATCCAATGACTTTCAGTTGGACTATTCTTGTTGTGCATTTTTGTCATTTCAAAAAAAAAAGAGGGGGGGGGGGACAGCTCACGTAGTCCACTGAGTATGGGGATGTTGGGACAAGCTAAATGAAAACTGGATTTCCGATTTCAAAATGGAACGTATGGTCAGTTTAGTCAGATCAGTCTCGTGTAGCTAATTCAGGTTTGGGGAGAGAGTGTGGGAATTACAATTGAACATATAGGGTCAGTTGGGGTAAAAAGACATATGGGGTGAATAAAATCACTCTATTACCACACTTGAGGTAATTTTTAAAATTAACCTCTTATTTTAAGGCTAGGCGATTTATAGAGGAGATCCTTAAAGTTTCGCGTGTTTCCAAATAATTGTATAGTCGTCTTCATTGTTTGAAGATGATTTCTGGGAAAAAAGCTTCTCTTACTAATTTTACATTTACCTCTCGAATAGGTCTAGTAACAGATTAATACTGAAAACATTAATTTATGTACAATATTTGACAGCTATTTATCCCATGTAAATGGAAACAACTAAGTGTGTCATTCTTCCTATTTGTAGAAGATTAATTTTGATGTAAATTATACTTTTGTGGGTATTTTATATGAATTCTGAGTATGATTAATTTTATTTAGTTAGTTTTATTTTTTGCATGATCTTTCTTTAAATTATTTTTAGATTGCAGTTCGAGAATTCAGCGGGTCGCATACGCTTCCGAGGCACAGTTGCGTATTATTGGTTCAAAACATATTAAACTTCTTCACTAATTTCGCATAGAATGACTATCTACTTACATCAACCTCACGGGGAAATAAATAGGGTATCGTCATTTATAATTCAAGCGCGACGAGTTGGCCGGTGTCAATCAAATGAGAAAACGAGTCCATTCCTTAAAATAGTTATTAAAATAGGTAGAATTTCTACCCATTCAAATTCCCCATCAATTATGAATCCCATTCCTCAATTTTCATCTGCGTATCACCCCTTCCTAAAAATGGACAATCCTGAAAAAAGGAGGAGTCATAGGCAGGGCCGGATTACTAAATAGGCAACGTAGGCAGTTGCCTATGGGCCCCGGGGTTTTAAAAGGGCCCCGAGAAATCCTGAGGATATCCCTTTTTAACTTTAGATGGCACTGTTAGCTAAAGGTTAGGAACATTATTTTATACAATATGCGAATAGAACTTAAGTAAACGTTCATACTTCCATTCAACTTCTTTCTCATCACCGGGGCTCAATTTCTACCAAAAGAGGTGCAAGAGCCCAAAAGTACCCACAACTTATTTTATCGCGTGAATAGCATGAATTTTGGCTAAAATATTTAATTTCGTAAGTGCAGCAGCTTTACTCCCAATGCAAATGAAGCCTTGCTCACCATTAACAATTTATACTTGTAACAATCACTATGATTGGTTATGTATTCCATAATAACAATTATAAATGATTAAAATATATTTGCGCAATATATATCAGTTATTTAAAATCTCATTTATCAAATCATTACATCCATATGGTGAAGGGGACCCCTCATTTCAAATGCCTATGGACCTCCAAATCTTTAATCCGGCCCTGGTCATAGGCCATCTCTGCGAAGTTGAATTATATCTCATGGTCTCTGAAATAAAAGGAAACACTCTGAGATAAGAAAGAAACATGATTTCCTTTGAAAACAAAAAATCATAACTTCCATAGAGAGTGTAGTCTTGAACACAATGCACAAAATTGTATGTGGGCGATTCTCTGTAAACTGGTAATTGGCTGTCCGGACTGAGTATTTTAAAAATAATAAAGTGTAATACTGTAATTATCGCTCTTAATACAAGTAAAGCATTAATACTTTGTGGCCCAATTATATTTGGAGTGATAACAATTTAATTTTTTTTTTCTGGAAATTATCTAAGGTCCAAAAACACAGTCCCCTGGCTGTCGCAATCCCATAGCCTAACTGTTAAAGATAGTATTTCAAAAAATCTATTAGCACTACATAAATTTGGCAATTAATATCTAAAAATAGAATAATGAAGCTATATTTTTCTTATGAAATAAGGTATAATTACGTATTTCTAAAACTTAAAATTGTCATGTAAATTCTGTCCGGAGTTTTTTCAAACAGTATCCTGCAACAAATTCAAAGCTGTAATACGAAAAATCTATAACTTTTGCAAATTCTTTTTGGCATGAAGTTTAAAGTAATCAGGGTGAATTTGCCGAAATCGCCGAGAACGCTGTTGAAACGCTACTTTGCTTTGTTTGAGAGCCACATTTGTGATGAAAGTATGCATCAGAGTCGTTGCGAAAACAGTCCTCTGGGATGTGATTTTATTAATGTCAATTAATTTAATTATAAAACATATTAGTTATTATGTCCACGATTTGTGCCTAAATTTATAGGCAGTCTCGTAACTAATTATGTTCCAATAGTTTTGCAGATATTACGCAACAAAGAGCAAAAACGCGGTCACCTGGCACAGTCCCCTGCCTGGTTATACTAGACGGGGGACTTACCCCCTATCATGATTTATCAGAAAAATACAAACTTCAATTGGCCCTCTTTCAAACCAAAGTAATAGATTCATTTTCTGAGCAATAGTATAATAATTATACGAACATTTCAAAAAACTGTGCGCGGACAGATTTCGTGTGAAAAATGACGAGTTTACAGAGAATCGCCCATGCCTCAATTTATCCGAAAGTAAAAATTAAGTATCAAGCGTTGATACGTTCAAATTCTGTTTTCCTTTACCCCAACGGACAGCAGCTAGTTTTATCATGTACATCATGTTCGGAATTTCTTCACTTAAGGCTGTACCGTCCAATGGTTATTACAGCAAGAAGTTCGCAGGGAAAATGAAAGAGTTATCATTTTCTGAAATTTAACTTCGAATAAAATTTCTGCATTGTATGCTGTTGTCTACATCACATCATTGATTTCCTTGAAAGTCGTAATTTTTCGCTTGGTTTTGAAATGCTTTCCTAAGGCAATATTTTTCTATTCTCTTGTTGATCATTTAAAAAACACCTTTGTTGGAGCAATAGAGGATATCTAATAAGGAAAATCAAATGCAAGTAATTTGATAATGCTGTATAAAAGCATTATCATTATCGGAGTAAAAGCAGTTCCCTTATAATTTAAAATCTTTTATGCATTACAATATCATTTTCCTCTAAGCGCATTATGAATAAAAAACATTTATAAGGCGTAGTTTAAGGTGCAATTAAGTCTTAAAGTATACAAGAATGCTTTTGCTTTGAGAAAATTTTACGTAAACTAATACTTTTGTTACTTTTGAGGAGCATAAATTAGCGGTTTTTCAAAAAAAAAAAAAAAAAAGAAAACACAGTATAGTTTTTAAGCAATAAATTTTGGTCAAATATTAAGATTTCGATATTTCAATTACATGAAAATTAATTTATACAGAATTTGTTTATTCGGTAATTTAAAAAAACTTTAACTAATGGGACATTGAGGAAAGTGGGCGAATTCTGCGCACTTTACTTCAGAGCTGTAATATCTTAATTGTCAATATTTTAAACAAGTAAAAAAATAGGCATCCAAACTTTGCTACACACAGCATGGATATATTTCCTTCTTAAAACTAAATTTAGAACATAAAAACTGAAAATATTCTTCGCGCAAAATTGCTCTACCCAATTGGGCAATTCTGCTCAACCTAACTGCCTGATGAAGAGAAGATGTATTGCTTAAATGTAATTGCAACTATTGGCTAAATAATGCCTAACTTTGCTGCTGACCTTTTCATACGTATTCAATGCATTTTATTAAGAGATTCTGTTTGCTTCGTTTGAAGCAGTGAACTTCTTAAAATAATGTAGCATGCTCCTAGTAGAAATCCGGCTTCAGAGACCAAAGCAATTCAATCTAGTAGCTTAAGTCTGAAGTGAGGTACAGATGCCATGGCTTACTAATTATTTGTAGGTTTTCAAATTTGGTTGGTGTAATTATGTAGGTCAATATAATAGGATCTGCTTTCTTTGTCTTAGTATTGTTACCAGTCAAAAAATAAGCCTCGTCCACTTATTTAATTTTAAAATATCTATAAAACGTCTTTGAATAGAGCTCCATGTTGATTCTGAGGAGACATTTTCTATTGGAATGACGTATATGTTTTGTGTGTGTGTGTGTGTGTGTGTGTGATTTGCAATATAAATTTTAAACTGACTTGTCTCAAAAATAAAACAAACGTTTTTCACTTTAAAAAAGTGTGCTCTTTCCAATGATGCAAAGAAAAATCAAATTCAAGATGACCTTTTTAAGATATTGCCCTGTGAAATTGAGACAAATTGACAAAAAAAAATTTGACTTGAATTTCAACTAGTATAAATCAGCAATTATTTGAACTCTCAAGATGTCACTTGCACAACTTTTGGACATACTTACAGACTATAAACGAGAAAAGAATTAGCTTCATAATGTAATTTTCTCAGCAGATACAAGTTGATGACGTATGGTCTAAAGTTGCCAAAATGCGATTTTTAACCAACTTTGGCACAAAATTGTAAAAAATCTACTGTGCATTGAGCTTTTGTTACGTAAGTAGACTGTTCCACACTAAACAATAATCAGAATCACTAAATTTGAGTCTGATAATCATCTGAGGTAACGAGCAATGGAAGCAACGAACTTGACGATTTAGCCATTTCAGTCATTACCCGAGAAAAGATACCTTTACAAAACAATTTGTGTCGGCTGAACCATATGACTTATGGAGCTATAATTTTGCATAGCTTCATATTAGTGTTATATGTACAGCCTATGAGAATTTCAGCGAAATCGGAGAGGGTCGAGTGGGGACCCCTCGGATACTTGATATGGAGTGATTCTATTGGTGACTAAGAAGTATTAACATGAAAAATCATACTGAAGATAAAAATTTATATTTGAACAAAATCTGGCTGGGAATGAAAAATTGCTATTTTGAACCTATATTGAACCTATATACCCTAATTATTGCTATATTGAAATTGCTATTTTAAATTTTTTGATATTGATTTCTACTGACATTGTTTCTGAAATATCGATTACAACTTTGATATTGACAATAACTTTGAATTTCCAAGTCTTTAAACATAAAGATCCATTTTGTGTCATAATATGAAGTATAAACTTCATGTTATGATACTAAACAGTTTTCTTTTTATTAAAACATCTATCTGCATTGCCCGGCTTTGAACGGGGTCTAAATTGAGAGTACAAGTTTTGTCAAGTAACGCTTGTCTATGAAAGTCCCAATTGGATTAAAGTCGACATTTGCTACGCAGTTCGAAAAATTAATCAATCACTAAGAAAGTTTCAAATCCCTCCGTTTGCAGGAAAATCCTAAAAGCAAAAAATTTATTTATTTATGTTCGAGAAAAAGATGGCAACACCTTTTAATTCAATTCAATTCAATTCATTTTAATCAAGGCAGTACAAACTATAAACAGAAAATAGATGTAGCATAAGACGAAAACAACATTATATAGAGCACAAATACAGAAAAAAAAAGTCAAGTAGGGTAAGTGCTCCAGAAGTCGGCAACAATGACATAAAACTGCTCATAAATAGTATATTTTTAATTCAAAATCGGATATGAAGCATTCACACATTACTTTACCTATCCCCAAGTATCAACCAATGACAATTAAGTTTTGGGTACTTTTCTTGAATAAGTACTGAGTCATTTTATTTTAAATACTGTGCCCGTCATCCTAGTTTGCGATTCTGCTTATTTTTTTTGTTAAGCGGACACATCTTCCTTAAATGGTAAGTATTCTTCTTATTTTCATTTTACTGTTCATTTGAGTATATTTTATTGTAATGGAGTACATAACATAATGTTTCAATGAAAAAACAAACTTGTTCTTTGGTTCAATTGTTCTATAAAGGGGTGGCCGACTACTGGGTATAGAATTGCTCTGCGTTTCCAATAGTCGGCCATGTCAGGTCGACATTCATTCATCTGTTTACTTTCTTCGAAATATAGCAATGGCGTTTAAATTCGACATCTCTGCATTAATAAATATAAGCTTCAATTTGCAGACGATTGATAAAAGATGTAGCAATAAAAGATTTTAATCATTTTATTTTATACTTTGTTTCTTTATTATTGCTCAGACGATTTTTAATGCTTCAAAAAAGCTCAAATTTTCATTCTGATAGTGTTGGCGCTGTAGAGCGATAAATTGCGAATCTATTCGCCGAGACATTTTATTTTGATGCATCAAAATGAAATGTACTGTAATGAAGCGATGGTGTTCAACGAAGAGGCGATTGACAACGTAACATATTTATTAACGAATTATCTTCATAACAACGAAATGGGGATATACCCGCTCAGTACTAAAGAGCACTACAATTACGAAAACAAAACAAAACTACAATATTGCGACGCCCAACTTAGCGAATGGGGAAGATGCATGATTTTCAAACTCACTTGCAAGTGAAAGACTATGAAAAACTGTGCAGAAACATACCAATAACACCTCCATTAAGCCAGTTTAAACATATTTAAAACGAGTTTTAAAAGCGATTAGGCCACGCCTCCCGAAAAACGAAAGTAGCCGCTCCATGAGTTTGTGACGTCACAGAATACTACTTTTCTCCCTGCGTTCCTTCTGCTAGCGTTTGCTCTGCTGTACAGTGTGGAACTTCACACTGGCAGATATTGAGAAGATGGATCACGGAATCAATGTATTCCAAATACTAGTTTTAAAGCACGCAAAGTTATTAAGCCTTTACAAGTCGCAAATCTTCACGGTTTATTTATTTTTTTACATTTTTTGTTTTTTTAGCTATAAAAAAATACTTATATGAAGAACATTTAGGGCTTAGATTCTTTGAGACACATGTCTGTCATGTTAATTGGGGGTGGGGGGGGGGGGTTGGAAAAAAGAATACAATTTTTGTTATTCAACGACAAATATTGATAGCAAATACATTTTTTCGAGATATAAGAACTTGATTTTTGTATAGTGCGTGTTTTTACAAGAATATCAAAATGTGTTTCAAAATTCAATGCAATTCGGATGTTCTTGAGGATTGTTTGATTTATTTCATTAGAAATTTATTTAGAATTTGTTTTATTTAAAGCACATTTTAATTTAGATGATGACTTTTTAAAATGTTTTTATTTATAAATCTAAACTTCTATTTGTAGATTGACTAGCTTTATACCCGGCGTTGCCCGGGTGCGTATTAATACAACATAGCATTCAGAAAAGGAAAAAAAAATTGGAAGAATTCTATTCTTATTTGGGTATATAAAAATAAATAGGTTTGAATATATAAATATAAATGGTTGTGCAAAAAGTTCTAGGTACAAACTCCCAAAAGAACTTAATTATCGCGCAAAGTTCACAGAAAAATAGCACCAGCTAAAAGCGAAACATGTATAAGGCTTTTAATCCATGTTTTTGCATAATTCCTCTGATAGGAGGATAAGAAAATTTTTTTCTGCATCATGCATATTTTGTGCCAAATGAGAACATGAATTATAATTGTTTTTGACTTATTTCATGCTAAAATGAAATAGGTGAGCCTTGAAATGAAAATTCATTGTTTTAATTTTAATCTTTGTTGGAAAATGCTCTAATATTTAAATACCATAAATTTTATCAATTTGTAACCTAAAGGCTCATGTCGATTAAAAAAATAGGCCTAATAATAGGCTAGATTCCTATAAAAGGGCCATCTTTTGACAAAAAACTTGAATTTGAGCTTTTTAGATTTTTTAAAATTTCAGGACCCCGCCAATGAGAATTCTAGGACATCAAGGAACCTCTGTGTCAAGTTTGATGAAAATCTGTCGCAAACTGTGGATTTGTATAGAGAACAAGTATACAAACAAACATACACTCATTTTTATTGATATCGATATTTTTTTCTTTGTTACTCCGTAGAAAATAATCTGAATAAATGAACAAATAATAATAAAAAAAATACGTTTTAACAATTCATCAAAAATTTAAGAGTTTTTTTTTTTTTTTTTGAGCAATCGCGATTGCTATTTGGTTTAACTCAATCGAAGCTGGTATTAACTCCTCAAACCAATTAAATAGCACACGGGTGCAACACTCCTCCTTCCTCTATTCGATAAATTAAATAAAATTTCAAATAGCGGGAACATTTTTAAAGAAAGATTTTTTTTCACACACTCTTGGATACATTTTGAATGTCACCCGGTGTAACCCCCGTTTCATCAATAATAATGATCCTGCATTGGATGAATTCTATATAATTTAAAACAATGGGGATATTTTTCAAGAAATTCAACATGTACATTTTTCATAAGTTGTGAGATACATTTTTGGTTGGTTTCATTCAAACAACGCATGGGTGTTACTAGGTGCCCCCCCCCCCAACGGTATCGATGCTCTGCGTTTCATAAATTCTATATAAAATAAAGTTTAATTAAATTTTTAAAAAAGCAAATTTTTAAATTTTATGAAGTTTCATAAACTCTTTAACACATTTTGGGTGTCACGCCCTGAAGGGTGTCCCCCTCAGCAACCCCCTTAAAAAATATTTTTAAACTGTTTTTTGTTTCTCAATTATTTATCGGTTTAAACACTCCTGTTTTTGCGAAAATAAAAGCTTTTGACTCATCTTACTGCTCAAATTCTTTTCATTTCTACTGATATGAAATCTGGGTGTTTTTCTGAAAATGGATACAGCGTACAGCTAGCCAACTTTGAACAATTATCGGCCTGCCTTTTAATGAATTTTTCTTCCATCATTTTAAATGAAAAGTCATTATATTCTTTAAAAAATAATAATAATAAATATGAAAATATAGAAAAAAAAACCCCGCATCAATCATTGATTATAACTACATTTCAGAAGTTAGTTGACTGAATAAAACTAAACATGCTTCGAAAATTCGCAACAAAACCCCCCGAAAAATGCAGCTGAAGTTGAAAACATTTTAAATATTTCAGGACATTTTTACTGAGAATTAACGCACGTACTTTTTTAGGTTTCCGATTTGAAAAATGTTGGTCTTTTTCAGTGATCAGAACTCTCCAGAAATCTAATTCCAAGAAAATGATTGAAAGAATGAGAAAAGGATTGGAATGTAGTCAAAGAACGCAAACCTGTTCTGTTCTTGATCTACCAGCTTTACTACGCTCCTTTTCTTTTGTGAAGCAGAGTACCTTTCGTTTATCCCCCTCCGCCTCCCCCCCCATTTCCCTTTTAAAGTGAACAATGACTATAAACCACTAAACTGATAAGAAGACACAGGTGCTTAAAAATTGGCTCAAACTTCATAAATGAGCTAAAACATTAAAAATTGCCCTGAAAAACTAATAAAAACTTTTCAACGTTTAAAGAGCTGTAAAACTCTTTGTATAATGAACTAAGAAGAAGAAAACGCCAAAAAATGAAGTACCATCCGGGCTTATAACGATAATACAAAACAGCGTGTTAAAAACGCATTGACTGTCTCATCAAAGGCAGCGATACTGGGAGAATCGTATTCTGTGACGTGGACCAATGGCTGAGCGTTTTTCGTCACGTGACATTGTTTACAAAAATATCCCTTTTTAATTGCTTCTCACGCTCAAGTGAATGATTTTTTGGAATTTTAATGTTGATTTTCGGCATCAGCATCATCGATTCTATGAAATAACAGTAATTTAATCATATTTTGTGACATAGTACATGTTCCCTATTGAGGACTTAATTTAAAAAAGTTCTATGGCAACCCTTTGGGAGTATTAGCCCGCTTGGCGAATATCTTCGACATTTATCGCCCTGCGCACCAATAGCTATATATTTCGCGTTAAATTTTGTTTAAATTCATTCACTCATATCCCATAAGATTGGGCGACAGCGAAGTGGCCGACTACTGGCTTCAACATGGCCGAGCACTGGATTTCCGTGGCCGACTACTGGAGCATTTACTAGCATTGACAACAGCTTGGATTTTGATAAATATATACTTTTAATTTATGAAACAAATTATTGAATCACTATCAGAAGAGTACGTTCTAAAGTTTCACCTTATTTTTGTTGCTGTATTGATAGCTGGAAGTTCTAGGTTAACCAAGATTAACAAAAGATCTCTTAAATGGCCGACTACTGGAGCACTTACCTTATATACATCGTAACCAAAAGCCCTGATTAAGTAAATGGGAGTAAAGGCTGTAAAAAACAGCCTGACGAGCTATAAATGATTTCTTTCACGTTATTTAATTTATTGCACGCTTGTGCAGATGACCAATTTAAAATGTATTTTTACTAACCAAAAAACCCCCGTATCTTTTTTCTGGGCGAAAATAGCAGTTATGAGTTTTTAAAACCTCCGGAAGGAAACCCCTCTAAAGAGTATTGTTCGTGAGGTTTCCAATGAGACCAAAATCGAGAAGCTCCGATAATTATTTTAAGTAGAAAGAGCAATTTTAAGATATTTTTGAGTCGTTAAAATAAAATTTGAACGGATTGGTACTTTTTTGGCGTTCGAAAACTCCTCTACGACCCTCCTAGGGTGGCCAAGTACCTCATTGCCAAATTTGGTCGAGATCTGAAGCAAGAAGTGATTTGGGTGTGACTGCAGAGTCACACTCGCAACTCTGACAAATTATTACTTTTCAAGTAAGATCTTGTCCTTTGAATAGGTAAGAGTTTTTCTTATTATGATACATGACTGTTCCTTATATTCGAATATACGGAAATTAAAAGCTCAAGTTTAAAATTGTGGAAATTAGGTGCAATTATATGCGTAATACTGTCACAACACCCGCATGCTTCAGATGAAAGGATCTTTAATTCAAGCAGGTGAAGCAGATTGCTTTTTTTTTAGTGAGGCAAAAAAAAAAAAAAAAAAGGGAAAAAAAAACCACTAACTCCCGTTACAGCATTTTAATTTTCATTTGCATCTAAATTAATTAAACAACGTACAGAAAGATATCATAGATGTTAAACGATTTTTTTTTCGTATTATCTTTTGTACAGAATATTAGCTCTCATGTAATTCTCCATTAATAAAACATCAAATTTTAAGAAAATAATCATATCAAACGGGAAAAAAACACTTTATCTCGACTGTTGATATTCTTATCTTTTTATTTTATTGCGGTCATAACTGAAAGCCATCAAAATTTATCTGAAATGAAAGTAATCTTTAAAATTTAACTCAAATTCATTACAGGTAAAAAAAAAATATTTTCTTCCATTAACTTAGTATTACCAAAGTAATACAGAAGGCGGAAACTCCTGAGAATGACCTTGTTTGTGTTTGCGAGCACTTGTGTATTAAGGAAGTCCCTTTTGTGCTGAAAAGCAATTCTTCATATTGATAGCTGCAAAGAAAATAATTTCAGAAGATAAAATATTAAACTTTGATGAGTCTTATGATTTCATTGATACCACGGTGACTAGTCACTATTATTTCTTAGATGTTCAACACTTTTATGTATTACGTAATATTGAGCTCTTGATAATTACGAAGTCTGCAAAGCAAAATTAACAATTACATTAATTTGAAATGATAATGATTATTCGCATGTATTTCCTTGTCAATTTAAAGCAATAATTTTGTGATAAAGCTATAGTGTATGATACTGATCTTATTCGTAAACCTCATGAAAACTAAAAAGAAGTTTAAGCTTCTTTGTTAACTGGAGAGCTTTAATGGACGGAAATTTATTTGAAGGAATATTTCGCTTATACGGGCGATTCTCTGTAAACTCATTTTCCATACAGAATCTTGTATGGAAAATTTCTGATAAATCATGATAGGGGGGTACGTCCCTGCCTAGTATAACTAGTATCCTCTGCCTAGTATAACTAGGCAGGGGATTGTGTATTTTCACTTTGTTGCGTAATATCTGCAAAATAATTGGAATATAATTAATTTCGAAACTACCTATAAATTTAGGCGCATATCTTGGACATAATAACTAATATGTTTCATAATTAAACTAATTAACATTAATAAAATCTCTTCCCAGAGGACTGTTTAAGCGACGGCCCAGATGCATACTGTTACAAATCTTGTGGATAGTTGTTGTTTTTCCTGCCTTGCACCATTGTCACTAGTTTTGGTTTTATCTGGCGACATGTTGCAAAAGTATCTGAAGATATCACTTTTATCACTTGTATACCGGCCTTGTAATGTTTTGTAGTTTTTACACTTGCCCTACATTTGATAAGCATGAAGACATTTTCGCGCTTCGTTGTATTATAGTGTGTTTTTTTTTCTTTTTATCGCTAGAACTTTCGTGAATGGATTATGGAAGCTATGAATGAACAGAATACTCCGGATTTTGCTAGAACATTGTCGAAATTTCGTTCAGAGTATAAATAGCTGGCCTTGAACACAGTTAGTTAGTTTTTCTCAGATTGGATTTCTGAGAGGCTCGGTTTTATTCGGTTTGGGCGAATGTTTGTTTTGCTTTTGTAATTTCTTAATTACTGTTCACGTGAGATACGTGGTGCTGAGTTACTGTTGAGAGTACAGTGTACTGTTTTGCTACCTAATTGCTGGATGTTTAGCAATTGTTTCCTGCTCCTATTGTAAATAAGTGTACATACTTGTAAATAAATTTATAGTTATTTCCTCAAGATTGGAATGCTCATTTAAGAAAGTTGAAGGTGCTACGGACTCGTTACAATACTTTCATCACAAATGTGGATCTCAAACTAAACAAAGTGGCGTTTCAACATCGTTCTCAGCACCTATTAACACCGTTTATGTGGTGTTAATAGGTGTTTTTGAAATATTGCCTTCAAGGCTTTAAGTGTTAGACTATAGGATTGGGACAGCCAGGGGACTGTGTTTTTGGTGCTTAGATAATTTCTAGAAAAATAAATAAATATATTGTTACCGTTCCAAATACCATTGAGCCACAAAGTATTAATGCTGTACTTGTATTAAGAGAGATAATTACTTTATTACACTTTATTATTTTTGAAATATTCATTCCGGACAGCCAATTACGAGTTTACAGAAAATCGTCCATACAACACATTTTGTCAATATAATCAGAAAACAATTTTTATAAGCTTCCTCATGCTGTTTTTCCAGTCTAAATTTTGCTTCTAACCGATCCTAAAAAAAATAAATGGAACTTTCGGGAAATTTTTTTTGATTGCTTTTTATTTATTTTTATTTCCAAAAAAACGTTTTGAATGATCGATATGATAGCAAGGAAGGTTTGTTATTGCTGAAAAATGTTTAAGAAATGTGTTTTAAAACAATTCTTTTATTCACGTTGTTCCGAAAATTTATGTTACGTGGGACAACATTTTTTTCTGCTCCGCCTCCCTTCATAAGTGCATTACTGTCATGTAATGTCTTATTTATTGCACACGCATTTCCTTAATTTTGCAGATGTCTTTATATAATATTTAATAATTTTTTCTCGTAATTTAAAATAGAGCTGAATTTGAAAGTGCAAACTCATTCAAAGTATGTATATTCTTCGCTCTACCATATTGGTTCTCTTTTATTCTTCATTGATAATATTTCATTGCAAATGAAGTTTCTGCAATTTCTAATAAACCAGAGGATATGCAACAAAATTCAACATTATGCTAGGCAGCTGTTTGCGTCGGCTGCCAACCAGTGTGTTTGATACTAGCTAAGCATTCGCCTTCAGGGAATGCTTGGAATTTGGTTATGGACTGGGTGATAATTTGTGGATACCTTTACTCTTCCGTGCCAACCCGGTCATCAACTTATAAGGCCTCGTATGATTTGCGGAGGCTTAATTGAATCGTTTATTTCAGAAACTACTCAAGTGACAAACGCTAAATGTCCAAAAAGTATTTTTACCCTTATTTATGAAAAATTCGATTAGGATTTCAATATTTTAAACTAAAATATTTTCCCTTTTAGATAAATTTCTTTCAGGAAATACTGTTGTAATCGCTATGTAAGAAATAAATGTGTTTTCTTAAAATTAGAAATTTTGTCGCTTGGGTGGTTTCTGAAATAAACGATTCAGTTGTTATCGCTGGGAATTAAAGCTCAGAGGAAACTTTTAAAAAGTTTCGCATTGAGAGAAGGTGGTTTGATTGAAAAGGGGGCTCCATGTGGTCCAGAAATAAGTATATGCAACAACTTTAAAAGCTTTATTCAATAACTTTGAAAACATTTATTACTAAAGATATAATATGATGTTTATCGTAAAAGCATCATTTTCAGAACGATTTATTTTTCGAATAAATCGCTATATTATCATATACTCATACTGTATAAAAAGTTAATTGCATCATTATGAATATTTTGTACGAGGATAAAAGTCAAATATACTAATTAATAAAATGTATTATCAGTATTTGTCTGTCGAAAGGACGCTATTCATGATTAAGTGTGAATCAACCAAAATAAAGCTTTTTTTCCCTCAATTATTCTTCACTTGAAAAAGTAATATTCACTAGGGTTAAAATTTCAGACAATATTGTAACTGACAGAACTAACTGTCTTCGAATAAAGTCTTCACTGCCAAGTTATACGCTTAAAAATATAAGATATCGCCACTGGCGGTGTGATTTGGCGCAGAGTGAAGTCTTTCTCATAATTACTTTTATTAGAAAAATTGGCATGGGGACTCTATGGCTCTATGGTTAGAGCTAAAATTTCGCAAGATATCGGGAGTTGTCTGAGTGATTTAACTTGGAATAACGAGTGGTGTTACCTTTACGCGAAAAATACCTTAATTTTGTTTATTATTTTAATGCTAACTCCTTCCATTTTTTTTCTTCAACAGTACAGTTTCTACTACATCATCAGCTCGCTCTCCGAATGGGCTTTCACGTTCTTTAGCATACTATTCATTGCAACTTTTTATAGAGATTTCAAGAACATGAATCTTCGTCTCAAGGTCAGCCTGAAAAAAATTACGGACATTACACTGGACAGTGTGCAAGCTACGGCTCATTCATCTGCCAATGGCCACGAAGAAATTACGAAAATGTAATTACAAAGTGTGTATATCATTGCCATACCTCAGAACTTTGAAAAAATTTTACGACTCGGGTACGTAAAGAAATATTTATTCACCGAAAGCAGTAAGATGTTTTTATGTTTTATGTTATTTGTATTACTGCGGCAATTTTACATGACTTCCTTTTAAAGCGACTTTTTATTTATATACTTATTATTATCATTTATATGTTAGTAATTTTTATTTTAAGTCGTTTATTTGTATTTACGTGTTCCAATGTATCATTTGAAGCCAATAAATGAAAAAAAATATATATCGTTTTGTTCCTTCTGTTTTGTTAAATGTTTATTTTCTTACCTACAGTCTGCTGATATTTTTTTTTTCAAAGACCTTCATCACAGACTACAGATGAGTAAATCCGAAAGAACAAAATCCAATATTAATTTATATTTAACACCGGCAATCCAAAATAAAGTTTTAGTCACCAAAGATTTCATGTTGTTCTTGAACAAAGTCAACCAGAAAAGGAATGCTGGTTCAATGCTATTTTCAAAATGAGGACCTAAATCCCACTTGATTTGTTTACAAAGTAAATTTAACGAACTTGCTCGGGAGTGAAGATTTACGCCAATATTAGTTTCTTGATGACAAAAAGTAGGTCAAAATGTCTTTATGCAATGATCTGCTTTTTTTCATATAGGAAATTTATTTTGTATTGGTTTGAAAGTGCCCTCAATAAGCCAGCTTTTGGCCAGTGTAAACGTTCTCATTGAGCAATCATAATTTGTACTTCTTGCTGTTGTTGCTGGAATTGCTTGTGAAATCGAGCCCAAGTAAAAAATAGCACTTGATTTTAGGCAGGCAATTCAGCCACAGTATGAGGACGTGTAGTATAGACTTAACTCTTGAAGTAATCTCACAAGAAGAAGTGGTTGTGGAGGCGATCCTATCTCATTCTTAGAAATATTTATTCTTCATAAAATTTTGGTTTGAATAATAAATTACAAAAAACTAATTCGAAATAAGAAAAAAAATCTCCCAGGTGCAAACCCCCGGGGTTTGAACTTTGTACCAAATTTCAAGGTACTGTGACACCTTCTTGACGCAAGCTTGCTACACACATCCTTTCACAATTTCTTTGACGTTATATAGATATAAATCATAAAACTCAAACTTCATAAATTCATGAAATGTAACAAATAATAAAACCAACTATTCTTAAGTTAGGTACGGAATGGCAGGTATTTTTTTCATTTTAAAATGAGCTCTGATTTATTAAAATAAAGCTTCAACAGTACATCTTTACGAGAAACATCATTACTTACATAGCTCTAGCGCTCTAAAGCCAGGTTCAAATCCTATCCATATTATTGTCGTCGGTATAACACTTGACATCATATCTTACTGAAATCCATTTTAAGCAGAAGGATCCCTAGAAATATTCTTTTTTGGTCTGTTAAGCTAAATATTGGTGAGCAAGACGGTCGATCACCTCGGGCTATAACTAAAACAACTAAACTTAAAAAAAAATCTATTGAGAAAAAGTTGCCTGAATGTTTGTTAAAACAAACATTCAGGCAACTTTTTCTCAATACTTGTTAAAACAAAGAGTAAATATCACCATGTAAAAAGGGCATAAATAAAACAGACTAAGGTTTAAAATAGACGTAGTATATCATAAAAATAGCTTTAGAACACTCCCCCCTTTAGTGTATTGAGATCGCGATCTATAGATTAGGTATCCTGATCACAAACAAAATCATTGGTCAAACATT
Organism: Uloborus plumipes; assembly: GCA_038373865.1. Taxonomy (NCBI): domain Eukaryota; kingdom Metazoa; phylum Arthropoda; class Arachnida; order Araneae; family Uloboridae; genus Uloborus; species Uloborus plumipes. The sequence continues at coordinate 142,560 of JAXGGA010000394.1, forward strand.
AAATTAGAACTGCAACATGTCAACTTTTGCGTTTTACGTAATATTAAAACTTACCTTATTCAGAGACTTTCACTACTTTAACAGTATTATAAATAATGCAGTGGGAAGGTGATGTGTTGCATCTGCGAATATTTCATTTTTCTTTCTTTTTTTTTTGCATTTTTGTCATCTACTGTACTTTATCTCTAACCTCCAAGCTTGCTTATTTGGTTTCCATTAAAAGAAAGCACGGAGAAACTTCAAATTACAACAGTTGTCAATATGGAATCCGAAACGCATTTCTTCAAAATATCCCAAAAACACACCCCCGCCAGTCCATTTACTTTCCCAAGGCAGAATGGAAGTTTATTTGCAGCATATACATGAAGCTCAGTTGATGCACAAATGCTAAATAGCTCATAATGTAAAGAAAACTAACGTAACTTACCTTAAAAGTTATCCTAAACAAGACTCTGACACTTACAGGTGATCTTGAAGTCGACATAAATGTTTACTAACACTTTTTGCATAGCTTCGCAGAAATTGGTTGGATTTTTCTAAAAGTTGACCATGTAGATTGGCAGGTGACCTTGAAGTGGAAACGGACCGCTTCGTCGTGAAATAGGTAGCATCAAAGAGATCACGCATACAGCAAAAACTTTAATGAGCTGAGTAAGTAAAAAATAAATTCTCTCGCTGGTCCTACCTATTTTAAAATGAAGTCGTCTGTTTTAACCTCAGGAGTCACGTGCTATCTTTCTGTGGCCAAGCTTTTTTGTTTCTTGTTAAGTGATGCACGTGGTAAAATTTTTTTCGATTTCACACCAAAAAATACTTTTAGGTACGTTTACCTCTTGTGTGATTGAAAAATTATGGGCAAAAAGGATTTTTTAAATAATGTACACGTACAGTATATATTACAGCAAACAAACTTCTATTTAACCATCATTGTTGCTTCAAAGAAAGCAATGATTTTTCACAAGTATGCTCACATATGGCCCCAATATGTTCCCGTGTGTTGACATCAGATCTAGTATCCGGAACACATTCGATACACTTCTGAAATACTTAATTACGGAAGAGGTTCTTAAGTACTATTTTTCTATAATGGAGCACGTTCAGAACACGCCTTGTAACACTCTTACACATTGGAATAACTTTTTCTGAAACAAAGTGTTGCAAAAGCGTTTCCAATATGTACCAGTTATTTTCAGATATTATTGCTCTAAGTAAAGTACCAAAAACACAAAACATTTACATTGAACTAAAAACATGCTAATTTTTATTTATTATTTACTGAAATATATGTAAGTTTTACTCACGTAAAAGATCTTTTAATTTAATGTTACTAAAAGAAAAATTCTACAAAATAAATATGTTATGCGTTAAGATAAAATTTAAATAGGATGCAAAATATTTTTTCGATATTGTTTTTATAAATGAGGGTTGACTTGCCAACCGGAATTTCTGTACCCCCCCTCCACCGGTATATTTAATTTTGTAATAATGGGTTTCCTATTCCAACAACAAACGGTTCAAGGAAAAAACGTCCCCAGCAAAACGTCCCCGGAAAGAACGTCCCCGACAAAACGTTCCCGGAAAAAACGTCCCCTAGGAAAAAACGTCCCCTAGGAAAAAACGTCCCCTAGGAAAAAACGTCCCCAGAAAAAACATCCCCTAGGAAAAAACGTCCCCGGAAAAAACGTCCCCTAGGAAAAAAGTCCCCTCGGAAAAAATTGAGGTGCAAAAAATTTTTTTAATCATTTTCTGTGAGTGATTAAATTTTTAATCATAATAAAAGTAATTCTTTTGAAAAATGAGAGATATTTTATTAAATTTTTTTTCTAACTTGAATTTTGGAAACAAAGAAATATTATATTTTATCAACAAAATTGTTCTTAAAGTGACTTGCTTCAACATTATTTCTTTGGTTTTTTCTTTAATTTTATATTATTTCATTGTAAGTTTTATAATTGTCAGGGAAAAATAAACAAATGTTAATGTATGGTCAGTCGTTTCTTAGTTGAATCCTTCAATAGTTTGTTGGTATTTTTTTTTTTTTTTTTGTTAAGAAGGGAGCTCTGGGCGGGGTTGAGCTTTTGGGCTCAACCCCGCCCAAGAACCGCCAACCGCCAACCCCAAAGAGAGGGGTTGAGCTTTAAAAGGCTCAAAAAATTGATTTTTTGGGGGGATTTTTTTTAGGATTAAAAAACTAGAACGAACTTTTTAGATTATTTTATTACATGTCTGAACATGGGATAAAACATTTTTTTGAGAAAAATATTCACATGCAACCGATTTTGATGCACATTCGTGCAACTGCTGTTTTCAATTGGCTGGACAAATAGAGCTCGTAATTTTTATTTAAAAAAAAAATCACCATTCTTATTTTTATGTTCCTTTTTTCAAACCTGAGAAAACATTCAAATTTAAAAATTCAAAAAAAAAAAAAAAAAAAATCACTCCTTCAAACATTTGAAGGGTCAGGGGGAAAAACCACGGTAGTCCACTTTTTGTTGAATTTAAACTGATGCTACCACCTGTTAGAAAAATAAGTGTAATTTCGTTTAGTACATGCAATATTCGTGAAAAAACACTGTAGTCCATGTATTATTGTCATTTTAGAACAAGTATACTGGGGAAGTTTATGAGTTCGTAAAGTTTAAATTTCGTTTTTCTCAAAATGAATCAAATGTGACTACCGTGGTTTTTCCCCCTGACCCTTCATTTATTTGAAAACTACGGATTTTTTTGAAGAATGACCACTTTCCCCATAGACCATCTTACCCTACCAGACCTTATACAGTTGAGCCCGCATTTCTAGCGATTATTGGTAAGTATACTTATTTAGACTTATTCCATTACGACTGTTATAATTACAAAGTTTCCCAAATGTACTTTTGTCTCATGCAAACACATCGTTGATACTCTTTTTTATTTATTTATTTTATTTTATTCATTTATTTATTATTTTTTAACGCCCAGAAAGAGATTTTTTTTTGAACACATTCTCAGCGTGAAATAAATGGTACCTCCTCCATCTTCAAGAGTGAGAGCTATCCGAAAATGAGAAACATATTTATAAAATCACTACCCCTAAAAATTCGGTAGCGTAGTCTGCGCATTATCAACACCCCCCCCCCCCACCCCACACACACAGTTGGTCCTCCTGTGCTATGAATTTTTTGTTCCATATATGTGTTTTATTTATATTTTGAAGTCTTCGATTGATTTCTTCCTTGATTAATTTTATTTCACCTACTCAGAACTCGAGATTGCGTATTGATTTCCCTGATAGATGCAGTATACATAAATACGCGACTCTGTAGTGACAATTACAGCTACCATTGAATGCGGGAATCTTAAAATAAATGGGCAAAAACGTCGTTCTAAAGTTGTTTGCGCACACGTGCTAAAATGGTCTTGGTTGTCCACGGCACCGGTTTCACGTTGTGTATCTAGTTAATACTACATCTGTGATTCCCTTCGTTGTGGCATGACGTTTCTCGTTCGATTGTTGTTATGACTGATAGACAGCGAGTCGCATGATTCATCGCTTCATCTGACGAGTAGTTATTTTAGGCTTGGCAAAGTCGTATTGTTTTTGATGATAGTGAGTCACGTGATGCATTGCATTATGAGACTTTATATTTGTCGTCGATAAAATTTCTCGCTTTTTTTTTTTTTTTTTTTGCAAATGTTAATTCTTTCAGACTTTAATTGCATCGTTTTACTTGTTTACAACTTCTGTTACAAATGGTAGATCTTTCTGAATCACAAACGTTATTTACAGCTTGACCACGCAGAGATGACGCGTGACCTTGAAGCGAAAAGGGACAGTTTCATTTTGAAATAGGTAGAATCAGCAAGAAAATGAATTTTTTACTCGCTTTGTTCATTAAAGTTTTTTCTGCCTGTGTGTGATCTCTCCCATCCTACCTATTTCAAAATGAAGCAGTCCGTTTCCGCTTCAAGGTAACGTGCCATCGCTCCACGGTTAACCTTTACCAGCGTTTTGTTTAAATTAATAGTATTCTGCATTCGTCCTACTCAAATCTTTTATTTCATTGTTTTGATCTCTTTGATTCTTGCTACCAAAAATTCAAACATTTCACTAAAGAGTCCATTAAGTCACTAATATATTTATTTTTTCACTCACATACCTGTTATGGCACACACTACACCTACACGTGCCCCACGATAAACACAATAACAAAAGTACTATGTAAAACAAATAGTTCAGCTCTGCTGCCTTATTTTGGTTATATAAACTTAAAATTATATGTCTCCACATTTATTTATTTGTTTCGGATTTTTACAAATTTGAACCATTTTTCGAAACAAACGCACTTAAACCTTCCTGTTTTTGTACAATTACCCATATAAACGATGCCAGTTCTTTTAAAAACCATTACTTGAAACTTTTTGCTTTATTTACTAACTGCTCAGTGTTCACTAGGGTTTCCCCAGAAAAAACGAAAGTCGGAATTTTGTAACGCATACCCTCTATTTTTTTTCCTTTTACGTCAAAACAATTGTAAAAAAAGTTTCATGCAATTTGAACAACGGTAACCTGTGCCGACTTGCGTCCGAAAGTGCGAACTAGCCCTTTTTCACTAGGCCAAATCGAAAAAAACTCTTTTCGGAAATTCAAAATTTCATGTTGATAAAACGCTTCCCCTATATCCCCACATGTCCCACAAAATCATTTATCCAAATTTAAAAATATTTAGGTACCCCACACGAGGCTTAAAATTCATAATTTTCTTCAAAAATAGCTTTTTTTCTATGTATTTTGTAAACAATGAAAAACAAATTTTAAGAAATTATCAAGATGAAAAATATGAAGCATAAAGTATAATTAGAGATAAATATAAGTATTTTCTCTCATTTTGTATTTATTTCTCCTAGAAATTACTCAAAATTAAGGTTTTTTCAAGTTTTAAGTTAAACTTTTCCATTTTAAATACCACATTTTTTTACAATTGAAGTTAAAAACCAACGTAAATAAAGCACAAATTAGATAGAAAGTACAGCAGTACATGCTATACTTTCTGCCTAATTTGTGCTTTATTTAAGTTGGTTTTTAATTTCAATTATATTTCAGCACAAAGCTTATTTGATCATTTTTCCATGTAGGGGAATTTGGGGCGAAGTGAATTAGTTAAGTTTACTTACCTACTTTAAAAGGAACAAATGGAAATTTTGTTCTAAAAATTTTGGTACATAAAGAAGGAATTATGTATTTTGCAATAATACTTTCGTTGAAGTATTATTTTTCATCTTTGGTAGTTATTTTTAACTTTAAAAAATGTGAAAAATTTTCACCTCAAAAAATCATCTGGCAAAGTGAAAAATAAAAAAAATATTGTCATGAAAATTTTTCAATTCGATGATTAACAGTAATTTTTATCAAATGAATGGGTAAATATACGAAAAAAATTCTTATTAACAAAAAATAAACGAATGAGCAAGTAAATGAATGAATAAATTAATTAATGTGTGAAAAAAAATAAATGAGTGAATAAAATAGAGAACGAATAAGAGAGTGAGTTAATGATTGAGTAAATAAGTAAATAACTAAGTAAAAGAATATAAATGAATTAATAAATTAAGAAATACGTGAGTGATTTAATAAATAAACGAATGAATAAGTATACGAAATAAACTATTTCACTTTGCCACATCCACTTGCCCCGCGCCCACTTGACAAATTACATTGAACATTAAAAAAAAAAAAATGCCTAGTAACTAAATAAGTACTACACTAAATATCAGTAGTTCTCAATAAATAGTTTGGATGATAATTACAAACATATTATCCTTTTATAATAACAAGAAATATTTTTGAAAAACAACGAATATTACAATAAAGGTAACAAATTTTTAAAATGGCTTGTAAATTTTTTTTCGTTGATCTTTGGAGCTACTTTTTTTTTGACAGGAATTAACTATCTGTTTAGGAACTTGGTTAAAATTTTGCTAGATAGGTTGCACTGCAAGCTGGGAAAATATTTCACCATTTCACTTCGCCCCACATTCTCCTAACATTTTTTTATTATTCATCTGCAGATGCTGTTTTGAAAGTAAAATCTTCAGTGATTTTAGGACTTGATTATTTCTTTAAGTGTATGCAATTTGAAATTCATAAATGATGCAATAAATAAATAGAAAAAATTAAATATTTAAAGAAATATATAAATTTTATGCCTCGTGCTGGGGACCTAATTTCTTTAAAAAAATTGAGTAAATGGTTGTTTAATATCAATATGATTGTCGAAAATGTTCATTGTAATTTTAAAAATTACAAATTATGCCAACTTGTGCTTGAAAGAGTAAACTAGTACTTGTGAATTGAGCCAAATCGAAAAAAATGGGGGGAGGAAGTAACTAATTGTTTAATTAGTTATTTCCTCATATCGCGCATTTGTTACATGATATTTTATTATTTTGCAGAGAAAACAATTGATAATTTCATATCATTTAAAAGCCAGCCTTTGCTTACTAGGCTGAAAATTAATGATAGTTTTCTCAATGAGAGTCCTTCTTTATGGGCGAATAACACTTAATTCCTTGAAGGAAAAGGATGGTCCTCAGTAAATGATACAGCTATAAGAGCGGTAATAATGATGCAGGACTTTCATAGTTTGCAAACAGCTGATGAGGATAAAAAACAATTTTTGTTATTGTGCGTCCAAGAGCACCGAAATATATACTCTGACTGCAATAAACAAACATTAAAACGATAGTATGTTTAGTAATGTATATTGCACTGTAATATTGTAGTAAATACATGTTGTAAATAAATTTTCATAGTTTTTTTATTTTATTTTTATTATTTTTATTTTTTCAATTTATTTATTTTAACTATTTATTTATTTTAAATTACAGATACATTTAAAGAAAATATCAAATTCCAAAATCACTAAAGAACATACTTTCAGATGAATAATAAAAAAATGTAGCATTTAAAATGGAAAAAATTAACTTAAAACTTGAAAAAACCTTAATTTTGAGTAATTTCCGGGAGAAATAAATATAAAATGATAGAAAAAACTCTAAATTATATACTTTATGCTTCATATTTTTCATCTTGAGAATTTCTTAAAATTTATCTTTCATTGTTTACAAAATACATAGAAAAAAAGCTATTTTTTGAAGAAAATTATGAATTTCAAGCCTTGTTTGAGGTACCGTAAAATGGGGTGTATAGGAACAGCGGGGTCAATCGGAACAAAACTTCCCGACCGTACAAAGAAATTCTTCATAAATATACTATTGAGTATTTTTCGCCATGAATTTTTTTTTTTAGAAAGGTAAGATCATAGGAAGTAGGAAAAAATTACTTTTGTCAATCTGGCAACGCTACTGGCTTCTAAAGAGGGCTGCACGTTGAATGCTAGAAAACATCACATTTTCATAGACTGCAAAACTTCATATGCAAGAACAAACCTTCTTATATTTAAAAACTATGAGTGGTATGTTTCAATTATGCATGTATCTGAACAACAGAATACCACATTAGAATTTACATTTTTTATAAATTGTGTCATAAAAGTGAAGAATTCTGAAAAATGCCATAGGAAAAAAATTTGCGGGGTGAATCGGAACACTTAGTTTTGTTGTTCCAATTCAAACTTATTTGAAGGAAACTGCTTGAAAAATCAAGATTCTAACCCTAATTCTTCTAATCAAGACAAGGACAAGGATTTATTACTGTTTATCCCTTCTCGTGAGCAACTAGATCTTAGAATGACAAAAATTGCAGATTTCAAAAGATTTTTTCTCCAGGAGACTTCTTTTTACTTAAAATAAAAGGGGAAAGTCACATAGACTTTATGTAGTAAACGTCCAGCACACAGACAGTGATGAATAAGCGAAAAAATCTTTCAGGACAATCCCCGAAACCCAGAAATTTCAAAAAACTAAAGAAAAGGTAGAGTTCATCCCAGGAGATGTTATGAAAAAACTTAAGCCAAGTCACAATTGCAAGTTTTAAGGACAAGTACATATTTGTGGACGATATGAGTGACTTCCATTCATGTTAAATCTTTGTATTTCAATTCAAAAGTATTTCTTAAAATTACTTTTCATTTTTCATAAGTTCAAAATTATTTTGAATTTTCACAAATTATAAACGTTTACTGGTACTGAAATTATACATTTATTTGACAGTAATTATCTGTTCTTATTCTCCCCCATCAATATAACTCATGTTTGTGAGACCTATTACAGATTAAATTGAAAAAAATAAAAATTTTAACAAGTGTTCCGATTGACCCCTATCAGCGGGGTGATTCGGAACACCCATAATTTGCTATATATTTTAATAGTAATTGTTCAAAATCTTTTGTCTTTGCTTGGAATATCAAAAGTAAAGCAAGACCGAAGTTTTTATCCAAAAAATAAAATTAAAAAAAAATCTTTTAACTGCTTTTTTTACAATCAAAGCTGAAAAGTGTTCCGATTAACCCCATTTTACGGTACCTAAATATTTTTTAATTTGGATAAATGATTTTGTGGGACATGTGGGGATATAGGGGAAGCGTTTTATCAGCATGGAATTTTGAATTTCCGAAAAAAGTTTTTTTCGATTTGGCCTAGTGAGGAAGGGCTAGTTCGCACCTTCGGAAGCAAGTCGGCACTGGTTACCGTTGTTCAAATTGCATGAAACTTTTTTTACAATTGTTTTGATGTAAAAGAAAAAAAATAAGAGGGTATGCGTTACAAAATTCGGACTTTCGGTGTTTTTGGGACACCCTAGTGTTCACTCATTGGTAGCACTACCCTAAATTATATATTCTTTCTTACCAACATTTTTGCATTTATTTTTTGTTTTCTTCTTTTTTTAATTATACTTTTATTATTACTATTATTTTATCGAACTTAAAAAAATTATCATTATTATTTCTTACGAGTGAATAGCCTTGCTTCGTAAATTCATATCATAACTTTTCGATCTCCGTTACGGCAAATTCGTATGAATTTATTCCTCGTAAGATAACTTCTATGTTTAAAACTTTTTGCAAATACTTTAAGCACAATAAATAGGAGAGCTGATAGAGTTGACAGTCAACTTTTCTTTAAAAAATATTAAAGTACATTCAGTTGCTTCACTAATTAATCAAACTTGTAGTGAAACGGATAGAAAATATGTTTGTTTTCTGGCATACTAAAGGTGTTCTCTGTACGGAATTACTATTTAATTTAATGAGAAAATACTTTTAAAAGAAATAAATGAATACGAAAAAAGAAAGGATAGTACAAAAATGTTCAAATTTAAAAAGTATTTATTTATAAACCTTTTACCGAAAAGATGGTTCGAAAACCAATACATTAACTAATACATATGTGAAAAGCTTCCTTCATAGTCTAATGAAAATTTTAACAAACAAAACTCCACAGACAAGTTAAAAGAGGTGTTCAGATTTTAAAATGTTTCAAAAGCGCACATTTTAAAATCTGAAAAACAAAACGAACTTATTCAAGAAATTATAATATTACCACTATAACAATTATCAATTCAAAACTTAATTATTTATTGTTAAAGTTTGAAACATATTAAAACAAAAAGAAAAACAACAGTAATTCGAATGTTGTATGATGGCCTTATTTTGTCATAAGGACACACACAAATTCAAAATATATTTCGATGTAAAAAATTGCCGGTATCAAATAAGCATTTGAATTTTTTTAATGAATAAAATAGGACATAAAAACAATTTGATTTTTTAAATGAATAAAATAGTACACATAAAAACAATTTGATTTTTTAAATAAATAAATAACACACAAATATGCATTATGCAAAAATGAACCTAATTAAACCATAAAAAAGCTTACCTCTCCCCAATGAAAATATATATGAATGTTAAAATAAAATGAAAAAATAGACGCATACAATTGTACAATAAAGAGCAGCGGGAAGACACCGCCAACTGGTGCCAAAAACATCTGTATTAATATATTTAAAAAACCAAGAAAATGTTACGTATTAAAATGATTTACACTTTATGAAATGACTTTTAAGGACATTCATTTTATTTGCTAATCAGTTTTACTCTTAGTTGAAGACCTTTTTGTGTCACTAATTATGTTGCTCATATTTAGCGATTTGTAACTCAATGTTACGATGTATTGTCTCATACAATTTAAAAAATAGTTAAAATAATTCCGGTAGGGGGACGTAGGAGAGAAATTTATAATGTAAGGGGACTCTGTCCCCTTCCATCCTCCTCATTCCTGTGTCGTTTTTGGGAAATTAACCAAGCAATTGGCACGTTTTTGCAAATCATTCAGCAAGGTCACCATTCGGTCTTCCGGGTAATGTATGTAACAGCACTGTCTACCAAACAGACAGATACCATTAATGTGAAACGCGGCACATCGACTCTTTTTGTAATCAGGATGGCGATTTCTTTTCCTCAACTCTTTTTTGCCGTGCGCGTAGACGCAAAAGTTTCCCTGTGGGCAGAAGCCGTTTTCATCATACCAATTACAAAGCTCCGTTTTCCAAAATGCAGTTTTACCTATAAAGGGATTATCCAAACGGCTTATAGAATGTCCAAGTAGCATATTAATATGTTGCTCGGAAGGAATGTTAGTAGAATTGCTCCTGCGCGCATTATTGTTACTGGAAAGCTGATCGGTTCTCAGCTGCCCTACTGATTCAAGTGAGTAGTTGGATGAAGTCAGACAGTAATTACAATACGTACAGACAGCCGGTACAACACGGTGCAAAATATGGTTTGGATATTTAGCAGAAATGTTCGAGCTTATTGGATTGCTCAAGCTGTTTCCGCTAGACAGCTGCTCCGTCCTCATTTGTTCTTCCGGATGAGATGAGCTGTTGGGTGTCACCTGAGCTCCCTAAAAGTGAAAAATAATAAAAATGAAATGTGCAGCCTTCTACCTTGTCTAGTGGTCAGAGAAGTCTGGCTGGATGTACTTTCTTATCTTTTCTGTGCGTGAATGTGTTGCTGTGCTGTGAATAGATGCCCACCCCATAAACGGGTCCCTGTGGCATATGTGTGTTCTGTGAAAGTATGACGTCACACCAAATTATGCTACAGTTGGAAAAGCGAAGCAGCGCACCCCAAATGGCCAGCTTAGCTGGCACAAGACAACAACAGTAAAATGTTTATGCGCAAGGTTGTAAGCATTAAAATAGCGAAAGTTGATAATCCGTCAGCAAAGCAATCAAAACAAACAGGAAACTGCACATAACGACCCCAGATTCGGAGCTAAGGCAGAATTGAAAGCAATACTGATCAGCTCAGTTAATGCTTCTAGAGAATCCAGTTTTGCCCTGTTTTGGCTTATCAGTCTAGAACAGTCATTATCGAGCTGCGGGCAAAGACCCCTAACAGCCAGCTCACCCAATAACAATTTTTTAACCCAGTGATTGCTGTTTGTTTTAAACAGTTTCAATGTTTCAACTTAAAGTTTGAATTCATTTGACTAAATGTTTTTATTTATTTGTTATTTTCATTGCTTTCAGGTTTTTAACAATTTGTCCAAGCACTTCTGGAGGGTGATGTGATTTTTTTTCTCTTTAATCATGTTTCTTAGAAACTCATTTTATTTATTGATTGCATACAAACGCAGCAAAATAACAAGTCTCACATTATTTAATTTTGTTTGGACTTTACCAATCATTTAATTTCAATCCAAATAATTTTTTTCCAAAACTGTTCTTTTGTTTAAGTATATTTATTTTAAAACGGTTTCCACCTTCATTGACTTAATATTATCAATGGTTTAGCTTTCCTTTTGCTTTTTTAAACTGCTTGGCTGTATGTTTTTGCATTTTTCGGATTTTCTAAATAATTTCTTGATTGGTACTTGTTTGTTTTTTTTTTTTTTATCTTCTTCACTTTCTCCTACGAGTTAGTTTTTGCCTCTTTAATCATTGTTATTATTATTTACTGAAGTCTTCTTAGAATTCTGTAATGATGAACCAAAATTCTGAGGATATTCCGTCACCTAAACGAGTCAAAACATAATTTCGGAACATGCTTTGGCCAGTTTTCTAGACATTTCTAGGGGATTTTCAGAATGCTTTAAACCCGACTTTTGATTTTCATTTTATTTCTTTATTAAAACTAAAACTCAGCTGCGCAATGTCATTTGGGAGCCAGGGCCTACTGTGCCCATCTCATGTTTCTTGACCGAGGGCTCTGGGATGCAAAGCAAATTTTCCGGTTAGGGTGTCAGCAGAAAGCGAAACCCCCAAAGTTTATTTCCCAAACAAGCATTTTTTTTTTTTTCCCGAAGCCATCAGCTTCAACATACATGAGGAATGCGTACTATGAGCTTTGCCTCCTGACAAACACAGGACAGATTTACTGCACATAGAGGATGAAATAACATCCATGGGCAAGGCGGGATTCGAACCCGAGACTGCTTGCTTACGAGGAGAGTACTCTACATCTAGGCCCACGTGGCCCCCAAACAAGCATGGGGCTCCTTTTACCAACTCACAGAAGGAATGACTGGCTGAGTTGACCGTGCTCAATTCGGAATCGAACCCGAGTCTGCGGCGTTGAAGCGTTACCTCTAAACCACTGGGCTTCGTTTCTCTATTTACCTTCGTAATTTTTTAAAGATGTGTGTGATTCTTTAATTTGTTTTGTTCTATAATATGTTGCACTAATTTGAAGGAATTGTTCCCATCTGCTTAGTTTTAGTGATTAAATTATTTTTCATCCTTATTGTTCTGTTTTCGGAGTTCGTTATGTGTCGGGTTTTATGTCCTTTATTGTGAAATTGTCAAACCGCTCCACTAGATCTTCATTGATAGGCATTGTAAGACCATGACTTTTGCTTATGCAACCTTTAACGTCTTATTTAGAATTACATAACCTACATAATTGAGGTCCCTTGTCACTTTTATCGTCGGGATACAGTCCCCACTTAAAACTTGCTGCTTTATGTGATCACGATTGAAGCTATCAGTCATTTAATGTTATCAGAATCGCAAAGTCTCGTACAGTTGCGTGTAAAAACATTTAACAAACAGCGTTTCATGTAATCAAAACTCGTTTATTTCTATCAATTCAAGAAAATGAAGGCATATTACAGAACGGAAATGATAGTCTTCTATACTTTCAAGAGTCCTTGAAACTATGGAGGGCTCTCAAAATCTTAGTGCAAAAACCTTGACTAAAAAAAGAATTTAGAAGCCATGCTTTTGTTAACAATATGTCATGACACAGTTAGTCCAAGAGCCAGTGGCCGGCAGACTTACGGTATTTTAGCAAGCTTCATTTTTTCATCAATGTCTTATACCTGCCGTTCACGGAATGGACACTCGTTAAGCTGAAAGCGGGTTCCTATAGGGAGGCGAAAGGTGCCAAAAAAGATGAAAATTTACGTCATTTTAGCAAAGCTGATTTTTTTATATGTTGAAGGTGTTGATTGGTACTATTGAAATATCACAATGGCAGACGTCCAGGAGGGTTTCAAAGTGGTGGCAGAAGTCCAGTAAGGACCGAAAAAAAGTTGAAAATTTACGCCATTTTAGCAAAGCTGATATTTTGATATGTTAAAGTGGTCGATTAGTTATATTGAAAAATCACAATGGCAGACGTCCAGCCGGGTTACAAAATGGTGGCAGACGACCGTGAAAAAAACAAAAAAATGGGTGACTGCTATATCTCAGGAAGTAACTGGCGGAATCAAACAAAAATTGGTCTATAGGTAGACCCTATAATGTACAGGTGCTGATTAAATTTTTGGATCAATATCTTAAACGAGGGTTGAGAAATTCAACGTGTATTCTTATTACTAGAGACTGCTGTATCTCAAAAAGTGACGAGCGGAATCAAACAAAAATTGGTCTATAGGTAGCCCCTATAGTGTACAGGGGCTGATTTATTTTTTGGATCAATATCTTAAACAGGGATTCAGCAATCTAAAGTGTATTCTGATTATTGGGACTGCTATTTCTCGAAAAGTAATGAGTGGAATCAAACAAAAATTGATCCCCAGGAAGCCTTAGAGGGTGCAAGAACCGATTAAATTTTGGTGCTAATATCTCTAAGGGTGGTGGGCAATCGAACGTTCTCTATTTTTCATTGCGTTCGATTGCACCACCACCCTTTGAGATATTAGCACAAAAATTTAATCGGTTCTTGTACCCTCTTAGGCCTACCTGAGGATCAATTTTTGTTTGATTCCGCTCATTACTTTTTGAGATATAGCAGTCACAATAATGAGAACACACGTTAGATTTCTGATTCCTCGTTTAAAATATTTATCCAAAAATAAATCAGCACCTGTACACTATAGGGTCTACCTATAGACCAATTTTTGTTTGATTCCGGTCATTACTTTTCGAGATATAGTAGTCACAAGTAATTAGAATACACGTTGAATTTCTCAACCCCCGTTTAAGATATTGATCCAAAAATTAAATCAGCCCTGCAAATTATAGGGTCTACCTATAGACCAATTTTTGTTTGATTCCGCCAGTTACTTCCTGAGATATAGCAGTCACCCATTTTTTTATGTTTTTTCACAGTCTTCTGCTACCACTTTGGAACCCGTCTGGACGTCTGCCATTGTGATTTTTCAATAGTACAAATCGACCACTTAAACATATCAAAAAATCAGCTTTGCTAAAATGACGTAAATGTTCATCCTTTTTTGGCACCTTTCGTGCCCCGTCGTCCCTCTAGGTACCCGCTTTCAGCTTAACGAGTGTCCCTGTCCATTCTGTGAACGGCAGATTTAGGACATTGATGAAAAACTGAAGCTTGCTAAAATACCGTAAGTCTGCCGGCCACTGGCTCTTAGGCTAAGTGTGTCAAAAAGGAGAGTTAGAAATTGCTTTACTTATGGAGGATTTACAAATCCAGGTAATGAGAGTGATGTAGTTGTGGTAACAAAAGTAGAAGTAAAATATTCAGTCTTCCACCTGTTATGAAGGTTAAGAATTTCGAATTATTGATAGAGATTTATGAAAACATTTTTTTTTAATTTCACACACACACACATGCCGAAGACACGTTTATAGGGTCTGTGTGGCGGACATCACAACACAGTCATACACGCAGAGGAAGGACAAGGACAGAAGTACATCCATGCCTGAGTCGGGATTCGAACCCGGGACCACCGCATCACCGTCAGACTCCTCTGACCACTAAGACTTCTTAGAATTTCTACTGCATTGTTTGCTGAGGATAATTAGAAGCAATTATCAAGGATCAAATTTTAACACCGCATTCGGATGGCAATGAATCCAAAAGTGTCGTCGAGGATAAAGATATGACTGCTGATCACATAAGGGAGGACCATGGGGGAGGGGACATCGAGAAGTATCTCAAGCAGTATGATTAAATGCATCTAAGACGAACGGTTGGCGAAAATAAAGGTCTTGTAGGATAACCTTCCAGCAGTCTTGCCTACATGAAAAGGCATGCGTATTTCTCACATATGCTGTAGTAAAGTCACAAACTTTCGACAGCAACTGAAAGTTGGTCAGAAGGATGAGCCAAGGACAAGCGTTACCACCGCCACTAGAACTAAAGGTATATAGAACGAAAGTCATCTCTAGTGTATCTCTTACATACGCGCGCTCGCTGGAAGGTTAAACAAGAACACCCTGTTTAATCAAAAGTATGGGACACTTTTAAAAGTTCACATTCCTAAGGATTTTTCAAGAAATAAGAAACTAATTGTTCTGTTACATGAATGTGACTTTAGTTACATAAAAATAATGCTCCATCTGGTATTTTTTCAATAAAAATTGAAGCAACCATGCAATTGGGGACAAAAAAGGAAGGGGGGGGGGACAAAAACATTCTTTAATTATCCTTCATTGTAAACAGCTGGAAGTAAGCTGTAAATATCAGAAATTAATTTACATACTATGAATAATTATTTTACATATTTTCATGAAATTATCACCCATATAAACACACTTCTTTCAGAAAGTACAAACTCTATTTAAGAGATTTTGGCTGATATGTTGCAAAGTTTTTCATCATAGGTTACCAAACTTTAAAAAAAACTTTACTACTAGCGAAATAAAATGCTTGAATATAAAATAAAAATAATGAAAAATTTTAGAACATACGAATGTTTAAAGCAATTACATTTTTACTGGAGCGTGCCAGACAAATAGCAGTTCAAAATTTCCATAGTTTAAAACCAAAGTAGGTGTAGCAACATGTAAAAAAAAATCCAGTTGAATTTCTTAAAAATTTGGAAAAATGTCAGCAATTTAATAAGTCGAATTTCAGTTAGTCTCGGATTGGCAATCCTCTTTCTAATTGAGAAGCTGTAATATTCATGTCAATGTAAAATAAAAAATATTTTTACACATACCGAGATAAAAATGACTTTCAAGCAATAGAAAAACGGTCTCTTCCTATATCATGAAAAAAAAGGTGGAATAAGCAGCACAAGTACCTCATAGAGTGCTTTTAACCTGTTAACCGGGGAATTAGCTATTGCTCAACTCGTTTCACAATGGGGCCTTTTTTTCGCAGCGATAAGTAATATCACACCTCAAATAATAAATCACACCTCTGTAAGTAATATCACACCTCAAATAGTAACCAAAAAGTGCTTAAGTCGTAAATTTATTACTAATAAAAATATATAAAACACTGAAATTCACAATAAGAATATTCAAATCAGAAAGTTATTACTAACATGTAAGATACTGAAATGCAGACTAAAATGAATCCAAATTGTGGCAGTTCGAAGTATAGATCAGGCAGCTCCCGTTTTCCCGTTAATAGCGCTCAAGTTACAGATTACAAGAACATGAAAATTCATGACGCATCGACAATATGATGACATATATATAACCACTCTAAGATTTAATAGATAAGAACAACGTAGAACGTGATGCGTTCAATATATTACGATTAATTTCCATGACGAAAAATTTCGTCATGCCCATTGCTGTAGGCTTTTATGTATGACGAAATATTTCGTCATGCCCATTGCTGTAGGCTTTTATGTATGACGAAATATTTCGTCATGCCCATTGCTGTAGGCTTTTATGTATGACGAAATATTTCGTCATACCCAGTTAACAGGTTAAGGAAGAACTTTTACCTTCTCATTCGCTAGTTCATGTGGTGCTACAAACATAGGAGAGGAGGTTTCTTCACCTGAAACATTTTATTTTAAATTTGAATCTCAAAATTACTAAAAAAAAATTCTAACTGAAACGAAAAATCAGTTATTTAAATATTTTAAGACAAAATACCTAGCAGAAATTTCAGTTTAATAATCCATGTGTATAAAACAGAGAATATATGTGTGTGTGTGTTTCCTATAAAAACACACAGTTTACGTCTGATCTCGGCCAAATTTAGAACAGAGGCTCTTTAGCACCGTAGAAGAATGGTAGGGAAAGGGGAGAGGGAGATCTTGGAGTAGAAAGACTAAAAATGCAATTGTAAGCAATATGTAATGATGTAGAGTTTAAATCCAATGTTAAAAATGCACAAATATACAGGTATACTGCAGACATGTATTTCAGGGCTACAAGGAGCCCCTTTTTCAATACAAGAAGTGTGAGCTTTAGGATGAAGAATCATCCGATAAAAGCAACACATTCGAACAAAAGATAGTATAAATAGCAAAAACTGGATATTAACAAAACAAACAAGACAATTCTTAGAGCCGAAATTTATTACATGAAACCATCAAGAAAAAACCGTTAAGAAATAAATTTCCAAAAGATCCGATAGATCATAAACATTGTCAAAAATGAAACCACTTATGAATAAATTAGCAATAAATTTGCGAATAGGAAAATTATGTACCGAAGCAATTGTAAACACACAGAAAAACAGCAGAAGAAAACAGAATGAAATAAAATGAAATAAAATTTTAAATTAATCAAAAAATGAACAAAAATTGAAAAGTACAGATAAGCGACACGAAAAGCCAAAAGGCTAACAAATATAATTTATACAAACGGGATGCCAAACAGCAGAAAAATAAGGAATAGCATTTATATCGTTAAATAAGTCAGAACTGTTTTTCAAAATGTGGAAGGATTCCCAAAAATCAAGATCTGATGGGTTGGGGCATTTTTGGACAATTTGAAAGGAATTAAAATTGAAAGAATGATTCTTGTCCCAACAATGTTGCGCAATACTAGACTTATTTAATTGTTGCTTTTTCACATAATTCTGATGTTCTTTTAAGCGGAATTTCAAAGCCCGTCGCGTCTGTCCTATATAGGAAAGATTGCAAATGCAACTAATTTTATAAATACCACAACTGCTAAGAGGATGAATGGGATCTTTAAGAGAAGAGAAACATAGTTTATTCGTTGGGGAGAATACCACTTGGAAATTGAAACGTTTGAAAATCTTAGCGACCTGATAACTCACAGAGGGAAAGAATGGCAAAACAACCAAATTCTTTCTGATGACAGTTCTCTCAACAATATTCGTTTCGGATTTATTAGAAAGTTTTTTTAAAAATGGAATCAAAGTATGAGGATAGTTTCTATCAATAGCCACAGCTTTAAGATAGTTGGGTTCAGCATTAAGAAGTTCCAGTGAAGAACAAAGATTAATAGCACGGTAAACAAAAGAATTAAATGCAGCATATTTTTGACTAGGAGGGTGAGATGAAAGTCGATGAGGAGGTAACGAGACAGCAAAAGGTTTGCGCTAGACTGTAGTTTCAAAGCCAAATTCTGCACGAGAAACTAGAACATCAAGAAAGGGAATGCAATTATCCTGTTCTTTCTCACAAGAGAATTGAATATGAGGATGTATAGAATTTAAAACGAATAAAATATCGTCATTTTGAAACTGGTTATGGTTCATTAAGACAAAACAGTCGTCAACATATCTAACATAAAATTGAAACTGTAATTTTTGGAACAACTTAACCTCAAAATAATGCATGTAAATATCACTAAGAATGGGGCTTAATGGGTTACCCATAGCCAGACCATCTGACATAGTGCAAAATTTCCCATTGAAAGCAAAAGAACATTGCTTAATACATGTAGGGGTAAGGAAAATTAATTCCTCAATTTCCTTAGAGGTGAAATGAAATTCTGAAAGTCTTCTTTGAAGGCATAACAATTCACCCTCGATTGGAACGTTCGTAAATAAAGATTTAACATCAAAAGAAGCCATAAAGGAATCCTTAGGAACGAAATTATGAATTTTCTTAACAAAATCTACAGAATTTTTAATGGTGAATAAATTATGAATTCTAAGTGGAGAAAACACAGAGACTAAATATTTAGTCTCTGTAGTTAGCTCACACTTCTTGCATTGAAAAAGGGGCTCCTTGTAGCCCCGAAACACGTGTCTGCAGCATACCTGTATATTTCTGCATTTTTAACGTTGGATTTAAACTCTACATCTTTCGCACAAAGGTATTTATTTTCTTAATATGTAATGATGTTAGAAGTGAAGTTTTCTTCTGCTGCAGCAATATCGCTTACTGTTATAGAAGTATGCTGACTAAGGGTAACAGTTCTAGTCCTTTTTCAGAGTGGGATATTCATTTTTTAAATATACGTTCAAGAGCAGGAAATTCACACAACCGACCACTTCTGAAAGCAACTTAAGCACATTATTTTCAAAATGTCATGGCCACTTGATCAATCTGGTTTAGATTAGCCGAAGACTTTTGCGCGTTGTAAGAAAATATAGTCTAAACAGGTTTGAGGCAGAAAACCCATGAGGAAGGAACAATTTCCTTAAAAAAATGCGTTTGTCACAATTAATTTGCACAGTACTGTGATGATTTCAAAATGCTATTGACACATACTACAGTATTATCTCTACCCAATATGAAGTGGGAAGATATTTATGAATCACTTTCAAGAACAGTCAAAAGTATTCAGTTTATTACGATCAGGGAAAATTCAAATCATTTAAAAAATTAAATTATCATTGAAAATTTTAATCAGGAATAACATATTAATACGAATACATAGTTCCATGTTTGGATATCCTTATAGAATAGAAGATAAGTGATCATAAAGTACTTTTTTGTAACACTTAAAGTCTAAAGTTCTAAGTTTCTGCTGGATTAAAAATCAAAATAAATTTTCAACGATCTATTAATTTTAACTGATGTAACAAAAAAAAAAAAAAAAGAAAGAAAGAAAGCACTGGTTACACAAAAGTTCGCATTCAGTATCAATAACGTCAACAAAAAATATTAACATAAGCACAATCGTAAATGGCATTCAAAAATATATATATGCGTGTAGTAAAAAAAAAAAAAAAGAAAAAAGGAAGAGTTGAGACAGAGAGAGTTTTTTTTTTTTTAACTTTTCTTCGCTCCGCTGCTGGCTAGCAAGAGGGAACACAAACCGTTTTACACGATACATTTCTGTAAGAACACTTTGAAATAATTTTAATTATGTTGGGAAATCTTAGAACCATGATTAAACGTATGCACTTACGCGAGAATTCGAAGATTAAAATAAGGAATTCATTTTCGTAATAACCTCAAGGAGAATTTCAAATTGAAACACTGATAATGATGATGATACATCGGAGTCTCAATGCGCAGGCGCAGACTATTTGAAGGTGTCATTTGGTATCACGAGTTTTCACATTGCCATTAATTCACCCTGAAATAAGGGTATCTTATTATCTTTTACCTCAAGGTGGCTATATTTATTCCGGAGTCACCTTTACTTCTAACAGTGCAGACAACACCTATCGCAATTCGTCATTGCGAAAAACATAATTTAAATGTGTATTCAAACATATTCAAATTATTTATTTATTGATTTATTTATTTCTCGTATTTTGTGCTGTATACAAACATACTGAGAACCAATCCTAAACAATGATTACCATAAAAAATAACACTAAGTTTTACAACAATGTTATATTAGTTAATGTTCAATTACATATTAACAATTTAAATTAAAAACAAGAAATATTATTTTAATGTTACATTTACTACCATTAGGTTTTTACCAAACAGATATAACATTTTTAAAAATGTCTGATTAGGAAAAAATGGAACAGTAGGGGGCTTAGGGTGGTTCACAAACCTATGGAAAAAAATGGCTTAGAGGTCACGCCTGTGGCTCATTTTTTACCTTTATCCACCCTAATATACTGCCAAAGTTTCAACCTCCTACTTAAATAAAAAGACGGTGCTCAAAGCTCAAATAGTTCTCCAGTTTTTGTCAATTTCAAGCGTTTTTCGGTTGAGCGGCAAAAAAAAAAAAACTGGTGTTTTGCTATCATTCTTGCTGATTCTTATGTTCAATGATCCCCTGAATCCTAATATGGCCACCCTTTTCCCTTATTGCTTCCCACTTTTCGAAAATAGCGCCCCCTCCCCTCCTATTTTCATCAGATTTCGACAATTTCATAGATATTATTTGGAGGGGAAGGAAGCATTATATTTACCATTAACAAAAATTCTTCTATAGGGCTAGAGGTGAAAAGTTCAAAATCATAAACAACTTTTCGCAAGTTAGGAGGCTCATGGGGGTATTTTCCCCTCCCCTCCGTAAAATATTTAACATACATATCAACAACTCATTTTTCAGGGCCGTCATTTCAAGTTTTTTCAGGGGAGTGGGCAAAGGGTCCAAATACAATGCAATTTCATCGGAAAATATTAAAAACCACGCCCACTTGTATGTAAATAAATTGATTTCTCAGAGCCAGGGGGGGGGGGAAATTGACCCCCCTGACCCCCCTAAATGACGAGCCTGTCATTTTTTCCAGTTTCAAAATTTTACACTTATTTTTTGGTGCAACACAATAATATTGGACTGCCATCTATGACTCCCACGTCCAAAAAATTTTCAAGCTGTAAAATTTTTTTAAACCTTGGAAACATCGCGTGTTACACATGAGTCGCACCGCAGATTTCCTTCAGTAAAGAACCTTTTTGTATTATTTAGATTCATTCCAGTTATGTTCGAGCAATTAG
The DNA here is from genome assembly GCA_038373865.1 of Uloborus plumipes. Taxonomy (NCBI): domain Eukaryota; kingdom Metazoa; phylum Arthropoda; class Arachnida; order Araneae; family Uloboridae; genus Uloborus; species Uloborus plumipes. The sequence continues at coordinate 164,451 of JAXGGA010000394.1, forward strand.
GGGAGAGTGGTAATGAATGGGCCATGGTGATGAATGGGCCACTAACAAAATATGAAAAAGTATTTGCATGAATTTTTTTTGATGCCACCAATAGATGTAGTTATTTGTTCTACTAAACTCATCCAATTTTCATTCGTTTGCTCTGAGCCATTTTCAAACTAGAGTGGCATGGTCAAGAATCTGACTGAAAAGTAAGTTTTTCCCTTTTTAGTAAAACATTTCCTAGCTAAAATGTACCAAGTATTTCACTGCATACATATGTATAAACTAGTCTTTCCATATCTATAAACTAATCTTAAGATGTATTTTGATGTTATCTAAATTCAATGTACTCAAAAAACCTAAATGTATTCCAAAAGTATAGGTGGGGCTGAATGGGCCACTATGTCATGGTAATGAATGGGCCACCCAAATATTGTTTTTCTTGTTTTTCTTTGGATTTTCGTATTAATATTAAACACAACTGACTGTCATTGATAGATTAAGATTACTGTCTTCAAAATAGGTTTGTAGTAACTTCTAAATATAATTTGCAGATCTATATTATATTCCTATAGTACAATAGACCTCTGGTCGCAGTGCGTGGCTTGAAAAAGCCCCCTCTCTCTTTCATATTATATTCCTCACAGTACAATTTCGTTTTCTTTCTTGGTAACTTAAGTTAGATATTTCTTATTCCCGATGTCTAGTAAATTTAAAAAAAAAAATTGAATTTTGACAAGTTTGAAAATGAAGATGAAGTTTTTGAAAGTGATTTTTAATATTATTTTTGAAATATATAAATTTTTTTAAATCATAGTGTGTATTATCTGTTTTTTTTAAAAATATATTTGATGTTATTTATTTCTTACAATCTCATTATTTAGTCATTTTTCTGCTACAATTGGTATGCATCAGTTTTATTTAAATTGCATCAGTTTTGATGTTTATATAATTTTAAATAAGTATGATTTTGTATCATCATGTCAAGTGCCACATTTATTTTGTCATATTCAGCAAATAAAAGATTAAATCCACATGTTTTCACTGAATTCATTTAGTGGCCCATTCATTACCTTCGATGGCCCATTCAACCCCATAGGTGGGGTTGAATGGGCCAAATTTCAAAATTTTTATTTTCTATTATAATTCATTATAGACAGGTGCTAATCCAACTTTTATGACTTTCTTAGATAGCCAGATAAGTAAAGTAACTAAAACACCAATTTAGAGTTAAAACAAAGTGTTAGAAAAAATTACAAAAATTCAAAACCAAAAAGTGGCCCATTCATTACCACTCTCTCCTACCATGAAGGGGGAAACGAAAACTGTATTTGGATTCAGTGTGGCATTTTACATAAGAAACAGCAAGAATAGTGTCAGATACATTTGAAGTTCATTTCGTGCCGAGCAGTGTTATTATACTGAAATTTGTTAGAAGTTTTTAATTAAAGCCAAAATATTTAAACTTTTTGCTGTGCAATTCAACTTTCTATGTATATTTATACATATATTTTTTTTTGAGAGAGATAGAGACTTTTAGTATTGAATATTTTATTGTCTCAGCAAGGATAAGTAATCAATTTTCTTCAACAGCAGGTAAAATAAACTGCTTATTGTCTTCATTATTGAAAAAAATTCTGTTAAATTCTTGAATTATTTGAACATTTTCCTCAGCAACGTTATTCACCATTATTTATTTATTTTAATTTTTTTCTTTTCATTTTGTGATTGATATTATATTTGCATAAGTTGAGGCGTAGGACGAAGAATGTTAGAAAATAAACTCTAATATTCATGTTTGAAAAAAATCCAATTGTTTTGTACTACACTTGTTATATTTCACATCTTCATTCTTGTAATAACTTGCTTTTCTTTCAACTAGAATTTGATACGAAAAACTAAGTCAAACTAATTAATTCACCAGAAAGGTGTCACAAGTACACTGGCGGAAAAAAATCCCAACACCAAGAAAGACTTGCGCTAGATAAACGAAATTTGGTAGGCGTGTTTATACGACTGAAAGATGACATCGATTGAAATTTCGCGCTCCGCACTTAAGTGTAGCGCAGCTGGCGTCACTCAGAACATGCAAATAAGGCTTGTTTTAAAAGCGTGTAGCAAAGCTAGTGAATATTATTTTTCCGTGAAATTTGACGCATTGCGTTCATGTTAGCCAGGAATGCCTTTAAGAAGACGAAGAAGCCAATATTAACAGCTTACCGAGTTTGAACGAGGTCGTACAATTTGGCTACGAAAAGGTGGAATTTCATTTCGCAATATTGCGGAAAGACTTGGTGGGAAGTTATCCACCGTGCATGATTATTGGAAGCTATGCTTAGGGGCTATAGTTCTCCTCCCTATATAGTTCTGCAGCGTAGCGGCAATAGACTCAATTACGCTCCCGGCAGCCGTTGTTGTTGTGTTACAGTTTGGTGCCGCTCAGACGCAAACTCACGGAGATATCGCAAAGTTTTCACTTTTTCGACCCTTTGAAGTTAGGTAAGTGCATCACATGTTTCGCTTTAGTTTATTGTAGAACTAGGTAAAGTAAATTTTACATCAATGGTGCAAAACACCATGTTTCTAGCTTTGAATTCATATGTCTCAACAGTAGATACAATAACGGGCTGTACGTGAAATATTGTTCTTTCGAAAATGGCGCGCCAGAGGGCTAAGTGGCCACAGCCGTCAACGTGGCCAGACAACGTCAGCGACGTCGATTGTTTTTTCTGTGGTGATTGTTACTCGAAATCTAAGGACAACGAAGGCTGGATTAGATGTTCTACGTGCCTCAAATGGGCTCACGAAGCCTGCACAGGAGCCGAAGAGGAGGACAATGAGTTTATTTGTGATTTATGTAAATACCAGTGATTTCATAACTTCACATACTTCTAGTAATGTCTATTTTTGTTTAAAACCCTAATACAATTGTTCTGAGTTCTGAAACTAAATGCGTTTCATTTTTTTCATACTATTTAAATCAATTTACGCAGTGTCCACTTTGCCCTACCTAGTGGGGCAAAGTGGCCACTTTGACAGCTTTTGGTAAAGTAAAAATTTTGTACAAATAAAGTTTAAAAATCTAGTTGTTTATATTTTTTAATCGGGCCTAAGTAACCATACTAAATGTTGAAGGGATTTATGAAATGTTTCAATAAAGTTTAGGGGTGGAAAAAAATAGATGTTCCGTAGGGGGGCCGCTATGCCCACCCTTCCCCTATGCTATGCGCGTTTCCACCTCCAGATTCGAGGATGATTGTTTCGTCTCCGTTCGAACGATATCGTTTATCATCCCATTCGTGTATCCGTTTCGCCTTTAAAATCGGGACGACATTCATTCATCTGTTTACATTGTTCGAAATATAGCAATAGAGTGAAATTCGACATCTCTGTATTAATAAATGTGAGCTTCAATTTGCAGTTAATAAATAAAAGATGTAGCAATAAAATAGTTTTATTCATTTTTTGTTTATTTTGTTTCATTATTGTTGCTCAGACGATTTTTAATGCTACAAAAATCTCAGAGTTTCATTCTGATAGTGTTGATGCCACAAATCAATAAATGGCAAATCGATTCGCCAAGACATGCCCCAAAATGAAATGTACTGTAATGAAGCAATGGTGTGCAAGGAAGACAAGATTGATAACGAAAAATATTTACTAACGAATTATCGTCATGGAACTACAATTACGAAAACAAAATAAAACTACAGTATTGTGGCGCGAAACTATATCATGGCGAACTGTGGACTTAATTTAAAAAAAGTTCTATGACAACCCTTTGGGAGTAATTCTTTGGGAGCTTGGCGAATAGATTCGCCATTTATCGATCTGCGGTGCTAACAGATGGTATGCGATTTGTTCTTAATAGACAAGGTGGGAGTGTAATAAAGCTATGAATATCATGCACTCAATACCATCTCTACATTTGTTTTCTGTGCTGAGGTAAAGTAAACGTAACAGTCGTTATCTGTTAAATATAGGTGCCATAATAATATACGTGTGAGCACAGTGCTGTCTCGAAATGAAATTCGGTGGAAAATGACCCGTTCGGAGAAACGATATCGGTTGAGTGGAAAAACAGTGCTATAGACGACACGACGCGGTACTTGTCGTTGCTGTACTACCGTCCGACTTTCGTCGTTGTCGTGTCGTCAAGTGGAAAAGCGCCCTTATGCTCGGCACTACACAATGGAACTTTACTTTGGAACTACACAATGGAAATTAGTATAGGAAACATTATCAAATCTGTATTTACGACGATAGCTCTTACCTGTTGACCATAGATTGTAAATGGGGGCGCTCTCCAGTCTCTTCTCGGCGGGTAGCTTAGGGGTGCCCTCGGGGTGGTTCATCCCTTGACTTTGAAAGGTGTATTGACTGGCCTGAAAGCCTGGAGGAGCCGAAGAGGAGGACAATGAGTTTATTTGTGATTTATGTAAATACCAGTGATTTCATAACTTCACATACTTCTAGTAATGTCTATTTTTGTTTAAAACCCTAATACAATTGTTCTGAGTTCTGAAACTAAATGCGTTTCATTTTTTTCATACTATTTAAATCAATTTACGCAGTGTCCACTTTGCCCTACCTAGTGGGGCAAAGTGGCCACTTTGACAGCTTTTGGTAAAGTAAAAATTTTGTACAAATAAAGTTTAAAAATCTAGTTGTTTATATTTTTTAATCGGGCCTAAGTAACCATACTAAATGTTGAAGGGATTTATAAAATGTTTCAATAAAGTTTAGGGGTGGAAAAAAATAGATGTTCCGTAGGGGGGCCGCTATGCCCACCCTTCCCCTATGCTATGCGCGTTTCCACCTCCAGATTCGAGGATGATTGTTTCGTCTCCGTTCGAACGATATCGTTTATCATCCCATTCGTGTATCCGTTTCGCCTTTAAAATCGGGACGACATTCATTCATCTGTTTACTTTGTTCGAAATATAGCAATAGAGTGAAATTCGACATCTCTGTATTAATAAATGTGAGCTTCAATTTGCAGTTAATAAATAAAAGATGTAGCAATAAAATAGTTTTATTCATTTTTTGTTTATTTTGTTTCATTATTGTTGCTCAGACGATTTTTAATGCTACAAAAATCTCAGAGTTTCATTCTGATAGTGTTGATGCCACAAATCAATAAATGGCAAATCGATTCGCCAAGACATGCCCCAAAATGAAATGTACTGTAATGAAGCAATGGTGTGCAAGGAAGACAAGATTGATAACGAAAAATATTTACTAATGAATTATCGTCATGGAACTACAATTACGAAAACAAAATAAAACTACAGTATTGTGGCGCGAAACTATATCATGGCGAACTGTGGACTTAATTTAAAAAAAGTTCTATGACAACCCTTTGGGAGTAATTCTTTGGGAGCTTGGCGAATAGATTCGCCATTTATCGATCTGCGGTGCTAACAGATGGTATGCGATTTGTTCTTAATAGACAAGGTGGGAGTGTAATAAAGCTATGAATATCATGCACTCAATACCATCTCTACATTTGTTTTCTGTGCTGAGGTAAAGTAAACGTAACAGTCGTTATCTGTTAAATATAGGTGCCATAATAATATACGTGTGAGCACAGTGCTGTCTCGAAATGAAATTCGGTGGAAAATGACCCGTTCGGAGAAACGATATCGGTTGAGTGGAAAAACAGTGCTATAGACGACACGACGCGGTACTTGTCGTTGCTGTACTACCGTCCGACTTTCGTCGTTGTGGTGTCGTCAAGTGGAAAAGCGCCCTTATGCTCGGCACTACACAATGGAACTTTACTTTGGAACTACACAATGGAAATTAGTATAGGAAACATTATCAAATCTGTATTTACGACGATAGCTCTTACCTGTTGACCATAGCTTGTAAATGGGGGCGCTCTCCAGTCTCTTCTCGGCGGGTAGCTTAGGGGTGCCCTCGGGGTGGTTCATCCCTTGACTTTGAAAGGTGGGTTGACTGGCCTGAAAGCCTGGAGGAGGGCGTACTTGCTGGGTCCCAAAAAGGCCAGGAGCTGCCGCACCGTATGCAGGTAAATCAAATCTGCAACACACAATGTACACAATATGAACAAAAGCATGCATTTATATCTATCTATCTATCTATCTATCTATCTATCTATCTATATATATATATATAAATATATATATATATATATATAAATACAGAATACAGAAATACATATAATTAAAAAAGGGGGGAAGTTAAAATCCCAAAAGACATAAAAATACATGAAAATACATGAACATCAAAGCCTGTACTGAACTGTCAGCGCAAAGCCGCTAGAAACAAAACAGCACATTAATATTGAAACAGGCAAATAAAATGAAAAGATGAAAACCAAAATACAAAAGCGAACCAAAGTGCAGCATTTCATCAGGGGGAGACCACACTTCGAAAAGTGCTTCGAAAGGTGGTTCGAAAAGGCTCTTACTATATAACATGTGGGAGGGTCCCAAAAACATGTTATCTCCCCCGAGAGCCTTGAAAGAAACCATGCATGCTTAGTTTTCAGTATCACTCAGATGTTTTTGTCTTCGGGATTTGTTCAGGTGGCTTTTTTACATTCCTTGTTCCTTCCGTTTGAAGGTGAGTTTTCTGTGTTTTCTTGGTTTCTTTCAAGGATCTCGGGGGAGATAACATGTTTTTGGGGCCCTCCCACATGTTATATAGAAAGAGCCTTTTCGAACCAAAGTGTGGTCTTCCCCCTGATGAAATGCTGCACTTTATGGTTCGCTTTTGTATTTTGGTTTTCATCTTTTCATTTTATTTGCCTGTTTCAATATATATATATATATATATATATATATATTAAAAGTAAGTAAAAATTATTTTTTACTTTTTAGAGCAATTTCCAACTGAAGTCGGTTTTATTTTTTTCCAAAAATATTTTATTTTATTCTTTTTAGTGTAAATGCACTTAAAATAATCAAAATATAGTTAAAAAACTAAAAATTACTCTTTTAAATAAAGTTCAGAATAAATTTTAAATTTAGTTGATTTTCATGTTTGATTTAGTTAAGATTTCATTCAAAATTCTCATTATCGTTATTATTATTGTTTCACATTAACCACGTTTTGTAACAATGGATTTCATATTTAATCATTTAGAACAAATTATTTTAAATTTGACTACTTATTAATTTATATCTTCGTTAATTATAATCGTATAATGATACAAATTAAAACTAATGAAGCCTGTAAAATGACGAATCTATCGGTACCTGGTTCGACTTTAAGTTCATTGGCGTTCAGGAGAAAGAAGCAGGACATAGAAAGATACTCAGATTTTAATATAAGTAGATATTTCAAAACAATGTTGTCAGAATTACATGAAGATAAAAAAATTCATGCAGCTGTGCAAAAAAATCCTTGCAGACCTGAACTCGATCTTATTCCATCAGGAACTTCAACTTGACGCGTTTAACCACTTGACCATCGGGTCGCTCATTGAAGTAAGGATTTACGATAGCACATATTGTTTCAAATAACAAGAAATTTTAGTTTTTCGATCATAACTTTTTTTCTAGTGAACAAATATCGTCATATGAGCACACGCTACGTAAGTTACACCATCTCCTATCGATTAAAAAAATCGTCCAAATCGGTTCAGTAGATCAGATGTTATGTGCGAACAAAAAAAAAAAAAACATACGCTTTGAATTGAGAACCTCCTCCTTTTTTGAAGTCGGTTAAAAGAGGGCAAAGGTATTCTTTTTTTGTCGCCAGGAGAGATTCATCATATCCTGTGGATGTCCGAAATTAGTGTCTGAAGCTTTGAAAGCTCAAATCTCCAACTGAACCAATCTTAAAAGAAAAACAAGGACTACATGAACGCGCATTTTCATAGTTTTTAGAAACATAAAAACTTGGTTTTCACCACGAGAGTCTTGCATTTCCTACAGTATCCTGTGGCAGAAATTGCTCCTTGAGAATACTTATCAATAAATTCAGCCATTTCAGAATCAGCGTCATTTAATTTTCCAATCCTTTGTGGCTTTTTATCAGGACTCGTTTGAGGAAGGTGAATGCTATGCAGAATGAACTTCCAGAAAAAGTAGAATTTACTCTAAGAATATCAGCGTTGATTTGAATTCCATTAAGAACAAGAGCTTCAAAGATTTCGTCGGAGCTAATTTGATGGTTTTATTTCAATTGTTGAAACTTTCGATCAGATATCTTGAATGTATTCCTGACTTATGGAGTAAAGACATGACTAGAAATATCATAAGGCAGTAATTATAGTCCTAGGAGTTGTAAATGGTCATAGCGAATGCAACTGTATTTTTAGCCTTGGGAAAATAATCGTATTATAAAATCCTGCTGCCAAAAGTAATGAGATATCATAGATTATCAAAAACATTTTTTGATAGCAGAAAGAAGAATCATTTTTTACAAAACCTGATGCAATATTAATTTAAGAGTCAATTTTTCTTTTTAAAGTTGGGTACTTAGTTGGGTACTATAGTTGATCTCTTCAATTTTCGTGAAAATTTCAGGGTGTGTTATAGTACTATAATAACAAAAAGTGCACTTTCTTTTTTTTTTTCAAAAAAAAAATTTGTTTGTCCCAGAGTCACGTTTTAAGGTCGTAAATATATGGTACTAAATAACGATCGTTTTTCTGCAAAACCAAATGAGTTACAAGTGCCATTTTTTAAAAATATAGATACTACTTGATGCCAGGCACATGCTAGCATAAATAATTTGGTTGCTCAATCTAGGTTTTGGGGGCAAAGATGAATTTGAAATGCTATTTTCGATGGTCTTTTTTTGGCCTTGCTTGTGTTCGGATATCTTTTAAAGCAGGGCAATTCCATGCAAGTGTGGAAAAGCGTTGAAAAAATTAAACTCGAGTAATGTGACTGTTCTGCATATTTTTTGGTTTAAAATTGTTAAAAGTTTCTTATTTACAACAATTTTTTGTTAGGAATGTAGTTTTTTAGTTTCGGCAATACTTTGAAGTTGGCATTAGAGTATTTTATTTTTAGTGAAGCAAATGGTCAAACTTTCAACATTGATAAGTTTCAATTTTCTCCATTAGATAAATGCGACAAATGAAAATTGTTGCTTATTACACCTTAAATTAATATTGTGAATTGATGAAACAAGTGTTTTCAATTTAATTAAGTGATTTATGTCAATTTCAAAAAGGCTCTGTTCTATGTAACGTAAGTTACCAAAAACATGTTAAAGTTTTTACAGCAAATAAAGAAAGGGCAATACAATGTTAACTATGTTATATTTTCTATCTTATAGCTGTGCAATAAGCAAATAACAGTACTTTTCTTTTTAATATTGTTTATTTAATTTTTTATGCTACAATCAAAACGTGTAACGTAAGTTACCCACATATGCAGATAACGGCAGTTACCTTAGTAGAACTTCAATACTTGTGTTTCGAAATAAAGTAAATTGTAAATAAAACCTATGTGGTTAATAGAAGTAATTTATTCAATAATTCTTTTAATTGTACTCTTATTTCTTAAAATGTCTGTTTGTTAATAAGATTACAATACATCTTCATTATAAATTGCATGCTTCTTTTTGGCTGTTAAGATATTAATTCTCTTTAAACAATATCACTGCATTCAGAATATTTAGGAGGTAATGCACTATGAATTATTCAAAAATGACTTCTGTTATGATTTGAAGTTATCAAATATGTTTCGGAAAAAACAAATATAAAAATAGTTTATCGCTTTCAATTGAAATATATTTTGTTCTGCATTAAAATGGCACTGAACTCTGCAGAAAAGATGCGCTATAGAAGGGGTATGAGAAAAGTCATGTGGATATTACAGATTCATAAATAAAAGTCACTCTTGATAGTATTGAAAAATGTTAGAAAAAGCAAAATGTATCAAAAATATTTTCTGAAGATCCGCACATTGACAATGACCATTTAAGAACCAGAAATAAACAAAATGTAGGGTTTCGTTTAGTTATTATTTTAAGGAACAAGAAGAAAAAAACAGAGATAAAAGCTGGTGACTGGTGTGTGGTGAAGTACGAAAATACATTCTGTCCTTAAGTTGTGACGATTATTGAAGAAAACGAGTTTAAAGTAAAAGTAATGGCTGCTGTTGAAACCAATTAGAAATGGCCAGAAACGACAGAGGAAATTTATTATAAGAGAAAACATGATTCGAAAATAGAATTACCTGAACTCGTTAATACCAGCGGCCAGTATGCATTTAAAAGTCTTATGTTTTGTAATATTTTTGATTGATCATTGAGATTGGCATTAAATTTCTGTAAATTTAACTCATAATTGTTAATTTTCAGTATTTTGATCTAAACTAAGCTGTAATTTTCATTCATTAATTTTTGTAATAAAGATATGCTTGTAAGTGAATTTTGTAACGTAAGTTACTGTAACGTAAGTTACCCAGTTAAAAATTCCCATAAAATTCAGTTTTTAAAATAAAATTTTAAATTTATGAAAATTAATTCTTAAATATAATAAGAAACTGATAAATTATACTTCAAACAAGAAAACAGCTGTAATAGAGCAGAAATTTGCCTTAGAACCAATTTTCATATTATGCCATTCCCTTTCTGTGTAACGTAAGTTACTGACTTATTTTTGCATGCTAAATTTTGTAAAATTTAAGTGCATCGAATATTTTTGCATTTTAATTTTGCTGTTGACTGTCTTTTTTACTGAATGCTTTTGTGCAAGGTTTTTATGACAATATTTGTCTGTACTAAGGAGCTAACTGCAGAAGAGTTGGTCGAAATGTAATGTAAGTTACCGTGGAATTGCCCAGCAGTGTGTGACTCTCGAACACAAGTATAGGATGAATTACTCGAAAAAGTAAATTACTCAAAAAACAGCAAATAACATGGGTTACTCTCTGTTTTAGAAGTTAAATGGACTTAAAGTAGGTGATTTTAAAAAAAAAAGTGGAGCTTCGGAATCAATAACTCTGTGCACGACTTTCTATCCAACTGAACTAATGCGTCTAAAATTCCGGATGCTATTCATTAAAATAATGTGTGATAAAAACAAAAAGAATTTTTTTGGGCAGAAAAAAAACGAGATCTATTTTTTTTTCTCAGAACAAGATTCGCCGTAAGATACCAACAAACAAAACTTTAAAATGAGGTGCAAACATGGAATTTGATAAAGGGAAAAGAAAGACATATCAGGTGGCAGAAAAACTGGCAAGAGAGATAATATGTAAAATTGTCGACAATATTTCTCCTAGTTTTCTCGCTTAGAAGTATGTTTTTTTGATAGAAATAAATATTTTTAATTAATTCCCTCGAATAAAAATACAAATTCTGAAATCTTTCCAATCCCAATGCAGTACTTATTCTAAATAGTATAAATCCAGACAAAAAACATGTTCTTTAAACACATGGCAATAATAAAGACTGACATAAAAACTAATGTTTCGCGATTCTTCCGCAAATCATACAAGGTATTTCTTTTGTTATATTTGAATAGAAGATTTATTTAAATGTGGAAATTTGACAGTACAAATTTTATAAGAGCACAAAGTTGCATGGATATTTTTGTTTTCTAAAATTTCATGCATATTTCTTTTCCCTGACTGCATTATGTATAAAACACATATGACCAAAAGCGTGCAAGTATTATAGAAATTTTATGCCTAGAGTCAAAGTGCTTATGTCCTTCTTTAAGTTTTTTTTTGCATTGTCATTTAAATATTCTCATGAGTTTGCATCAAAAAATACATTATTTATTTCTAAAAATCTTAAGTAATCAAGCAGATGGATATCAGGCAGAAGACATTGGACCATGTTGCTTACTTGTGACGTGGGACTTGCGTATATGAGCCGCTTCCAGGATTTAGATATCCTTGATTAGGTGCCAACCACCCTGGAGGAAAGATCGATCGGGGAGCAGGAAGGCGGTGTAGCGGATTGAACCCTGGAGGAACGACAGGCGCGACAGGTCGGGGAGCAGGGGGGGCGAAAAGCAGCTTGTACGCCTGCTGCTGTTCCGCACCTATAATACATAATGTACACTATCTGAACAAAAGCGCGCACACACACGCATATATATATATATATATATATATATATATATATATATATATATATATATATATATATATATATATATATATATATATATATATATATATATATATATATATATATATATATATATATATATATATATGAAGGGGCAAGTGGATAAAGGAGATAGGTGACAATTTCTGAAAAACATACTTTTTACCATGGATGAAGGTGATAAGGTAATAATCTTTTTTGAAAGCTTTTTCTAGAAATAAAAAAAATTGTCACATATCACCTTTATCCACTTGCCCCTTCATATATATGTATACGTATAGGAAAAATGTGAAATAATAAGATGGTCTACATTCAGCGTATAATTGCTGTTAGACCATGAAATGTATTTTAAATATTAGGTACTATGTAGGGATGCACCTATTAATCGGCAGTACCAATTAATCGGCCATAATCGACCCCTATGCCGACTGTCAATAACACTTTGTTTTTCTCACTAACAAAGATGAAATTTACTGTTTTTGACTAATTTTGCAGTGTAGAATTAAAAAATAATAGTAAAAAAGCTGTAGCACGTGCAGTTTTTTTGTTATGAATTTCTAAAAAGTACTGAACATAACTGAAAAAACATATCAAACACACCTTTTTTCAAGAGGAAAGGATTATAATATTAACTCCCAACTTTTTTTGAAGTTTCAAGAGAGTCTCAAAGTTCAAAATCATGACCACTAATAGCAAAGAAGGGGTTCTTAGGGGGGTGTACCCCCTCAAAAGGAGCAAAAAATCACCAAAAATGATCTTTTCACTCTTGTTTTTTTTAAATGACGTTTAAAAAAAAATTCGATGTAAAATCAGAGGATAGGACCAATTCCTATGATTCCTACGTTCGAAAAAATTTTCGCGCTGTAAAAAAAAATTAAAAACCGATTTTATGTCTGTCGCACGCTAAATACGAGACACATCGCAGGTCTTCTGAAAGACGGCGTATTCTGGCTGGTTCTTATGTAAAATTATCCCCATAATCCAAATATGGCCCCTTTCCTCTCCATCACTCTCCACTTTTTGCCGAAAGCCCCCCGCCCCCTCTGATACAAAGCCGTAAAAAAAAAAAAAAAAAAATTGTTTTTTTTTTTATTATTTTTTTTTTTATTTATTTTTTTATTTTACAGCGTGAAAAATTTTTTGGGCATAGGAATAATAGGAGGGGGTCTTATACTCTGATTTTACACCAGAAAAAAAATTTTAAAACGTCATATTAAAGAAACCAGAATAAAAAGATACTTTTTCATTATTTTTTGCATATTTTGAGGGGATACTCCCCTTGTCCTCCTTTTTTGTTATCGGTGGTCATGATTTCGGACTTTGAGTCTCCCTTCACCCCCCAAATAAGTTAGGAGTTAATATTTTGCTCCTTTTCCCGCCAAAAATAGGCATTTGGTGCGAAAATCATAAAAAATAGTAAAAAATTACTTTTTTTTTACTACGGAATATTGACACGTGGTGGGACTTTTTTACTTGCATGTATTTAAATAACTATATGAATACGTAATAAAAATAATAATTTGGTTGTTGTTAGTGAACCACTGTCGACCAGTGTATTAATTATCATCATTAGTACCGATTAAGAACTATAATTCAAGCAGAAATATTTTCTATAATTCATTCGGTTCATGGCGACATTTATATCACAATTAAGAGCTATTTTATGTAACTTATCTTTTGATTCAACTTAAATGATAGTTATCTTTCATCACAATAATATTAGTTACGAACATTAACATTTGTTTGATATCAAATTTATCATAGATATCTGAAAGTAGTACATTTCAATAGTTCATGCTATTTCCTTGACAGCAGAAAGTCTTTATGACTAATTATGCATAGTTAAGAAAATCATAGTGGATTTATTTTATATCGTACTTATTTTTTACTTTTTCCGCTCTAAATAATTTTTTAATTAATAATCTAATTTTCATTAACTATTGAAAAATATTTCGCCGAAGAATTGAAATGCTTAATAAAATGTAGGTAAATTAATAGCAAACATTAAGCAATAGTTGGTTTAAAAATAAAAAAAAGAAGGTTCAAGTCTTGCATTTTTTTCTGCTGTGTTCATTATTTCCTATTTTATTCTTGTTTTTTTTAGATGTGCGAACTAGCCCTTTTTCACTAGGCCAAATCTAAAGTAACTTTTTTCAAAAATTCAAAATTTAAGGTTGATAAAACGCTTCCGCTAGATCCCAACATGTCCCAAAAAATCATTTATCCAAATTAAAAAATATTTAGGTACCCCAAACGAGGCCTAAAATTCATAATTTTCTTCAAAAAAAAACGTTTTTTCTATGTATTTGTAAACAACGAAAGATAAATTTTACGAAATTATCAAGACGAAAAATATGAAGCATAAAGTATATAATTAGAGCTAAATATAAGTTTTTTCTCTCATTTTATTTTTATTTCTCCCTTAAATTGCTCAAAATTAAGGTTTTTTCAAGTTTTAAGTTAAATTTTTCCACTTTAAATACTACTACATTTTCTAATTATTCATCTGAAAGTATGTTCTTAAGTGATTTTGGAACTTGATATTTTCTTTGAATGTATCTGTAATTTAAAATAAATAAATAGTTAAAATAAATAAATTGAAAAAAAAAAAAATAAATAAAAAAAAACTATGACAACGATTTATTTACAACATATATTTACTACAATATTACAGTACAATAAACATTACTAAACATACTATCGTTTTAATGTTTGTTTATTGCAGTCCGAGTGTATATTTCGGTGCTCTTGAATACAACACAACAAAAATTGTTTTTGCTCCTCATCAACTGTTAGCAAACCATTACAGTCCTGCTTCATTTTTACAGCTCTTTCAGCTGTATAATTTACGAGTCTAAACACTGAGACCATCCTTTTTCTTTCAAGGAATTAAGTGTTATTCGCCCCCCATAGAGAAGGACTCTCATTGAGAAAACTGTCATCAATTTTGAGCCTAGTAAGCAAACGCTATCTTTTAAATGATATGAACTTATCAACTGTTTTCTCTGCAAAATAGTAAATAACAGGTAACAAATGCGTGATATGAGGAAGTAACTAAACAATTAGTTACTTCCTCCCCCCATTTTTTTTCGATTTGGCTCAGTACACAAGTACTAGTTTACACTTTCAAGCACAAGTGGGCATAATTTGTAATTTTTGAAATTGCAATAAACATTTTCGACAATCATATTGATACTAAACAAACATTTATTCAAATTTTTTAAAGAAATTAGGTTCCCAACACGAGGCATAAAATTTATATACTTCTTTAAATATTTGATTTTTTCTATTTATTTATTGCACCATTGGTGAATTTTAAATTGCAGATACACTTAAAGAAAATATTAAGTCCCTCAATCACTGAAGAACAAACTTTCGAAACAGCATTTGCAGATGAATAATAAAAAAATGTAGTAGGGGGAATGTGTGGCAAAGTGAAATAGCAGGGCAAAGTGAAATGGTGAAATATTTTCCCAGCTTGCAGTGTAACCTATCTAGCAATATTTTAACTTAGTTCCTAGACAGATAGTTAAATCCTGTCAAAAACTAAGTAAATCCAAAGATCAATGAAAAAATTATACAAGCCATTTTAAAATTTGATACCTTTATTGTAATATTCGTGGTTTTTCAAAAATATTTCTTGTTATTATAAAAAGATAAGATTTTTGTAATTATCATCCAAACTATTAATTGAGAACTACTGATATCCAGTCCTTATTTAGTTAAAATTAGGCATTTTTTGATTTTTAATGTTCAATGTAATTTGTCAAGGGCACGCGGGGCAAAGTGAAATAGTTCATTTCGTGTACTTATTTATTCATTTATTAAATCACTCACGTATTTCTTTATTTATTAATTCATATACATTCTTTTTACTTAATTATTTACTTATTTACTCATTCATTTACTCATTTTCTTATTCGTTCTCTATTTCATTCACTCATTTATTTTTTCTCATACATTAATCAATTTATTTATTCATTTACTTGCTCATTCGTTTATTTTTCGTTAATAATTATTTTTTCGTTTATTTACGCATTCATTTAATGAAAATTACTGTTAATCGTCGAATTGAAAAATTTTCATAACAAAAATATTTTATTTTTCAATTTGCCCCATGTTTTTTTTGCGAGGGAAAATGTTTTCATATTTTTTTAAACTTCAAAATAACTGCCAAAGATGAAAAATAGTATTTCAGTGAAAGTATTATCGAAAAAACATTATTTCTTCTTTATGTACAAAAATTTTCGGAACAAAATTCCCATTTGTTCCTTTTGAACTAGGCAAGTAAACTTAACTATTTCACTTTGCCCCACATGAAAAATGATCAAATAAGCTTTGTGCTGAAATATAATTGAAATTTAAAACCAACGTAAATAAAGCACAAATTAGGAAGAAAGTATAGCGTGTACTGCGTACATGCTGTACTTTCTACCCAATTTGTGATTTATTTACGTTGGTTTTTAACTTCATTTGTAAAAAAATGTGGTATTTAAAGTGGAAAAGTTTAACTTAAAACTTGAAAAAACCTTCATTTTGAGTAATTTAAGATAGAAATAAAAATAAAATGAGAGAAAAAACTTATATTTACTCTAATTATATACTTTATGCTTCATATTTTTCATCTTGATAATTTCGTAAAATTTATCTTTCATTGTTTACAAAATGCATAGAAAAAAAAGCTATTTTTGGAAGACAATTATGAATTTTAAGACTCGTTTGGGGTACCTAAATATTTTTTAATTTGGATAAATGATTTTTTTGGGACATGTTGGGATCTAGGGGAAGCGTGTTATCAGCATGAAATTTTGAATTTTCAAAAAAAGTTTTTTTTGATTTGGCCTAGTGAAAAAGGGCTAGTTCGCACTTTCGGACGCAAGTCGGCACGGGTTACCGTTGTTCAAATTGCATGAAACTATTTTTACAATTGTTTTGATGTAAAAGGATAAAAATTAGGGGGTATGCGTTACAAAATTCCGACTTTCGGTTTTTTTGGGACACCCTAGGATACACTCCCCTCGTCCCCCCTTTTTGTTATCGGTGGTCATCATTTCGGACTTTGAGTCTCCCTTCACCTCCAAAAAAATTTAGGAGTTAATATTTTTCTCCTTTTCCCTCCAAAAATAGGCATTTGGTGCGAAAATCATAAAAAATAGTAAAAAATTATTTTTTTTATTACGGAAAATTGAGACGTGGTGGGACTTTTTTACTTGCAGGTATTTAAATAACTATATGAATACGTAATAAAAATATTAATTTGGTTGTTGTTAGTGAACCACTCTCGACCAGTGTAATTGGCGAAACTGTGCCGGATAATTCGGCTAAAAGATTATTTATTTTCTTTCAGTTTTCAAAGTATAATTTCGACATAAATGGGTCATTCCATATAAAATCAACAAATGGGCAATGCCGCACCATTTTTGATTTTGATCATACTTGGTAGGAAATATGCACCAATATTCTGTACATCCAAACTGTTTTATTTTTTCTCGAAAAAATTTTATTCTCGAGATATAGCCATTTTTTTTTGTTCCGCCGATGAGTAAAATTCGGCATTTTTGATTTTTTTTCTAACAGCTCTGGTAAATTCACTTAAAGTGGTAGAAAGATCGAACATGGCTTATTTTGAAGCTAAAAAAATGAACTTTTATTTGTGCATAAAAAGAAACGGTTTTTTTAAGCCTAAATATACATTTTCCCGTGTCAATTCGCGGTTCAAAAAGTGCCGTTTTCGTCATTTCAAGCATGAAAAAATGTATGAAGGACTGACAGTGGAGTTCTATTTTTTTTTCTCTTGCACCCAGTTATAGATACTAGAAGCACAGAAAAAAATTAGATGATACCAGTAGTCTTTCATTATGAAAAAATTGCTTAAACTTAAGAAAAAATGAAAATTGGCCTTTTTCACTCCCCAAAAACGGCCTGTGGAACAGGTAGTAAAAATTTACAAATGCATGGAGTAAAAAGGTGTTACATTGCCCTTTAAAATGAAATAAAAACTGTCTTGTTATTCCAAGGCATTAAAGAGATATAAGCTTTCAAACTTTGAAAAAAAATTAAAAATATCCTTTTTCACTCCCCAAAAACGGCCTGTGGAACAGGTAGTAAGAATTTGAAAATGTATGGAGCAAGAAGGCATTACATTGAACTTTAAAAGGAAACAAAAACTGTCTTGTTATTCGAAGGCATTAAAGAGCCTTCTAAGTTAAATGATTATTATGAAAAAATACATTAAACATGAGAAAAAATGAAAAATGGTCCTTTTCACTCCCCAAAAATAGCCTGTGGAACACTTAGTAAAAATTCGCAAATGCATGGAGGAGGAAGGTAAAAAATTGCCCTTTAAAACGAAACAAAAACTATCTTGTTACTCCCAGGCATCAAAGAGATAAGGCCCTCTGAAAATTGAAAATTCATGCAAGATTTTTTAGCATAAGTTAAAGCAATTATTTTCAATTTTCAGAGGGCCTTATCTCTTTGATGCCTGAGAATAACAAGACAGTTTTTGTTTCAAATTAAAGGGAAATGTAGCGCCTTCCTCCTCCATGCATTTGCAAATTTTTACTAAGTGTTCCACAGGCTATTTTTGGGGAGTGAAAAGGGCCATTTTTCATTTTTTCTCAAGTTTAATGTATTTTTTCATAATAATCATCTAACTTAGAAGGCTTATATCTCTCTAATGCCTTCGAATAACAAGACAGTTTTAGTTTCCTTTTAAAGTTCAATGTAATGCCTTCTTGCTCCATACATTTTCAAATTCTTACTACCTGTTCCACAGGCCGTTTTTGGGGAGTGAAAAAGGATATTTTTAATTTTTTTTCAAAGTTTTAAAGCTTATGCACAAATAAAAGTTCATTCTTTTAGCTTCAAAATAAACCATGTTTGATCTTTCTACCACTTTAAGTAAATTTACCAGAGCTGTTAGAAAAAAGATCAAAAATGCCGAATTTTACTCATCGGCGGAACAAAAAAATGGCTATATCTCGAGAATAAAATTTTTTCGAGAAAAAAATAAAACAGTTTGGAGGGACAGAATATTTGTGCATAATTCCTACCAAGTGTGATCAAAATCAAAAATGGTGCGGCACGGAAATTTCTGAAAATTTGTTGATTTTATATGGAATGACCCAAATATAAGCTTCACTTTGCAGACAATAAATAAAAGATGTAGCAATAAAATAGTTTATTCATTTAATTTAATATTTTGTTTCATTATTGTTGCTCAGACGATTTTTAATGCTACAAAAAACCTCTGATTTTCATTCTGATAGTGTTAGCGCCGCATATCCTTAAATGACAAATAGATTCGCCAAAATATGCCCCAAAATGGAATGTACTGTAATAAAGCGATGGTGTGCAACGAAGAGACGATTGATAACGAAAAATATTTACTAACGAATTATCTTCATGGCACTACAATTACGAAAACAAAACAAAACTACAATATTGCGACGCTCAACTATATCAAGGTGAACTGTGGACTTAATTTTAGAAAGTTCTATGGCAACGCTTTGGGAGTAACACTTTGGGTGCTTGGCGAATAGATTCACCATTTATCGCTCTGCGGTGCCAACAGATAGTATGCGTTTCGTTCTTAGTAAACAAAACAAGGTGGGAATGTAATAAAGCTGTGAATATCATGCGCTCAATATCATCTCTTCATTTGTTTTCTTTCTGTGCGGAGGTAAAGTAAACGTAACAGTCGTTATCCTTATCTGTTAAATTTCGGAGCTATAATAGTATACGTGTGAGCACAATGCTGACTTAAAATGAAATTCGGTGGAAAATGACCCGTTCGGAGAAACGATATCGGCTGAGTGGAAAAATAGTTCTGTAGACGACACGACACGGTACTTGTCGTTACAGTATTAAGGCCCGGTTTCCTAGAATCGTCGCTGACGCCGGGCGCGACGCACGCTGGAATCAGAACCAGTTTGATTGGAGCGTGGCATGAAGCGACGTCACTCTGCGGCTCAGGCGCATGGGCAGAAGGCGGCGGTGTCTGTCGCCTCACCAGAAATCGACGATTTCACTCCTAGGAAACCGGGCCTTTACCGTCCGACTTTCTCGTTGTCGTGTCTCAAGTGGAAAAGCGCCCTTATGCTCCGAACTACACAATGAAACTGTACTTCGGAACTATACAATGGAAATTACAGAAGGAAACCATATCAAATCTGCATTTACGACAATAGACGGCAGCTCTTACCCGATGTCGGTGGCCTGTATATGGGGGCGCGCTGGTCAACGGTGGCCACGGGGCGGTACATCCCCTGACTGGGGAAGGCGGGTTTACCAGAGATAGTAGACTGTTGACGGTCCTGAAAGCCCGGAGGGGGGCTTGCTTGCGGGGTCCGAGAAAGGCCAGGAGCTACCGCACCGTATGCGGGTAAATTAAATCTGCAACACACAATGAACACAATGTGAAAAAAACATGCATGTATATATATATATATATATATATATATATATATATATATATATATATATATATATATATATATATATATATATATATATATATATATATATATATATATATATATATATGAAGGGGCAAGTGGATAAAGGGGATATGTGACTATTTTGGAAAAACTTACTTTTTACCATGGATGAAGGTGAAAAGGTAATAAATTTTTTTGAAAGCTTTTTCTAGAAATTTAAAATATTGTCACATATCACCTTTATTCACTTGCCCCTTCAATTGTGTTTGTGAGTTAACACAATTGAACACACACTAATATGATTTTGTGTAAATCGGCGAAAATCAAACTGCACATATCACCTTTATCCACTTGCCCCTTCACATATATATATATATATGAAGTGCCAGGGGGAAAAAGATGAAAGTGACCAAAAAGCGATTTCGAGAAAAACGAAGAACAAAGTTTGATTTCTCGCAACTCCTTATGTAGTTTTTCGAGGTTTCATGCACATTTCGGTCGCTTTTCATCTTTTCCCCCCCTTGCTGTTCTACCAGATGATACTAGTGTTAAATGGGCACTTTTAAATTTAATTAACATTAATTTTAATTTTTTTATAAAATTTCACACACATACATGCCGAAGACCCGTTTATTAGGTCTGTGTTGGGGACATTGAATTATCATAGGCTAAAAAAGGCGTTGACGTTTTCATGTGCGATTTTTGCATTCAATGGCATGTTACATTAAAAAAAAATGCTTTTATTTACTTCTATTTTACATTTTAACTCATATGCATACCTAGATGATATAAAACTAGCATTAGTACCAAAAAGTATCATATTAGCCATTTTCATACAATGTAACTTATGAAATTATTGAAAGATATGTTTTTTTTTTTTTTTCAATATAATACTAAGTTCTGGACACTTTTGATTAAAATTGAAAGCATGTAGTAAATCTTTAAGAAAAGACTCTATTTGTATTTGTTTCAATATTGTCACGATGAATGAGAACTACGGAGTAACAGAAAGAGCTCTTATTCAGACGAGCGATCTGCTGTCAAGAACCCAACTGCCAACTCTCAGCTCAACTTTATACAACTAAGGAATGTTCTAGAACAATTCAAATTAGATTATTTACATAAATTTACATATTTACAAATTTTCTGCAAACTGTGAGAAAGCATAATGAAATTAAAAAATGAATTAGCAAATGTCCGCACCGTAATCCGGCGCCATAGCCATTCGGCCAACCGGGCGACAGCTTGAGAGAGAAATACGACATTACTATGATTATTGCAGGCCCGTTATTTCAAGTTTTATAGAGGGGGGGGGGGGAGTCAAAACTGGCAAATACAATGCAATTTCATCGGAAAGCAACAAAAACCACTCCCACTAATATGTAAATACATTGATTTCTCAAAGTCCGGCCAGCGGGGGTGGGGGGGGGGATTGCCCCCGTTGACCCCCCCCCCCTAAATGACGGACTTGGATTATTGATTTATGGTTGTACACTGTAAAGAAATTGTAAAATTTTACAGTTTAAAAGCGGTAATAGCATTTTGCATCGAATATTGCCTCCAATGGAATGGAGTAACCTTACTGATAAAACTGATGTAGCTTTATGAACGATGCTTAACAAACCATTTTAACCAGATAAGTTACTCTTTTGCATTGGGGGCGGCTATGCTGACACCACTTTTAAGTAGTAAGGTTATGCAAATTGTTTACAGTGTAAGACTTACTGAATTGCTCTATGAATGTGACGAAATATGTAAATAAACGTATAAAACAGTAATCTATTGTATCTGTGAGAAACAGAATGTCAATGTTAACTTCTGGGAAAGAATATTCTTAATTATTGAGTTTCTGAACTTAAAACATGTATAAGAGAATTTGAGGTTGCCTTTGTATTATAACTATATTTATTGAAATGTAGACAATACTCATGCAGTGCTCTATAATACTGCCAATTCAAACACTGGTCCCATTTCTGTGTCTCTATAGGGATGAAGCTCACTAAAAATCCTTTCCATGTGCTTGCAAACATCATACTATAGAGTTCATGGTTAGTTCATTCGTTTGAGTAAGTGTTGAGATTACATTTTCCCCCAGAAGCTTACCTGTTTAAACAGTTTTAAGAATAATTTTTTATTGATATAAAGATAGAATAAGGTTTTATTGTTATAAAGAGAAGGGAGTAGGTACAGGTATAGACCTGGAACATCATTTGATGTTGATGCGAAGCTAGTAGAAGATATAAAGATGAAGAAGTTCAAACATGTAAGTAAATACCTGAACTAAGAGAACTAATACTGAGAAGAGAATATAAAGATTTTTTTAAAAACATATTCTTGATGCTGTAACAACAAGGACAAAGGTATCCTTTTTTGGTCACTGGAAAAAAATCATCATGTCCTGTGGATGTCTGAAATCAGTGTCTGAAGTTTTGGAAGATTAAATCTCAAACTAAAATAACTTTACAATAAGAACAAGGAATACATGAATGCTCATTTTTATAGTTTTTATAAACGTAAAAACTTTTGTTTTACCACGAGCGTTCTGCTTTTCTTACAGTATCCTGTGGCTGAAATTGCTCCTTGAGAATATTTATCAAGAAATTCAGCCATTTCAGAATCTGCGTCACTTAATTTCATAATCCTTTTGTTTATCAGGACTTGTTTAATGAAGGTAAATGCTATGAAGAATGAACTTCCAGAAAAAAAGTAGAAATTACTTAAAGAATATCTGTTGATTTGAATTTCCTTAAGAATAAGAGCTTGGCGGATTTCGTCGCAGAAAAGTCGATGCGTTTATCTCAATTGTTGAAACTTTCGATCAGATATATCTTGAATGTATTCCTGACTTATAGGAGTAAAGACATGACTAGAAACATCATAAGGCAGTAATTATAGTCCTAAGAGTTGTAAATGTTCATAGCGAATGCAACTGTATTTTTAGTGAATGCCGTGGGAAAATATTCTTATTATAAAAACCTGTTGCCAAAAGTAATGAGATATAAAGGATCATCAAAAAACATTTCTTGATAGCAGAAAGAAGACTCAATTTTACAAAACCGGATGCAATATTTTTAAGAGTCCATTTTTATTTTCAAAGTTGGGTATTTTTAATGTGTTGATCTCTTCACTTTTCGTGAAAATTTCAATGTGTGTTGTAGTACTATAATCACAAAAAGTGCAGTTTCTTTCTTTTTTTTTTAAATATAGTTTGTCAAACAGTACAGGTTAATTTTAAGGTCGTAAATATATAGTACTAAATAAATGATTGTTTTTCTACAAAAGCAAATGAGTTACAAAAGTGCCATTTTTTAAAAATTTGGATACTACGTGATACTAGGCACATGTTAGCATAAATAACTTGGTGGCTCAATCTAGGCTTTGGGGGCAAAGATCAATTTAAAATGGTATTCTCGATGTTTTTTTTTTTTTGGCCTTGCTTGTGTTCGTATATCTCCTAAAGTCGCGAGTGACCCTCGGACACTAGTATAGGATGAGTTACTCGTAATAGTAAATTACTGAAAAAACAGCAAATAACATGGGTTACTCTTTATTTTAGAAGTTAAATGGAATAGAAGTTAAAGTAGGTGATTTTCAAAAAAATGACCAGTTTCAAGATCAATAAATCTGTGCACTAGCACGACTTTCTGTCCAACCGTACCAATGCGTCTGAAATTCTGGATGCTATTCATTAAAATAATGTGTAATAGAAACAAAATGAAATTTGTTTTGGACAGGAAAAAAATAGACCGAGGTCTTTTTTTTTTTTTTTTTTTTCAGAACAAGATAAGCCGTAAGATACCGACAAGAAAAACAAGTCGACAATATTCCTCCTAGTTTTCTCGTTTAGAAGTAGATTTTTTTGATATAATTAAATGTTTTAATTCATACCCTCGTATAAAACTACAAATTCTGAAATCTTTTCCATCCCAATGCATATCTTATTCTAAATTGTATAAATCCAAACAACAAACTTTTTCTTTAAACAAATTGCAGTAATAAAGACTGACATAAAATCTAATGTTTCGTGATTCTTCCGCAAATCATAAGAGGTACTCTTTTTGTTATATTTGAATAGGAGAATTATTTAAATGTGAAAATTTGGCATTACATATTTTATGAGAGCACAGAGTTACATGGATATTTTCTATTTCTAAAATTTTAACGCATATTTCTTCTCCCTCACTGTATTATGTATAAAGCACATATGACCAAAAGCGTCCGAGTATTATAGAAATTTTGTGCCTAGAGTCAAAGTGCTCTTGTCCTTCTTTAAGTTTTTGTTTTGTAATGTCATTTAAATATTCTCATGGTCTATTATTTATGTATGCTGCTAATTGCATCAATGACACATTATTTATTTCTAAAAATCTTAAGTAATCAAGCAGATGGATTTTAAGCAGAAGATGCTAGACCATGTCGCTTACCCGTAATATGGGACTTGCTTACAGGAGCAGCTTCCACGATTTAGACATCCTTGATTAGGTGCCTGCCACATAGGAATAAATTGCGGTTGGGGAGCAATTGGGGCGGGTAGAGTAACCTCTATTGGCTCTATCTCCTCCTTGGCTAACGGATTGTTCGCCTGCTGCCGTTCCGCACCTGTAATACATAATGTACACTATCTGAACAAAAGCACACACACACACACACACACACACACACACTGCGATGCAAAAGTTTAGACAAATGGCAAATATGTGAATAAAAAGAAAACTATTCAACGAAATGCTTTCAAATTTCTACTGCAGGTACACAATATGGTCCCAAATACGTGTCTGGAGTTCTTAAAACTATAACTGGAATCAAATTTTGGATATTTTAAAAGACATTTTTTTACATTGTTGCAAAAGTTTAGACAATAGTCAGATTTTATGCAAATATCCTTTGAAATGTGATTGGTGGAGGAAATGCGGGACTTTATTATTCACTTATAAAGTGCAGAGATTGCTGAATAAATAATCAAAATCTCAAAAGCTCTGTAGTTCTCGTGTAAAGAAGATGAGAAAGTTTGGAAGCCGAAATTTAAAAATGAACCTACTTTATTAATTTTTTGTCTTTTAAATCGGCTCTAGTATGGTAGTACGTTGTTTTTTACTTTGTGGAGAGCAAATTCAGACATGCGTAACGATCAAAAGACCAAGAAAAAATATATTTCTTAAAGATGAAAGAATTGAAAAAACGCCTCGAACTGACGATTTCCCCTTAATCCTACAAAACTTCAACTTGGGTCAAAAACAGCACGTGACAGCATAAGTAGATGAACAACTGAATCGGAATGCATAAAAAAAACAAAGAATTGTGCTTGAGCCTTTTCGTACAGAGTGTCCCAAATAAGCCAGATTTTATTGGTAAAAGCAGCACAGCATATGATCATTGGATATTTCTCAAGTCCCGCGAAAAGAATCATAATCCATCTAGGCCATCCCAATTTTAATAATTTTTATCAAAGAAAGTACCATTCATTTTGTAGTCACGATGATACGTATGCTGCTTTTCACATTTAAATCCGGCTTATTTGAAACACTCTGTCCGAAAAGAATCAGGCACAATTCTTTGTTTTTTTTATGCATTCCGATTCAGTTGTTCATCTACTTATGCTGTCACGTGCTGTTTTTGACCCAAGTTGAAGTTTTGTAGGATTAAGGGGCGAATCGTCAGTCTGAGCCGTTTTTTCAATTCCTTCATCCTTAAGAAATATAATTTTTCTTGGACTTTTTGATCGATACGCATGTCTGAATTTGCTCTCCACAAAGTAAAAAACAATGTACTACCATACTAGAGCCGATTTAAAAGACAAAAAAATAATAAAATAGGTTCATTTTCAAATTTCGGCTTCCAAACTTTCTCATCTTCTTTACACGAGAACTAAAGAGCTTTTGAGATTTTGATTATTTATTCAGCAATTTCTACACTTTATAAATGAATAATACAGTTCCGCATTTCCGCCACCAATCACTCTTCAAGGGATATTTGCATAAAATCTGACTTTTGTCTAAACTTTCGCAACAATGTAAAAAATTGACTTTTGTAATATCCAAAATTTGATTTCAGTTATTGTTTTAAGAACTCCAGACACGTATTTGGGACCATATTGTGTACCTGCAGTAGAAATTAGAAAACATTTCGTTGAATAGTTTTCTTTTTATTCAGATATATGTCTAAACTTTTGCATCGCAGTGTATATATATATATATATATATATATATGTAGGGGAAATGTGAAAAAAAAAGATGTTCTACATTCAATCAGCGTATACTTCCTTCGAGACGCATCAAGAAGGGCTTTTCGATCTCGGCAATAACGGATCACGTGCCCCGGATGACCACAATGGAAGCAATCTGGACGGTTATGAGTAGTACGCCAGACGTCAGTCTTCCTCACAAGTACTAGAGCATTAAATGTACTCTAAATACCAGGTATTATGTAGGGATGCCTCGTTTAATCGGCTATAATCGACCTTTTTGCCGATTATTAATAATTGGCAAAATTGTGCCGATTAATCGGCTAAAAAATTATTTATTTTATTTTATTATTAAAGCATACTATCACGAAAAAACTATGGTGAATAATTTTTTCTAAGAGCAAAGAAATGTATTTTTCTGCAAACTTTAATGTAACATGTACTATGAAAGTGTACAGAGTAAAAACGAAACATATAGTTCATATACGGTGCAAGAAACTGAATTTAATATTCAAGGGTAACCCTCACACCTGATATTCATATGACATTATAAGGATTAATTCAACTCCTGGAACTTTTAAATTGGAATGCGAGAACATGAATATTTCATTTTATGAAACATCAGTCAATTTTTACTGATCAACCGACGAAAAAAAGTTTTAAATAACATTAATTTATTCATGCAATAAACAAGGAAGTACGATCAATAAATTTATAAACAATGAACAAATAATTTTCGGCTAACATATGTATAACATATGGTAGGAAAGTTTAATAAGTAAAAAAATAAATTAAAAAAATAAACAACACAAATAATTAAAAGAATGAAGTATTAAAAAATATCCACACAGTTTATGTAAATTTTGTAATGGATTATTTTTCCTATTTTGAAGAAATGTACACATATAGAGAATGCTGCAATATTTTCCATGTGTCAATTCTTTTCTCCTTAGCACAGTGGTTTTAGATAATCTATACAGTTATTTCAAAGAATTTACGTCTTGAACTTAATGGGTGTTAAAAATTGCAAATAAAATTTTAATGTAAAACACTCTTAAATTAGAGTACTCTTACTTTTTTTAAAAATTTTAATATCTAGCTAACATTATTGGTAATAATGTTTTTGTTTTTACTAAGAATAATATGAAAATAATTGAGAAACCCAGGAAAAGGAAAAAAAAAATTCTGTCAGGAATAAATGACTAACTTTTTTTAAAATTGGAATTCTAAAAGGCAGAAAAAAAAGTGATGGTGAAATTAGTCGCATTAAAAATGAGGAATGAAGTATGGAAAATGAGTATGGAAAATGGAATTGTTGCTTCTTTTTGTAACTGAATGAGTGATTGGTTGTATTCATGAGTTTTCCGTAATGTTGTGTTTTTATATTCTTTTTTTTTTTTTTTGACTTTAAAAAGTTAAACATCTTAATAATTTATTATGCTAATTCGTATGCAGCTGACCTCTTCAGAAACCTGCTAATTCTTACTTTTACCAACTGCTCCTGCTCTCCGTAGACGAAGCAAAAACTAACCCAGTTTTACTTTTCATTGTTTTTCGAATTTTGTCGTTTTTGCATTTATAACGTTTCTTCAGGTCTTTTTTCAAATCGTAGTTCGTTTATGTTGTTATTTACACTAACTTCGTACACGCCTGGAGGCGGAACACATACATAATGCCTAATGTATATACATATTAGGGTATCCCAAAAAAAACCGAAAGTCAGAATTTTTTGTCGCATACACTCTTATGTTTTTAATTTTACATGAAAACAATTGTAAAAAAAGCCTTCAGGTAATATAAACAACGGTAACCCGTGCCGACTTTTTAGGGCAAATTCGAAAAAATTTCGTTTTTTTTTTTCGAGGGGGGGGGGGGAGATTCGAAATTTTAAGTTTATAAAACCTTTCCCCTATAGCCCTAAATGTGAAACAAAAACATTTATCCAAACTAAAAAATATTTAGGTTCCCACATGCGGTTCTAAATTTGATTTTTTCCTCAAATTTTTATTAAACATTCCTAGAAAGTCAGACCTATATTAAGCCTTTTTACTTACCTTATTTAGTCCAGCTGCATTGGCAAGCAAGAAGGAAAAAAATATACATATTATAATCCGTCTAAATAACGATAATACCAGCATTAAAAGTTAAAGTATATATATGAAAAAAAATGAAAAAAAAGTTGCGACGTTACTCGTGACATATTTTTACAGCAGTATTTCGTAAAACTGGCAAGGTTGAATTTAATCGACCTGATAGAATAACCAGTTGGGTTTTTCAAAATATGATTCAACAATTCTCCAGACTTAGTAGACCACTCATACATCAGCTACAAATGGCCAGATTCAGGGAAAGTAAACCCATGGACATGAACAATGAGCGAGCATCTTCTAATAAAAGGCCACTGGTTTTTGAAAGTAAACAAAATACATGTCTTAGTTTCCTTTTTTTTTCCTTTGAACGAATTATAAAAAAATTAGCAAACATTATGTTTTTCCTGGGGGGAATTTTTATTGAAAAATTCAACCATTCTAGATTCGTTTGCCTCATTGCCTAAAGAAAATACTTTTTAGGAATAATACTACAATAGAAATAATACATAGAATGATATATAAACACTCTGAAACTGTTTTCTTTTCCAGCGTTTTTAGCTATAGTTACAGAAATAAAATTAAATAAAAAAAAACTTCATCTAGTTATAAGGAAACCCGTTTACCAACTTTAAAGAAGTTTACTATGAGTGATTCCATACCAACTCACCAGAAAAAAGAAAAGTTGGTCGCACGACCAACTCGGATTTTCTTTTAATTTGGCACACTTGTTGATCATATAGAGGCATGGAAAAGTCCAAATTGTAAGGTTCCTGCTCCACTTATTTTCTGAGATACATGCCCTCAAAGTTTGTCCGCCACGTCAAAATACTAAAAAAGTGATGTTATTTAATCATTTTTTATAAAAAATCGTACTCATGCAAAATAAAAGTGTTAGATATCCAAGGGAAACTAGTTACTCCAGGCATTCAGAAAAAAAATATTAGAATGTTCACAATGAAAATTGCTAAGGTACAGGGCTCTTTGAAGTCGTAATCACCAAAACTCGATTTTGCTAAAATTGAGGAATTTATTCCAAAAAAAGGAAGACATAACCAAAGGTTTACTCACTTTCTGGTAGTGTACAGATCTTTACTATAAATGGTTACAAATGCATAACTTGGATTTCTCACTCCTTCTTGGAAATATTTTAGCTTAAAGATAAGCCATAAGGCAAAAAAATGCGTTTTTGGCCATCTTGGCAGCCATTTTTCTCATAAAGGGGGAGCAGTAGAAACTTTAATTTTTTTTTAAAACAAGCCACTGATATGTTAGCTATTCACAGGAAAAGAGTTTACTTTTGGTTATTTCTTCCATTAAGAGATATCCTGCTGACAGTATATGCATGTTTTTCGCGACGACCATATGCTTTTGTTCCCCCTCTCATGGACTTAAAATTAATTAAACCAAAAAATAATGATATATTTATTAATAGCTGTATTATCTACCCAATATGTCATGAAATTTAATTTATTAAATCATTGAACAATAAATTAGATAATTGATGAAAACAAGAAATAGTATTTCTCTGATGCCTGAGCATTATGCATTCATAATTATAAAGCACTAAATACTTTCTTGAGAAATTAATTAACATAAAGGAGCTCTAAATATTTATATTATAAGCAATACCCAATCTTGTGATTGGGATACTCCTGTTTTTAATTGCAGAATTTCTTGAATATCACATGAATATCAGGAAAATAAATGAGGTCTTTTCGTTTGATGTAGGATATTTTATGACAAATTTCATTTGATGGGCTACTAACTGAGCATGGTGATAAAGAGCTATTAATTTCAGCATCGAATTCCATTTTACCTTATTAACAGTTAAATATTTACAAAATAATTAAATAAATAATTTAATATAAAGCCATGCTTGAAGAATTAAAATTAGTGCAACTAATTTATTCCCATACTGATCTTTACAAAATTGACATGTGTTGAGCACTGATAAGAACTGACAAGAATAAGTTTACTCACTAAAATACTAGTTCACAGATACTATAAAGCATACATTCTATTTTCTACAAAATAATACTGCAACAAAGAACAAGGGTATCCTCCTGTTTATAGCCATCAATCAGGAACATCCAATCACAAGATTGGGTATTGCTTATGAGATAAATATTCGAAGCTCCTTTATTTTAATTGATTTTTCAAGAAATTCTTTAGTACTTACCCCTTTATACCCTTGTTCTTTGTTGCAGTATTATTTTGTAGAAAATAGAATGTATGCTTTATAGTATCTGTGAACTAGTATTTTAGTGAGTAAACTTATTCTTGTCAGTTCTTATCAGTGCTCAACACATGTCAGTTTTGTAAAGATCAGTATGGGAATAAATTAGTTGCACTAATTTTAATTCTTCAAGCATGGCTTTATATTAAATTATTTATTTAATTATTTTGTAAATATTTAACTGTTAATAAGGTAAAATGGAATTCGATGCTGAAATTAATAGCTCTTTATCACCATGCTCAGTTAGTAGCCCATCAAATGAAATTTGTCATAAAATATCCTACATCAAACGAAAAGACCTCATTTCTTTTCCTGATATTCATGTGATATTCAAGAAATTCTGCAATTAAAAACAGGAATATCCCAATCACAAGATTGGGTATTGCTTATAATATAAATATTTAGAGCTCCTTTATGTTAATTAATTTCTCAAGAAAGTATTTAGTGCTTTATAATTATGAATGCATAATGCTCAGGCATCAGAGAAATACTATTTCTTGTTTTCATCAATTATCTAATTTATTGTTCAATGATTTAATAAATTAAATTTCATGACATATTGGGTAGATAATACAGCTATTAATAAATATATCATTATTTTTTGGTTTAATTAATTTTAAGTCCATGAGAGGGGGAACAAAAGCATATGGTCGTCGCGAAAAACATGCATATACTGTCAGCAGGATATCTCTTAATGGAAGAAATAACCAAAAGTAAACTCTTTTCCTGTGAATAGCTAACATATCAGTGGCTTGTTTTTAAAAAAATTAAACTTTCTACTGCTCCCCTTTATGAGAAAAATGGCTGCCAAGATGGCCAAAAACGCATGTTTTTGCCTTATGGCTTATCTTTAAGCTTAAATATTTCCAAGAAGGAGTG
The DNA here is from genome assembly GCA_038373865.1 of Uloborus plumipes. Taxonomy (NCBI): domain Eukaryota; kingdom Metazoa; phylum Arthropoda; class Arachnida; order Araneae; family Uloboridae; genus Uloborus; species Uloborus plumipes. Next base: position 196,311 of record JAXGGA010000394.1, read on the forward strand.
AGAAATCCAAGTTATGCATTGTGTAACCATTTATAGTAAACATCTGTACACTACCAGAAAGTGAGTAAACCTTTGGTTATGTCTTCCTTTTTTTGGAATAAATTCCTCAATTTTAGCAAAATCGGCAAAATCGAGTTTTTGTGATTACAACTTCAAAGAGCCCTGTACCTTAGCAATTTTCATTATGAACATTCTAGTATTTTTTTCTGAATGCCTGGAGTAACTAGTTTCCATAGATATCTAACACTTTTATTTTGCATGAGTACGATATTTTATAAAAAGTGATTAAATAACATCACTTTTTTAGTATTTTGACGTGGCGGACAAACTTTGAGGGCATGTATCTCAGAAAATAAGTGGAGCAGGAACCTAACAATTTGGACTTTTCCATGCCTCTATATGATCAACATGTGTGCCAAATTAAAAGAAAATCCGAGTCGGTCGTGCGACCCCCATTCGGTGAGTTGGTATGGAATCACTCCTATTCATTTTGTATCAGAGTTTTTTTTTTTTTTTTTAACATTTTGAACAGTTTTGAATTAAAAAAGAGTGATTGTTCGGGGGAGGAAGGGGGGAGGGGGTGAACCTGACAAATCTATAAGCTCATGCGAGCTCACTTTAAACATATTCATGTTTGTTTGCTACTTTTTAGACCATCACAAGCAAGAGAACTTAGTATTTAAATATATAGAATCTAAAAAATATCATTTTTTTCCTATACAGTTTTATTCAAAAATTCAAAAAAATATGATCTCATTGAGATCCCAATCTAAAAATTTGTACAAACATAGATAAAATACACAAGAATTTTTGAGAATTTTTTCAAAAAAATTCATTATATGTTTTTCGAGAAATTTAAATTTGAAATTTAAATTTCATTTTTTTAAAAAGAAAATTTTTATCAAATTAGTCATGTTGCATATCAGATTAAGCGGCAACTAACGTACTTTAAAATCCATTTACCAAATCGTTCTATCTGTATTTGGTGCCGAGTTATGGTGCCTTTTATGTTCCCTTATCCATGGAAAAACGAGGTTTTTTCCAAAGTTCAGTCTCTTAAATGAAAAAAAAAATAATAGAGATAAAAATCCAAAAATTGAGACTTTTGATTACCTCAATGGGTACAATTGATGAGCCAAATTTAAAAGAAATACAAAAATGTAAGGTAAAATTTTTCTCAGATTTTGGATCACTTGACGTGGAATGACCCAATAGCAGACTTTCTCGCTTTCCCAACCTGATTAACTTTGCGTAATCGGCAAGAGATGGCAGCACCAAAACAAACTTTAACTACAATTCTTGTTTCCTTTTGCATGGAACAAATAAATAAGAAACAAAAGGAAGGAGGAGACAATAAATAATGTTATTTATAGTAATAACAATAAGAACAATAATGTCTGCACTTTGACCCCCCTACCATCTATCCTCCCAACAGGGCTCCTCAAACTAAAATTTTTAGCAGGGGGAAAATTATAAATTTGCCAAATGAAGTTCCAATTCTACCGAATGATAAAATACAAGCATGCACACGTGTCATACATGCATAACATTTAGTGAGAAAAAAAAACATTAGGCATCTTAAAAAAAACAATGCTAAAAACTAAAAAGAACAAATAATCTCAATATTGCAATATTGTCTTCATATTGCCGAATTGTCAGCAAAGCGTGCCGAATACGGACATTATTGGGAGGTCACAATGACCTCCTGTGACCTTCCATCGGGGCTCTCCTGCCTCCCAATAACAACCAGAATCTGCTCCACCCTTGATGTCATGTGAATAACAGTGTTTCTTTCAAACATTTTGCTCCGGGGGGGCACTTTGAGAATCCGGAGGGGCAAAAAGAAAAGCACGAATCTCACGGGGGGGGAGGCAAAAATAGCCTAAAACTGTATTTTGGGGACTTTTTTCGATAAATTGCCCCCATCTTACTAAATTTGAGATCTAAAATTGTAGTTTTGCTCTCCTCCCACCTTTTTTATAATGACCTCTCCCAAAAACAAAAGCCAGCTGGATTTCGATAAATTTGGCAAACCAATGTGGCCAAGGGCGTCGTATTAAAGGGAGCGGATGTTGACAACCTGTCTCCTCTCTGAAATAACTCAAAAATTTCTTACTCGCAATAAAAACTTTAATATTTTGGAGCATCAATTCGTAAATTTATCTCAATGATTGTCTTTTCCCGCCCTAAATAAATTCCCATGAGAGAGGCGATAACTGTTTAAAAAACTTAGTTTTCCTTCCTGTAATTTTTCGAGACTGAAACTTCCAAAAACTTTTTTGTTCCAAAAACAAAATTTTGTTAGACATTTAAAAACCTTAAAGGGAATTCGGAGGCATTCCCCTAGAAAAATTCCCAACTTGAAGCCCTTATTGCACAAATGTATACGATTGTTGATGACGTTTGGTATGGAATGAAGTTCAAGCCACCACCCTCAAAATATTTCGATATTGGAGCTCTGAATACTCAATTGTAGGTCATCTGAGATTATATTTAAGATAAGGCCCCCTATAACTAGGGGAAGGGGGTCACGGACTCAACCCCAGATTTTTTTTTTTTTTTTTTTGCAAACCGAAGGCCTAAAAACGCAATTGTTGGTATGTGTGATGAAGTTAGAGAAAGGGACAGGTTTTGAAACTATCTTCAAGAAAATAAAGTCGAAATTGAAGTCCTAAATGCGAAATTGTAAGCTATGTTTGATAAGATAGGAGAGATAAATGTGGTTAGTGAAACTCTTTTGGAATTTTTCCGAAATTGAAGTCCTGAAAGAGAAATATAAGCCGTCACTGATGACGTTAGGGTTCGAGTTCGGAACTCTACCCAGGAAAAGTTTTTGAAATTGAAACATAAAAACAATTTTAGTGCATTTTGATGGCATCAGAGAAAGGGATGGATTAGGACTTAACCATTTAAAATTTTTGGAATTGAAATCCTGGAATCGCAATAGTAAGTCATTTTTAGTCGAGGGTCCACTAACTCCCCTCTCCCATAATTTTCCAAAATTGCATTATAAACCATCTTTGAAAAAAATTAGAATTTTTAAATTTTTAAAAATTGAAGTCCTAAAAATGCATTTCTAGACTCTCTTTGATAACATAATGAATATTAATGCAATTCAAGACTCTCTCTGGAAGTGTTCTGAAATTGAAATCCCCCCACTTTCAAAACAAAAAGCTCAACTGTAGGAGATTTTTGATGTCAATGGAAAAAGGATAAGGCTTGAATATTTTTCCAGTATTTTTCCGACACTGACGTCCTAAGATGCAATTGTAGGCCATCTTTGATTACCCCTCCCCCCCCACACACAAATATGATACACGTTTTAAAGCTGTCATTTATTTTTATACTTATTTGATATTTACTTGTTTGTTTATTGATTATTTACACTTTATTGATTTATTTATTTTGTTATTCTTTTATGTGTGTTGGTACAAACTGAGATTTCCCGGGGGGGGGGGCAATTGACTTTCTCCGGGAGGGCAGTGCCCCCCCTCCCCCCCGGGGAGATGCCTGAAAGAAACACTGGTGAATAAGCCGACCACAGACTACTATACAATAAATTCCAATTTTTTTCGAGTCTTAGAACTTCGATCAGATGCACTTTGCGTAATCCGCAAGAGATGGCAGCACTAAAAGTAACTGGTAGTTTTTGTTTAGTAGACTTATAGTTATCTTTTTGCATTGATAAATAAATCAATAAACAAAAGTACTTGGGGTTGGTTCGGGTAAGTGGACCACTGGGGTAAGTGGGCCACCCCCTTAAAGCTGTCGCATGTCGTTTTATGCATGTCGTTTTTATACTTTTTTTTTTTTTTTACTGATCATGTCATATTCCATTTTAGTTATTGGTTTTGTTTTCATTTGGGTTTTATGGAACGTTTGTTTTAGATCATATATATAACTTACATCAAAAAAAATTTTTTTGCTCGTTGCAACATATTCCAGAGCTGTGTTTCAAGGTTCATTTTTATCATTTTTTCTATGTTCATGAATATTTTTCGTAGAGTTTAACATAAAGTACACATTGCAATAAGAATTTTTACGTGAAGTATAATTAAAAAGTGTTTAAGGTGAGGGGTCCCACTTACCCCGTTGTTTTTACTTGTTATGTTAAGTGGGTCTCCTCATAGTTATGATGATTTCAAAATGAAAAGCAGTTCTGATGAAGCAAGGGCCGTAATTTTCGCGAAAATGAATATATCGGTGATTTCGCGGGCCGAAAATTTCGCGAATTTGCATGTACAGAACCGAAAGTTGGGGAAAAAAAATTCGCGAGGCCTAAATTTTCGCGATTACGAAGGGCTCGCGAAAATTAAGGCCTCGCGAATAAAAAGGCCTTTACAGTATTCAGCTATAAAAATTGCAAAAGCTGGTAACTATGTATTTATGAAACTTGCATCAAAGAAAACCATAAAGTATAATGAAGTTCTAATATTAGAATATGATACAAATGAAACCACTAAGTTTGATAGAAAAAATAGAAATAGCTACACTTTTTATTAGTTTCTTGTAGGTGATGTTGGAATTATGACTGAGGATGAAATGATAATATTTCTTCCTTCACACGTTTTAAATAGAAGCTACTATTAAGTTTTTCCCCTTTTTTTTAATCCTGTATTTTTTTTTCTATTTTGCCTAAATTGATCTTAATTCTTTTATGTTTATTCAACACTAATTTATATGTAAAAGCAAAGAATGTGCCTAACGGCTTTTAATGGGTTTCACAGACATAATTGTTTAATATTCCACTTGATAATTTTCTGTCATACGCATTTAAATGTAAGTAGGTATCTCGTTAATGGATACATTAAAAAAAAAATCCAACTAAAATTTTACATACTTTATCAGGTAGGACCCGCAAACCCTTTTCTCAGATATGCTCATTTTTAAATATAAATAAATGTGGGTGTACCCTTCATAGGGGGTAAGTGGGTCCCCCAAGTCATGTTTTAAAGAATTTGATATTTAAAAATATTTAAAGCATTTTTTTTAGGAAATAATGCTGGACTTGTGTTTTTTAACAATGTTTAAGATAAAATAAGTCGACCATTTTAAACAGTTTTGCTTTAAAACTTTTGAATAAGGGTTTAAAAATGAACTGTTCTAATCACTTACCCAAACCAACCCTGCACTAAAAGTTTGTTTAGTAGTTACTAGATGGCAGCACCAAATTTAACAATTAAACTAAATAAATAGTACTGACCCACATTACAGAAACCATCTGGAGAACTGGAATGCAAATCATAATGTTCTGTATGATCTGATAGAAATCCTTCCGTCTCAGGTGGGCTACAGGCATACTGCTCAAAATCCGTGACAAAAAGTTGTTCAATATTATTAACTATGCAGCTAGAATATTCAAACTTTCTATTTCGATTCTTGCTTGCCCAAACCAACCCTATATATACTAAAAGTTTGTGTAGAAACTACTAGATTGTTTCACCAAATTTAACAGTTAAACTAAATAAATAGTACTGACCTACATGACCGTAAATATTTGGAAAACAGGAATGCCCTGTATTATCCAATGAAGATCTTTCCGTCTCATCTGAGCTACAAGAATCCTGCTCCTCTTCCGTATGATCTGATAAAGATCCTCTCGTCTCATCTGAGCTACAGGCATCCTGCTCCTCTTCCGTATGATCTGATAAAGATCCTTCCGTCTCATCTGCACACTGCTCATCATCCTCGACAAAAAGTCGTTCAATATCATTAACTATCCAGTCAGGAACTTTAAACTTAGTATTCTCGCTGTCTGAAGCATCTTGAGTTGACATCATTTTTGCCAACTAACAAATCTGCAAAAATCTAAGAGAACAACAAATTAATGTATTTTCAAACATAGATGCGGATTTATTCATTCTGAAAAGGGTCATTTTTTGTAAAACTAACAATTTTTGGGTTGCATCCATTGTTGCCAACTAACAAATCTGCAAAAATCTATAAGAGCAATAAATTGATATGATTTCAAACATACATGCGGATTTATTCATTCTGAAAAGGGTCATTTTATGTAAAACTAACAATTTTTGTTAAAGTTATATCTCATATTTTGATACAATTAAGTAAATTGTTCATAAGACAAAAAAATCCATCTTATTAGAAAAGAGATATTTCAAAAGATAACTTGACGCTCTGCTTAACTTATGAAATTTGCACCAAATAGTGATTTTTTTTTTCATATGATAGATTATGTATTTTTAACATGAAAGTATGAAATTATGATGCCAAATTTCAACAGCCACAGAGTTTCACACCAAAACTGAAGAAGTTACAAAATAAATTCTGAAACTGTCGAATCCTCAAACCATTATATGAACACTAGAAAGAAAGACATATGGTTTGACGGTCAAGTAGACCTAGAGATCAGTTTGATGACAGACAGTATTCAGCATCAGTGTTAAATTGCGGAATAAGTTTTCTGGACTCTATTCTATTTCTAATGAATCCATCTCTTTTGCATGCACCATAAATCGTAGACGATGCTTGCTCCTGTGACTAATTTAACGCATCGTTCCAAACCTTGGAAGTTATGAAACTCAAACGATTCCTAAGGCACGTCATCAAGGACTATTTCTTTCATGTACTTATCTAGAGTCCCAATTGTAGGCTCATCGATTGGCAAAATCGAGAAAACACATATCAGAAATAAACAGTATCAAGTATTAAAATTAAATTATAAATTCATAAATCTCCCGACCCTGATTGCCGGACTCATGTTAAAATGAATATCACTTGTCCAAAAGCATTTTAAATTCAAATATATTTAATTGTCTTCAAGAGGCCATGGTAAGCGCGTGAAAGGAAAGATAATTCTTACTAGTAAAATTTGCGAGTCGCTAAAGCAGAATAAAGAGGGAAAATTAAAAAAAAAAAAAAAAACCTTTTGAAATCCTTATAATAAAATCAAGGACAATAAATTTAATTGTTAACAAATAGAAGCTGGCAACAGATAAACCTTTGAAATTATTGAGTTTTCTTTCCTTGTCGGCCAGCAATGACATCTGTTTATAATCGCGTGAATAAAAGCTTGGCCATACTTGCTTAATAACGCTATAATTGCAGTTCTATATAACACGCAAGCTCCAAACAAATTTGATTAAACGCAAAAAAAAGTACCTTTCTTTTTGTACAATTGTTTTTAAATTTTCAAGTATATTTTCACTTTAAAAATAGGAAAACACGTTTTAAAGGATTTTTAATTAATATCTTTTTTAATTAATGTCATCCAAAAATGCGACCTAGCTAAGAACACTATCGCTCGCTTTTCAAAGAAAAAAAAATCGGTCCATCCGTTTTGGCGCTAGATTACCCCAGCCTGATACACATAAACACACACGTGAAACTTGCAACCCCCTTCCTTGTTGCTCCGGTGTTAAAAATCTAGTGTTAATTACTTTTATATTGAACTTTTAACTTTGCATTTATTTTTCACATTTCCGTTAAACTTAAAATTTAAAGTTTTATTTTGGCAGCTCGTAATTTCGAATGACGTCAAACCTGTATTTAAATAGGCAGAATGCCATTTTGTCCCAGGCCCTCGTTTTAATCTTCATACTAGCCACTCTTGATGTGGTAATCAAATTCATCCTGGATTTTATATTTTTTCGAGTTTTTATTTTTATCTTAATTATGTCTTAAATACCATTTCAATTTGAACATTTTGAAAACTTGAATAATATAACTATTAATTCTAAATTGTTGAATTCTTGACCAGTATTTCTTTGAAGTATATGCATTTTTCTTATGTAGAATTCTCATTATAAATTTTAATACACAAAACTCAGTACGCTTTCTGAAGGACCCAAACTCGAAGCGGGGAGTATCTAAATGTAAGAAATTTTTATTTGAACTACGAATTTTTACATTTTTAAACTTAAGTTACTTAAAATACATCCTTAATTGAAGCAATGCATTAAGATTAACCCTACACTGCATGGTGTTGCCAATTGGATACATGGACAATTTGACCTCCTTTTAAATAGCAGAATGTAGTCATAAGGCAACTCAATGCATAAAAAGCAAGTATTGGGTATATTAAAAGCAATTATCACCATTTATCCTCCATACATGGCAGCACTGGTCTGTTATATGCTCTTAAATCAGGGGAGGCCAACCTTTTTAGGGAGAGTGCCACTATCTGGAGAGAAAAAGTTCATCGTGCCACATTGTATTTTTCCAACAAACTGAAATTTTTTAAAAAGTTGAAAAATTTTTAGGTTGACTGACTATGTAATTCTTACTCAAATGAAACATTTTTTCTCGTAAATCTGAGTAATTGAAATCTAAATGATAATAAAGATAAAACAAGTCCGAACCGTTATCGTTAATAAACACTTTTATAGGTTCTGTCAGTTGGCTTATGCTTAAAAAGAAACAAATAACATCAAACATTCTATTCTAAAAATTAAACAGTCTGTACTCAATGTGGTTTATGAGTCTGTATCTTTTTACCAAGTCTTTAATTTTAGGATTAGTTCTTGAGAATCCTAAGAAGTTTAAGTGTTTTAAGTGCTATCAATTAATATTCAACAGTTTTTAGATTTTTCTGCATTCGTAACAAAAAATATTTGTTTAGAAGCATATTTTGAACCAAATCTACAACAACATAAGACGGCTAAAGTGCGTAAATGTGAAAAAAATTTTGTTGGTACGAATTTCCAAATTTCTACTCGTATATAACGTGGATGACTTTCTGTTGAAGTAAGCTTTTACATTTGATTACTAATGCAGGTTAGTAATTCTGATTCGGATTTCAGAAGGGTAATATGTAATATCTTGCAGGGAAATGTACAAAAAATTTGAAAAGATCAGCATTTTTTTTATGATCCCGAAAATCATCAAACCTAACTCTGAATGTATGCTTAAAATAGATGTAAAATTTTCTTCATTTATCATTGGAAAACTATTAAATTTTGGTTGATACTTTCAGTATTAAATTTAATGTTTTATTCTTTTTTACTGAAGTTTCATCATAAAAGAATGTAGATGACCTATACTGCTTTAGGAACCTTTTTTTTTATATAATCTTAAATTCAAATTACCTAAACGCCAGATAATAAGAGATGACATAGCTAAATTTATTTGCTATTCATCATTCTTAAGTCGCAAGTCTTCATTGCTTTCCTTCCAGACATTTTAAAAAACACACTCCCTGTAATTCTAAAATTTTGTGACTATTTTTCTTTTGAACAGCTATTGCACATTTCAATGATGGAGTAACTTGCCACTCTCTCTCTCTCTTGAGAGAAGTTCACAAAACATCAGAGCTCTAATTCGTAGTTTGTTAATACGTACGTTTGTTAATACGTACAGTGAACTCTACTGAGTCATCAACAGAGATAAAGTCTCATTCTTTGGCAAGGAGTTTGTGATAAATAATTTGATGATACTTTTGAAGTTATTTTCCCAAATTATTTTCAAGTAATGTAACAAAAACAATTTAAGGACCTTCATTTGTGCAACCATTTTGTCCAATCTGGTTTCTTAATTTTAGTTAGAGTTAATATTTTTATAAAATTTCATCACTCGTAGCTGAAACTATTGCAGATCAAGAATCCATTCTGAAGCATCGAAAGTTTCATTCGTGTCAAGCGCAAATACTCTTTACAAAGCATTGTCTATCCCGTCTCAGCTTTTGTTGGATGTCCGAAGCTAAAGTTAAGTACTTTGCAAATTTTAGTTCAGACAATTTGTAAGATAGCCTCCTGACACTAAATCGTCATAATATCCTTATATTTATCAGTTTAAGGGTTTTAGTTTTTATCAATATTTTTGAGATCGACATTTTTTCCTCAATTTTGGAATTTTTTCAAAAATCTTTCCGTGCCACTGTTACTGCTCTATCGTGCCACATTGTGGCACGCGTGCCGCGGGTTGGCCACCCCTGTCTTAAAGAATCCATATGGATAGCTTTAAAAATCACTCAAACTACCAAGTTTTGAAATTATTTTTTACAATGAAATATTTTTCTTTGTCTTTTAAAAAAATAACATGAATAAAATAAACATTCCAAATAATTATTTGGAAAATATCTAGGACATAATACATGTCTGTAGCCATTTGGCAACATTATGCAGTAAGCATCCAGAGAGCACTTCGATTCATCTCTGTAGTTCATGAAGTATGTGATTTGTTTATGTTTCACGCTAGCTTCTTTCTCTTTTTGGAAGGTATAAAATAATCATGTGGACCCAAAAGTGGTACTTTCGGCTGTTCTACCGTTTATTAGACCTCGCAATTATCAATGCCTAGCTGATGTTCAACAGAGTGAACAAACAAAAAATCAATAGGGAAAAGCCTTCAAAACGTGTTCATTTTAGATTCTAGTTAGCACAAACGTTGTGCTTACAGGGACAACTGAAATTATTAATAATTTTAAAATATAGTTTTTAAAAAAACTAAAAAATAAGCTTTTACATAGGAATGCTTTGTGATCATCACGGGTTTCCCTCTAATTTTCAAAACTACTGAATATCCGCTCTTAAGTTTACATGCACTTATAATACATCAGCATGCAATACAGTTTAGCCTTTAGTTATAAAAAAATATTAAATATATTCCTTTTATTTTTGCAAAGAACGTAAATTTTACCTTTTATTCAGAGTTACATACATACAAACAAACCCACATGTGAAGTTAATAAAAGCGTATTAAAAAGAGGGAGACATTAGCTACAAAGGAACTAGAGTTAAAAACCAAAAACAAAAAAGAAAGCTTGAGCGAGAGAGCCTTCAAAAGATATCAGATTTGACAGAATTTATCATCGGAAAGAACACAGTACAAATAAACAATGATATAAAATGTCAAAATGTAAAGGATTACAAGAGTACAGTGCACCAAATGTTCAATTCTTCTAGTTTTTTACAAAAAAAAAAAAAAAAAACTAATTTCAAGACTATCATTTAAAGTCATTTTTATCTATTGAATGCATGGTGTAGCCATTTGGCAACAAAACTATTTTTAATTAGAAAGTGGTAAAAATTTAGAGTTAAATTTTTTTAAATATTTTTCCATGTTTTCTTATTACATTGACAAACACATATATTTTTTTCTAAGAAAAATAAAAAATCATGCAGTGTAGGGTTAAATAATTTAGTTCATGATTAGAGTAAAAAAGAAGAGGACAAAATAAGTTGAGAATTCGCGAACATTTTGATTATGTCATTAGCATCCAAATATCAATGTCTTTATTATCTTAAAACCAAATTCATTCATATTCCTAACTAAATTAAAAAAGAGAGGGATAAAAAATTTTAGAATCAGAGAAGTAAAAATCTTTAATGATACTTCCCTCTAACGGTGCAAATTAAATTTCACGCTTAACTTTTTATCAGTACACGAAATCTTTCAACTACAACTCCTTTAAATGCATTTTTAACAACCACTTAAATAGATTTCAATCGTTTCATTTACAGTAAAAATATAGTACATTAACGGTCAATAATGTAAGTCAGCATCCTAAACCTATAATTAGATGTAACGTTTACTGGAAAACCTGGAAAAATCAGAGAATTTCATTTCCAACATCTATATTAACCCGAAACATAAATTTAAACTTGTTTAGGATTTTTATTAACTTAAAGTTGCTTATGAAAAACATCAACAACTGTTATCCAAACTTGGTTAAGTTAAAAAAATCTTAAAGTTTATCTACACTGAGTATGTCTCATTAAGTGTCAAATTATCTCGATAAATTATATGAAAGATGAGCAGTTTTTGATTGGTAGTGTCATAAATTTTGCGAATACAGTAAACTACCTCTTATCTGCGGAATAGGATTTCACGGTAACCACGTATAAACAGGGCCATCATTTAAAGGGCGGGGGGCTGGGGGGGGGGATAAGTGCCCCGTCCCCTGACTTTGAGAAATCAATGTATTTACATACAGGGTGTCCACTCCAATCGTGGACCAATAGCTAATTTCTAAACCGTTAGAGATAAGCATATAGTTTATTTAGGAAAAAATCTCCAAATTACGAAAGGAATTTTGGGTCTATTCAATGTTTTTCAAAAAATCAAATTTTGAAAGAGTTACGAAATTTAAATTTTTATACAGCCCCCCAGTCCTATCAATCATGTTTAGTAAAACATTCTTGACACTGTAACGTTTAAAACTAAAAAAAAATCACTCTTCTACCACAAAAATTGACCGAGTTATGACGTTTTGAAAAATCAAGATTTTGCATTATTTCATGACGTCATCCAGCGATCACTTAAGGGACCGTATGCGAAATCCTTCAAAATCTTGATTTTTCAAAATGTCATAACTCGGTCAATTTTTGTATTAGAAGAGTGATTTTTTTTAGTTTTAAACGTTACAGTGTCAAGAATGTTTTACTAAATATGATTGATAGGATTGGGGGGCTGTATAAAAATTTAGATTTCGTAACTCTTTCAAAATTTGATTTTTTGAAAAACATTGAATGGACCCAAAATTCCTTTCGTAATTTGGAGATTTTTTCCTAAATAAACTATATGCTTATCTCTAACGGTTTAGAAATTAGCTATTGGTCCACGATTGGAGTGGACACCCTGTATAAGTGGGTGTGTTTTTTGTTGTTTTCTGGTGAAATTCTATTGTGTTTTTACTCTTTGCCCCCCCCCCCCCGGAAAAACTTGAAATGCGTACAAGCAATTCCGTAGATAAACGTTAAAATACGTAAAAATCGATAATAGTGTATAAAAGAAATAATTAAAAGCACTAGAATATATTTAAAGTATAGTCAAAACAATAAAAGGGTAGATAAAAAAGCTTTAAAACTATTGCTGATCACAGTGGCGTACCAACAAATTGACTTTAGCTGATGCATATCGTCTTTGTAGTAACGCCTCATTCTCTCATCAGTCAATGGGACGTGACTTTCCGGTTTGTAAACAACAGCTTTTCGATTCGCAAAGAGTAGCTATTAATGATAGAATATCTCTAGGAAATTTCATAAAACTTTATTTGAATTTTTCTAAGTGAAAAAAAAAATACTGAGACCACCCAGGTGAAAATCAACCGACGGTATTATTTAAGGTCCGAAGATCACGCAACCGTAACAGAGCAATCTGTGTCGGTGAATGAAAATGGTTATGAGGTATAACGGCATTTAACAGAGCAGAACCAGAAGGTTTTATTTTTTCAGTATCATTTCAACACCTAGACTGGTTTTGTACATTAAAAAATTTTGCTTCTTGCCCAGATAGTAGCGGAATATTCAGAAAGGAAAGGCGGGGGAGAGACTGCGTTAATACGTTTTTTTTTTTTTCATTTTGTCTGAAGCGGCTCTCCACTCCCTCCACTTTTTGACCCCAACCCGTTTTTACTTTCGACAACTGTTATGTTCACATTCACATATGTAACTCTGTAAAAGTTCGCCACCTTTTCTTTTCTTCCAAAATACTCCACAACTTGACAGATCAGAAAGTAATTCAGCATTTGAAGTCATTCTCCACTTATAGTAAATTAATTGTGATGCTCAAAAATATGAAAGTATCATAATCTTATTTATTTTTCGTTTATGCACCCAAAATGATGTAGCTTTGAAAGAAATGCCCAATGTTTGTTGGAGTGCCATAACACCTCTTGAGAGCTGGTTGACGTTAAAACAAGTAAATCGATTCTTTTAGAAAGGGCGCAAGTAATATTTTTCAAAATTGAATTAGCTGTGGTTTTTCCATACTTTTATGGCGAGGAATTGACTGATGCAGTACGGAAGTGAATCCTTGCACAGCAAAGTACTTTATTTAGGGGCTACAACTTTCGCTTAATGCAGAGAGGGCATGAGTCAAGAGGGCATCATTGAGTCAGTGGAGTACCAAGAAATTAATTTGGGGGGGGGGGCTGTACATTTGTGCTTTTTCTCTTTTTGCGTCACTTTCTTTTCTTTTTTTTTTTATTTCTTTTTTTTTTCTTCAAAAAGTTTAAAGGATTTTCTTTCTCAATACGAAATAGTTTGCAGACGTTCTTCATTATCCGCGAATCTCTAATATTTGGATGTTTCGACTTTTTTTTTTGCTGTATTGGACCAAGAGTCAAAACATTGATCAACTTGGTTAAAATCAGCTTTACGCTCCCATTAATTACTTCCCGAGTTTTTTTTAATTGTATGTCTGATTGATTAGAGGGAGCTTTGTGATAAAGTATCCATTAAAATATTTTGTTTTGTTGTTTTCAATTAAAATAAGCAATTCGCAATTATAACTTAAGTAGCACTTTGAAAGTGAAACTTATCTGATCAATTTTAATAAGAATGAAGTGTTTCGTTGGGGTTAAGTAGACTTAAAGATACACAAAAAAGGGATACGTGGTTTGAAAAAGGTTGAGAATCCTTTTGTAGACTGAAATAGTTGTTATTTTCTCAATTCTTGAATTTTGCGCCTTAGAGGTGCAACTTTCATTTATTTAATGATGTGTTTTACTCAAAATACTCACAAGAAGTAATAAAAATATATATCGGTCTCATTTTGTTCTTAAAAATTAGTTTAAAAAATAAACCGCAGGTGAAATGACGTTTCTATCCCGTGTGATCAACACACATTTGTCAACTTTTCAGCAAATTTACTTTTTTACGAAAGTTATTAAGTTCATTTCACAGTAATTCAACAAATGAGCCGTGCCTTTTGTGATTTTGTTGAAATTTGGTAGATATTATGTATCAATATTCTGTACTTTCAAACAGTTAAATTTTTTTTTCTTGAAATTTTTTGCCTACGATATACTTTTTTTTTTTTTTTGCTTCTCGGATGAGTAAAATTTGGAATTTTTAATCCTTTTACCGAAATAAAATAGCGGTTCAAAAAGTGCCGTTTTGCGATTTGAAATTTGTAAATACTGTTAAGGGATTAACAGTAGGATTCTACTTTTTTCCTCTTACGCCTAGAATACTAGAAGCACAGAAAAAATAAACTGATATCGGTAGCTCTTCATTAATGAAAAAAAGAAAAAAAATCATAAACTTAAGGAATAATTAGTTTTTTTTTTTAATCTCTAAAAACGGCCTGTGGGACAGATAGTAAAAATTTAATAACTGTAGATTGCGAAGCTGTTATATTGTACTTTAAAACGAAATAAAAACTGTCTTGTTATTTCAAGACGTTAAAGAGAAATAAGCCTACAAAGTAATACAATAATTACTCTTGCAAACCACTTAAAAGAGATTAAGTAAACCTGGTAATTTCGTAAAAAAATACCACTTAACCGAATTTCATTGAAATATATTTAGAAAATAATATTTCATACAACTAACTCTGATTTCAATATTTATTATTTGATTAAATATATCTGAAAAACATAATTTTCAAAAAAAGCCACTGTTTTTTTTTTTTTGTCTTTGAACCCATGTCAAACCATCGCTGTTTCATGACACGTACTAAGTCCTTGTGATGGAAATATTTGCTTTTGAAATTTTCGTTATCATTGTAAGTTTTTTCAGTTGAGCTAAACCTCAGTCACTCTACTTTACCATACGCGCAGCAAATATAATCTTTCACTTTTAGCAGTAGTACATTCTAAAGTTGAAAAAAAAAAAATTTAATTGACACCGTGAGTTTTACACAAAATATTGGTAAACAGGCATTACGAGCACTGAACTCAGGTTGAGAATACAAAATCATGTAAGGCTCGTTTTGGTGCCGCATCACTTTTGGGTTAATACTTTTTCTTCAGCTATTTGTTATGTTTCTTTGCTATGTTTTTGCTCTCTTTTTTTCTTAACATTGAATAAAATAAAAATTGGCTTGAATAAAATAAAAATAAATTTTTTTGTATTTTTCAAGCAATACCTAAACTTATCTAGTGGAGTCATGATTTTCTACGACTATCTGAAGGCTAAATTTTTTCCCGATTCTGGAATCGTCCCAATAATCTGTCGTTTCCTATGGAATATGATGAAAAAAGGCCCCTCGGTGTGCATTTTTAATTCTTGGCTCATGGTGAAACAAATTTATGAAAAGCTCTTAGGGCTTTTATTGAACAGTTGGTGCATCGGAAGAATAATTGTTTTTTTTTTAACTATTTTTTTTTCTTATTTTTTAATATTACTATTTTTCAGATGATGAAAGTATGCTGTCAATTTCTCAATTTCTAGTTTCTGAAAAAGATGAAAAGTTATTGTATTAAGCTCTAATGAAGCAATAACAACGGTGTTTTAATTCAATTTTTTTCTCTTAAATATTATGTGTTGCTTAGCTACTTAACCAGTGGTCAGAATGTCCATACATTAAGGAAACTTAATTGTATGTTGTTAAGAACTTTTTAATTTTACATTCACATGTGAATGAAATGTTTACAAAAATTCAAAATTTCTACAAACTTTTTTCAGCGCTTTAATCAAAACACTTATGTAAGAGAATATTTTTCATTAGCTATTTGTTGTTTACCTTCATGATGTCATTTTGTATAATCCATTACAAGTTAATAGAAAACTCTGATAACAGTAAAACTTAAAAACGATTTAAATACATTTTTTCAAATGTTTCAACCGCGTATTATAGCCATTTCACTGTTTTTTTTCTTTTTTTTGAGAAAAATATTTTATAATACGTATTTTTAGTATTCTTGCATAAAAATACCTTATTTATGTTCATAGTTGCTTTAACTTGAGCAAAAAAAAAAAAAGTACACGAATTTTCAATGCTCAAATCCTTACATATCTATAACACCTTAGAATAACAAGATAGTTTTTGTTTAGTCTTAAAGGGCTACGTAACATATTTACTCATTTTCAAATTTTTACTACTTGTGTCAAAGGCCATTTTTGGGGAGTGAAAAAGGCCATTTTATCATTTTTCTTAAGTTTGAACAATTTTTTCATAATGAAGGACTTTCGGTACCGGCTTATTTTTTCTGCGTTTTTATTACGCATTACCAAGTGCAAAAAGAAAAAAAAGCCTCTTACTGTTAGTTTCTCGTCGATTTTTTTATGCTTGAAATGACTAAAAAACAGCTTTTCTTGAACCATGTTTTGATCCCGAAAAATTTCTATTTAATCTTCACTTAAATTATTTCTTTTTATGCACAAACAAAAAATCATTCTCTCAAATTTGCAATTAGCCCTGTATGATCTTAATATTAGTTTAAATAAATTTTGCAGGAGCTTTTAGAAAAAATATCAAAAATGCCCAATTTGACTCATCCGTGAAGGAAAACAATAGTTATATCAGGGAAATAAAACTTTTTCAAGAAAAAAATCAAATCATTTGGAAGTACAGAACATTAGTACATATTACATACCAAATTTCATCCAAAAAAAAAAATGGCACGGCACGAACATTTCTGAAAATGTATTGATTTTATATGGAATGAAAATAAAAGTAGATAAATCCATATAGGTTCGAAAAAAGAACTTCAGAAGCAGCGAAGTGAAGAAATGAGTTGATTGGCTGCTACTCAGTGAGGGTTGGTGTCGGAGTGCACTGGACCGTTTCGTGAGATATGAAAATAATAATCCACCACTAAAGGTTTTACTTTGGCGACTAAATAGAACCACTTAACAGGCCACTTTTTGAAAAAGCTACCGTCCGGACAAAAACGTTTGCTTTTATTTATTTATTTATACATTTTTAAGAAGTTCTTTTTTTCGTCGCTCTTAGATCTGATGTATAAATAATAATCACATGGTGTCTCATACTGCCAACAGATTAGAAAGCCATGTGTGCTCTTAATTTTTTTAAACTAAAATTGATGGCTGAGGAAATATTAATTCTTAAATTTTCATTAATCCAGTTTTTTAAATATTCAAATGTATAACTTCTCAGTTAGGTCTCATATGCCAAAGTTTCATTTGAAAAAAAAAAGCCCGGAGGAAGTAGTTACTAATGATAAAAAAGAAGACTACTAAACTAAAAGTGTCAATCTGCCACTGCCGGCTAACCCAAAATTTAAATTTTCAGGCAGTTTCTTGGGTATTTAAAAAAAAAATTAGAGCACAAATCACGAAAACTCCACATTTCTGTAGTTTTCTAAGTTTTAAGGTGACAGCTCATATAGAACACATTATACTTTTTGGAAAAGAAATTACAGAATATTGAAAAAAACATTTTTTCAAAAAGAAAAATATTTACTCTCAGCTAAAACCTAAGACTTTTTTGGAATTTTCTTTATTATTTTTTCTTTATTTTAAATCTTTTTAATTCGAACTGTTTCTTGGATACCAGAAAAAGCAATGACCCTCGAAAAATATACAAAAGCAAACAAAAAATATAAATACTTTTATTTAATTCCTCCAAAAATGGAGGAATTTCAGTTGATTTTGTTTTGCTAAATCTAAGTAAGAGGGCGTGGAGTTTGTATGAAAAGTTAGATTTCGTATTTTTTCACTTTTTTTTAGCTTCAAACTTTTAATATCTGAACTCTGCACCTCACTTTGATCATTTTTTCAGTTGGAAGTATACATGTAGGACAAACGGTTGCGACAATAAAGGTCTTGCAAGTTAAACTGGAACACAGTGTAAACATGTCGAAATATTTTGTGTAATTTAAAGTCCAAGAAAAACTACAGGCTATTAGCAATAGGCATTACTGAACAGAATCCTTTTTGAAATAAGCAGTTTAAAAACCCCGAATTCAAGCGCATATTTGGCCCTGTTATTGAATGAAAAAGATGTTTGACTTGGAGACATAATATATATATCTATACACTGTTAAAAAAACCTAAATTTTCAGGAAGTTTTTACTGATTTTAACAGAAAGTTTCCCTTTTCGCTTCAAAACGTATCTTTTCCATAAAGAAACAGAAATATACCGTGAATCACCGAGTTGGAGAAACAAAAACGGAATTTTTAAGTCTTTATGATTAGGCGTATGGTTTCTGCGTTAACTATGATTCGTTGGTCGAAGTACAAGACGGCAAAACTTGCACAAAGAGCCCTTGCGAATTAATATATGCGTATTAGAGCTTCTTCCTGTGAGAAACGGAAAGACGCGGACCTTGTACTCTTCGCATTAATACTCGTAGTCTGTAGTTTGAAGACACTACTTTCCAAAACACATCGCGTTAGAACGTGTAATTTTATTCGTGTCTGTTGTGTCGTGATATATTTTGTGAAGTCATTTTGTTTTGATTTGAGATTTGCTTTGAAGAACGTTGGCTGGTTTTATAGCATTCGAGTGGTAATTGCTTTGCGTCGTTGACTTAATGAAACTGACTGAAAAATTTATTGGATATGTTCATGCACCTGGAAGTCGTGAGGATTCTGTATACCGTATTTCCCTTGCCCGACATTTTAAAGAAGATTTGATTTATCAGTCTATAATTAATCACAGTTTATTCAACCAAAATGGGCAACAAAAGGGTGTGTGAGTATACTTTAAAATCCACACACTTTTTTGTTGTCTTTTTTGTGAGACTCTTCCAGATAAGAGGTAAGAATGGTTCTTGCTCAATCAATTTTTAACATGTTTTTACTTTTGTTATTTTTCTTTTTATTTTGAATTTAATTTGAGTCTAGATTCATTAGTTAGTTATTTCATGTTGTAAACTAATAGACTTTTAAGAGTTACATATATAAACTTACTATGAGTGCTGAGGGTTAGTAAAATGATTTTTGTAATTTTCCATAAAGATTTAAAAGCTTAGTCCCAAAACTAAGCTTTTTTCCTTAATGACTTTACTTTATTTACACATTTGTTTTCATCTTCAATTCAAAACATATTAAGAAATAAATGAAAAAACAATGTAAAAGTGTTTATTTAAATATCATCAAAAGTTTGGAAAGTCAAATCAGAGCTATCGTGCATTAAAATAATAAATAATACTAATTTTCAGGAAATGCAATGTGTTCCTTTACAGCAACCTATTGATCTATTAATTCACTGCATTCATGAGTTGTACCTGTACTGTTTTCTTGTGATTTACTGCATTGATTCTAAAAATTTTATTTCTGCATTGTTAACAGAGCGAAATAATCAGTAGGTAGTTAATGACAAAGAGTTAACTACTGCTTTTTAAAAAAGAAATTAAACATCTGAATTTCTACATTAATGAAGTCGAACTACAATTTCTTATATTTTTATGTTGTGGGAGACTTCATATAAAAAGAGAAATTATGAATTATGATTAAATTATCAACTAAAATAAAAAAACGAATACTCAAAAATTGAATAAACTAACTTGCTCAACCACAACGAAATTATTGTGACGAAATTAATACTGTCAAAACTACAAAAATGATTATCAATCTGACGAAATTAGGATGAAGAAATATTTCGCTACAATTGACGAAATTCATCCCCAAAAAATTGACGGAAGCAGTTTCTTCAATTTGACGAAATGTTAGCTCGGGGCATATCCATGGAAGCGATTTCATCAAAAACAGAGAAAATATCGCAATTTTGAGAGTGCATTTCTGAAAGTGTTGATCACTATAAACACCATAACGTAAATATATAAAAATATA
Organism: Uloborus plumipes; assembly: GCA_038373865.1. NCBI lineage: Eukaryota > Metazoa > Arthropoda > Arachnida > Araneae > Uloboridae > Uloborus > Uloborus plumipes. The sequence goes on from JAXGGA010000394.1 coordinate 216,693, forward strand.
GGAAATCAGTAAAAAATATAGGATTTCTTTAAATGGTACCATGAATGTTTTAAATTTAGAAAGGAAAAAAAAAAAAAAAAAACTGGCGGCCGAACTTCGATGGAGCGATCTCTCGATGACGTCATGAAATAATGCAAAATTTTGATTTTTCAAAACGTCATAACTCGGTCAATTTTTGTGGTAGAACAGTGATTTTTTTTTAGTTTTAAACGTTACAGTGTCAAGAATGTTTTACTAAATATGATTGATAGGACTGGGGGGTTGTACAAAAATCTAAATTTCGTAACTCTTTCAAAATTTGATTTTTTGAAAAACATTGAATAGATCCAAAATTCCTTTCGTAATTTAGAGATTTTTTCCTAAATGAACTATATGCTTATCTCTAACGGTTAAGAAATTAGCTATTGGTCCACGATAGGAGTGGACACCCTGTATATAAGTATAAGCATATAGGTATAAGCCTATAACGTATAAGCGGGGATATAAAATGAAGAACGGAGAAAGGTAACGAAAAAATGACAAATGGAAAAATGAGGAATGGAGCATTTTCAAAATCACGGAAATATAATTAACAAAACGGAAAAACTCCGGCAACTCAGCTGCCGTATATTTTCCGTTATTTTCAGGACATTTTTAACAGTGTATATATATATATATATATATATATATATATATATATATATATATATATATATATATATATATATATATATATATATATATATATATAGCTATTCGTATTCTCCCAATTAAATCGAAAAAAAAAAAATCTGAGTACTTTCAACGAAAAATAAATTTCAAAGAACTACTTAGAGAAGGACATCATGAATATTACATGTACGCTACATCATGAAAATAATTAACATATTTCTTTGGATTAACAAATTATGACAAATAATTCAAGACGTTTTATTGCTGGAATTTCAAGATTCGGCAATTAAAAAATTCTCCAAAAGCTTCACCACTGCCACTTGGAGTAAAGATAGGGAGTATAGGACCCGGGATAAAAAAAAAAAAAAAAAACAGTTGATAAAACCTAATTTTTTAATTACCTATTGAGAAAACTGAAAGAGACCAGTAGTAAGGGGCTTTATAATTGAACCGTTTATTGTAAAAACAAGTCAACAGACATTTCTTTTTTTTTTTTTTTTCAAAATTGAGTTATTAGTACCCTGTAATTCTTCAGGGGTTAATGCACATTTTAGATCAGATACACACAAAAAACGATATTTTTATAGTAAGAAATCAACTCGCTAAATATTGACACGTTAAATATTGAAAATTTGACTAAAATTTTTTTTTGTACAATCAGAGCTGTTGCAAGCTCGAAAGACGGGGGGGGGGGGGAGAGTTTGGCGGCCCATTAGTGTTTTCAAACCCGCACACGCCCACGCAAAATTATATAGAGAGATAGGATTCAGTTTTTAGTTTACAAAATGATCACTAATGGATTATGATCACAGAAATCAAGAAAATTCGTAAAATATGAGAAGAAAATTAATAATAAACAATATAAATTTAACTGTAAAAGTAATATTTGAATAGACTTATGGGCTCTGAGGTAATATCCAGAAAATTACCGTAATTATGGTCAGGAGTGCCCCGATGGGAGGTCGCGGGAGGTCACTGGGACCTCCCAACATTTTCTTTATTCGGCAAATTTGGAGACACAAGAGGAAAATTGCAAAGTGAAAATGCCCGAATGTGCCTTCTCATTATAATATGTAAATACGTATTTTATCGTTCTGCAAAATTTGAAGTTCTATTCGGCAAATTGAGAATTTCCACCTTCCCAAAAATTTAACTTCGGGGCGCCCCTGATTATGGTGTCAAAAACAATTTTAGACTAATTTGGTGATTTTGCGGAAAAAAAAAGCATTAAAGGATTGAAAAGTTAGTTAGATTGAAGTCTTAAAAACGCGACTGCAAGCATAATTGGTATATGCAATGTAATTGGAATGGGTCAGTCACTATTTTACGGAAATTTTTAGCTTTTGAAATTCAAAAATCACAATTTTAGAGGATCGTCCATGACGTTACGACAGATATTCGGGATTCTCCCCCCGGAAAATTTTAAAATTGAACGTCTAAAAACGCAATTATACACCTTCTTTGATGACATTAGAGAAAGAGAAGAGTTTTGGAACTCTGCTCCGAATTTTTTTTAAATCGAAGGTCTGAAAAAAAAAAAGCGTTCTTTGACGATGTTCGCAGGAGGGAAGGTTTGAACACCTTATACACGAACATTTTTTGACAATGAAGTTTTAAATATGATTATGCGCTATCACTAGTAATAAAAGGGAAATGGATCAAGGACTATTCAAGCAATTTTTGAGAATATAATTCTAAAAACGTAATTTTAAACTACCTTCGATGTAAATGAAGGAAAGTGGGTCGGGAGTTCTCAACCTTAATTTTTCGAGAACTCCTTAAAATGCAATTGTAGACCTTCGTCGTTAGCGAAAGTGATGGAGTTTGGGATTCTGCTTGGAATTTTTCAAAATCGAAGTTCAAAAACGTAATTTCACACGAATTTTGGAGAAGTTAAATAATTAAGAGGGACGTTCTGGGTCCTTCTCTGTGAGTGTTTCGAAGTCGAAGTTTTAAAAACGCGTTGTACGCCGTTTTTGCTAAGATGAGCGAAAGAAACAAAGCGGCATTTTTTCGATTATAGATATTGAAGTCTTCAGCAAACAATTTTAGACGATCTTCTGCAATTTAAAAACGAAGGGGGACTCAAGGGCTATCTAACGGATGTTTCTTGAAATAGGACTTCTTAAACCGCAATTGTAGATAACCTTTGATGAAGTTCGGGGGAGGGATGAGGTTTCGTTGCTCTCCCTGGAATTTTTATTGAAAATCATTCTAAAACCGCGAAATTTAGGCGATTTTTGATAATGTTATTGTTAGGCATGCGAAATGTTTGGGACTCTTGCACGGATTTTTCTTTCTTTTTTTTTGCCTTTTTAGCCAAAATCTCAATTTTAAAGGATCTTGTTATGAGGAACATTTTTTCTGACTCTCCCGTGGAAGTTCTGCGAAATCAAAGGCCTTTTTTTTTGTTATTTTTATCTACTTGCTCATTTTTTACCCTCCCTTTTCTTTTAACATCTATTACTCTGCCGTGATAAGTACAGAAGTAGTATCTGCAGTGAAGCTTAAACTGAGACATTGCTGTGTTTAAAGGTTTGCGCCTCCATGTATTTGATTCAGATAATACTTCATCAGAATATTTAAAAAAAATATGACTACAAAACAATGTATTTGGGTAAAATACATCACAAAGAACTACCTGGTGACAATAACTCAATTTTGTTAAAAAGTGCGAAGCACCCTTGACGTAGGTGAATTTTTTTAACGAAATTTGACTATAGTTATAAATTCTTGAAATTGTGTAGTATTATGTATCAGGTGTGTTGTGTAAACCTCACTACTGAGGCTTACATTACTTTTGATAGGTTTGCGCCCCTATCCCTTGTTGGTCTGGCTCTTTATCTTGAAAAGTTTCTATTAGCATATATATATCTGCTATGTCCCCCTACAGATTCTACCCTCCCCCCAAAACCCCCCTCTAATTCAGGGCCCCAATGGTATCGGGAGTCAAAGTGTGGTGGGAGAAAGATGAGCTCTTTGAAGTACGGTGTATTATGGATACTTTTCGCACCAACCAAAGATTTGCTGTTTGCACATGGAAGTTGGGCCCTTCTGCCTAATTACGTTAGAAGGAAACTTAAACTTTTGGGACTCCTGAACCAAATATGAGCAATAAAACTGATTTTGACTTCCCGGAAAATTTAATAAAATTGGATGAAAACAAAAGCTCGAAAAATTTTGGGCCTCTTCCATCTCCGCCCCCCCCCCCCCACGTTGCGAGGTCTTGCTGTACATAGTTACGCCACTGGTCAAGAACTAAACGAGCCTACTTTCCTGTATATCGACATCGGCACTCTAGCATCTGATCTATATTCTTTTTAGTATCTGAGAATACAAATTATGCCAAACATAAATTTTCAGCACATAATGCTCATTTCTAAAAACCAAATGTGCCTATCTCATCTGATGAACTACGCATGTTAAAATAAACAAAATAATAATAAAAATCTAACATCTTTTAAACAATGCGACTATTATAGTTCTTCCTTAGAAAAATTTCTTATTTGTTTTGAAAATAGTTAAAAATAGATTATCAAATCATTTATCAAAAAAAAAACTCGTTCTTAAATAAAATGTCTCAAATTTTGTTTTTAATCCATTGCCAATAATAAAAAATAATTAATGAATTAAACGAAAAATAATAAAATGCTTTCTTTTTTGAGTAATTTTTGTTAGAAAAAAATCGTCTGCCAAATATATATATTAAAAGTCGTCAGTCGAAGTCAATTTCTGAGCCTGCATTTCTGGCATGTTTTCGGAGTCGGAGTCAGAACCCTTACCCTCAGAATCAGAGTCCTCATCAGCAGCTTATTCAGAAAAATACTTTACATACATTATTCATCAAAACCATTTTCTAACAAAGTTAGTTTGAAGGAAATCCGCCTTTACGTTCAGATTTATATTAAACTTAAATTTCCCAGGAGGCGCTAATGTTAAGTTTTTTTAAACGGTTCAATATTAGACGAAAAATAGCTTAAATCAAAACGCGAAATAAGGGAATGAGGTGTCCTCGCTGAGATCTTTCGAGCAAAAAAAGTTTATTCAGTTCGGACTGTTCATTCAATAGTTATTAGTTGGGGAAAGGTCATTTGAACGGATCAAGGTTGAACAAAAAAAAATGCTCAAATAAAATTTTTTAAACTGTATTGAAGAATCTTTGCCGAAATCATGCGAATAAAAAAAAGTTTGTTCAAAATGGACTGCTCACTCAAAAGTTATTAGAGGAGACAGCTTATTTAAACGGTTCAATGTTGAACAAAAAATTGTTCAAATCAGAAATTAAAATACGGGAATGAAGTATCCTTGAGGAGATCTTTCGAACAAAAAAAAAAAAAAATGTTCAAATCGGACTGTTCACTAAAAAGAAGTATTGTGAGACAGGTTGTTTGAACGGTTCAAAGTTGCACCAAAAATTGTTCAAAGCGAAAAGTCAAGTACAGGAATGAGGTGTACTGGCTGAGATCTTTCCAACAAAAGAAAAGTTTGCTCCATTTGGACGGCTCATTCTAACGTTATTAGGGGGTTGGGGGTGGGCAGACAGACGGACAGACAGACACACATTTTTCCCATCCCGAAAACCCTACTTTACAACTTATTCCTTTTTGACTGTTTTTTGGACTTGGTGATATTTTTATGATGCATCGAGTCACTTTTAATGTTTTTTTCCTCTTTTTTTCTCATTTTAACGGTAAAGTAGGCAAAAAAAAAAAAAAAAACTTCTTTTCGGTCCAAACTCACATGTACCAAGTTCAGTACGTTTAAAAAGTAGTTTTAATTCTCCTGTAACATCTTTCCATGTAGCTTCAGACTTAAAATTTATTTTAGACGATGATTTTATCTAAAATGTAAAACGTCTCATGTGTTCTAATTAATTGTGTTATTTAATTGAAATGTTGATTGATTAAAAATCGTCTTCGGCTCAGAGCTGAGAAAATGGAAAGCAGCATAGGAAGCAACTTTTAGAGGTCTAACACTTTTTTTGACTTGGGGTTTTCTTTTTAAAATTGGACTAAAAATAATAAATAAGAAATAATAAAGGAATATAAAAATAAATAGTTAATAAATGAGTGCGAAAGTGGTTTAATCAATGAATGACTAAGTAAACAAAATAAATAATGTCGCTTTGCAACGCGTGCACTTGAAAACTTGTACTAGATAATATTTATAGCCAATATATGCCTAATAATTACTAAAAAAGTACTGCATTGGACAGAATTGGATCTCAATTAATACTTAAAATGTTTATTACAAAAATTTTATTAACCTACAGTAGGGTCATTCCATGTCAAGTGATCCAACGTTTTTTACCTTACATTTTTGTATTTCTTCGAAATTTGGCACATCAATTGTACCCCTTGAGGTAATCAAAAGTCCCAACTTTTAGATTTTTATATTTATGAGACTTTAAACTTTGTAAAAACCCTCGTTTTTTCATGGATGCTTGAACATAAAAGGGACCATAACTCAGCACCAAGTATAGATAGAACGATTTGGTAAACATTTTTTTTTAAATATGAAATTTAAATTTCAAATTTAAATTTCTCAAAAAACATATAATGATTTTTTTTTCATAAAAAAAAAAAAAAAATCTTGTGTATGTTATCTTGGTTTGTACAAATTTTTAGCTTGGGATCTCAATGGGATCATAATTCAAAAGAATATGTAAAATCAAAGAAAAAATACACAAGAATTTTTGATGATTTTTTGAAAAAAAAATACTCTATGTTTTTTGAGAAATTTAAATTTGAAATTTAAATTTTTTTTAAATAAAATTTTTATAAAATTAGTCATGCTGCATATCAAATTAAACGGCAACTAAGGCACTTTAAAATTCTGTATACCAAATCGTTCTATCTATATTTGGTGCTGAGTTATGGTCCCTTTTATGTTTAAGCATCCATGAAAAAACGAGGGTTTTTCCCAACTTTAAAGTCTCATAAATAAAAAATAAAAGAGATAAAAATCTAAAAATTGGGATTTTTAGATTTGATACTTCCAAGGGTACAATTATTGAGCCAAATTCCAAAGAAATACAAAAATGTAAGGTAAAATTTTTGTCAGATTTTGGATCACTTGACATGGAATGACCCAGTAATAAAAATTATTTTTATGAAAATTAAATATTACAATATTTGCATTAAGTCCTGAAAATGACTTATATTCTCATGCAGGATGTTAATAAAAGTTTGTACAAAGAAAGAAAATTCTGTAAAAGAGAGAAGAAAAACGTACTTAAATATGAACATTATTCTTTATTTTGATCTGTATTTCAAAGAGTTTTTCCACATCTTCAATACTTATCCACAAGTACACTTTCCATCGACCTCTGTAGATTTAGACAATTTTCAACTTCGCGCCAAACACTAGAGCAGATAGAATTCACTTTTTTTTGAGGAGGGGGGGAGTTCGGTCATATTAGTCCGCACATGAACATGAACTGTCATATTAGAATTGGCAATTCTTAGCGAGTTCATGCCTTCAGCTAATATTATACCAATGGAGGAAAAAACTTCATGAAATGAGGATTGAAAGTGGAAAAATTTTGTATATATTTCAAACTTTTATATGTTTTCTTATGAGTGCAAGATTTTATATACGCCCTGTGCGTTTTGCACAAAAAAAAAAAAAAAGGATGTGTTTCTCAATGGTGTCCGCTCCAATAAAATTTGACTGTTTAGTAACTAAATAATATAGATGTAAGTTGATATAAAGTATATGCGTGACCAGTACTAAGTAATACAAAAGTTATTAAATAAAAGAAACATTAAAATATCAAAACAAAAAAATAATTATGCATCAAGACAAAATAACTAAGCAGTATCTATACTACTCAACTTAAGACACTGCTACCCAACTATTCCCCCACCACCAAATGTTGCCAAGAAGCAGAACACATACAAAGTTGCATTTACAAAAGTGGACTTGATTCTGAACACTTTTCAATTTTTTGAAAGATTTCAATATTTAACATTGTATAGTGAATAAGTGCATTTATTTATTTCATTTAAATTATTTAATACTTCTGTAATATGCATATGTTCTTTTCACGTGACTTACGTATAGATTTTTTTTATTTATTAAACAATAGCAAATGTTATAATAACAATAATATAATATAAATTCACAATATTAAATCAACATTTAATAATTAATGACAAATCATGAGTTTTGATCGGTTTTAAGCAAAAACGATATCATATTTCGTTGTTGAAACCAATTATTAAAATTGGGATGCGCCGATTAATCGGCAGTACCGATTAATCGGCCATAATCGGCCACTTTGCCGATTATTAATAATCGGCAAAATGTTGTCGATTAATCGGCGGAAAAAAACATTTTTTAATATTAACTCTAAACTATACTTTCAAAAAGAAACTATGATGAATAATTTTACAAAAACAAAATAAATAATTTTCTACCATTTTCACTATAAAATGTAGTATAAAATTGCACAGAGTAAAACAAAACACGTCGTTCATACAGTGCGTAAAACTGAATAGAATATTGAAAGATAACCCTCACAGTTAATATTCATCTGAGACTATTAGGAATAATTAAATTCAAGAACTGTTACATTGGACTGCGAAAACGTCAAATTTGACGATCAACCGGCGGAATAAATGTGCTTTGAATAAAATTATTTTAAGAACTATGCTTTAAATAAGAAACTCTGATGATATAATATGATATAATATGATGAATATAAGCAAGAAATAAATAATTTGCTGCAAACAAAACGAATAGTTCAAAGAATGAAACAAAACAACATATCCTCACAATTGATATGAACTATTTATTATATATATCTATATTAAATTATTTTTCCTATTTTTAATACATATACACATAAAAACAATGTTGCAACATTATTCATGTGTCACTACTTCTATTCTTAGCGTAGTGCTTTTTGATAACCTCCTATTTTCACAAAGAATAAAAGTCTTAAATAATTAACACAATAATTGAATTTTTTTTTAAATTTAAACCCATCTTGAATTAATAAGAAAAATTTTAAAAATTTTCATGTGTAGTTAAAATAATTAACAATGTTCAGAGAAATTGGATTCAAATTTTGAAATTATTCTGTGAAAATTACAAAAAAAAAAAAATCTTCGCCTAGAGAAATTAATCAGCAACTATTTCCAAAATCGGAATTGTAAAATAAAGAAAATAAAACTGCAAAAAATACTAAAAATAATTATTCTGATCATTAATCGGCTCAGCCGATTAATCCGCCGACTATCAACAGCCGATTAATCGGTAATCGGCCAATTTGCTTATCGGTGCATCCCTAATTAAAATAAATCAAAATTCATTTGAAAACGATTTTTGTTTATAGTTTGCATTAACAATAAAACAAAAAAATAATATACAGGTAATATTCACATGAAATGAACGTCTACATATTAGAGAAATTATAAATAAATCATTTAATCGAAAGAAATAAGTCTAACAATTCATAATGTAATGTTAAATGATGAAATCTTTAAAAAAATTAAAAGTGTCCAGAATCAAATCCACTAGTGTGCAGTAAAAACTCATTAATCTAGATTAAAACGGGACTCACATCTTCCGGATTAATGAAAGTGCGGATTAAACGACATGGCTTATTAATTGAGCCAAGTTGCATAAACGAACCACAGTACACACAAAAAATGTATTTTAAATTCAAGAGAATGAAATATAAAACTGCATCAGATAAAATTACAAAAATACATCATAGAAATACAAAAACACATTATTGCGCAGACTCGCCTTTTTTTACATAGTATTTACATTTAACCGGCTATCCGGTTTAAGCTTAATTTTGTTAACAAATTTTTAAATTTATTAAATGCATGCATTAAAAAAAATTACATGAGCTCTGAAAGTATAAAAAGCAACGAAAACTACTTACGATTAGTGTTCTCCTTTATTCGATGATCCACTGCTTCTGGTAATATACATAAGAATTGCCCTCGGGCACTGGAGAAATGAAACTACAGGAGAGAACTGCAAGAGTGAAAGGCAGAGAAAGGCTTCGTAATCCATCAGGTGGAGAAAACGTCCATTGGCTGCTACTTGGCGAGGGTTCCGCATGACTCCCCTGGGCGTGTTCACTATTGTTTTGGCGATGTCCATGGTTGTTTTAGAAAGTTTTACAGGAGGCGCATCAAACTTTTTGGCGAAAGTGAAATTTTGCTCATTTTTGGAGACTTGCGAGTCAATATCGATGTATAGTTCACCATACAAAATGTAGTGCGGAATCACAAGTAAATGTTTATATTAAAATTAATGTACATATGTAACAATTATGTTTTTGACTAAGTATTGTCATATCTTTCCTAAAGTTGAAAGACACATTTTAATTTTTCAATCAAACCTTTAGTTCTTATCCTAGAAAGAATCGGGAAGAGGAACCTCTGCACTTAGGACTGAAACTAACATACGTATTAAAATATTAAATAGTCAATATTATTTAAAAATTGATCTCTAATTGGCTTATTTGAGTAGATAGCAAAAATTACTTGAATAACTATCAATGTTATTAACAATTTCTTTATTAATCATCATTAGTAACTATTTGTGAAAAATTCCATTAACAACTCTTTAGAAGAGGAAATAATTTGCATAACCTTACTAAGTTCCTTGCTGACTTTGGAATATTCTCCATCATAATTTCTTTTTTTTTAGAACTTATTGGAGTCTTGTCTTTGTTTTCAAATTTATTTTTGTGTCCAACACAAAATGTTATGATAATTTTTTTAATGTTAGCTTGAAATAGAATACAGAAACTGAATAGCGTAATGGTGCAATGAGTTACCGTCCATAAGCCAGGGCTAAGGCAGAACTGAAACAAATGCACCCACAGCTCGATCATAGCATCCTAAGACTGGAGTTTCGTCCTTATTGTGAACTCTTCAGTTAGGAATAGGAATAGCCAATGATCGAGCTGGAGGCAAAGATCCTCTTATTGTAGCTAAGATTGCCAACAAACAAAGTGTACAGTTAACGTAAAATTTTTCGGACATGCGGCTCATAGAATGAGTCCTCTGGTTAAACACCGAAAAATAAGAGAATATTTCTTTAAAGAGAGCTCTAGAAGGTTGTCCGTTCTTCATGATTTTGAAAATATGTTCGGAAAGGACTACCCCCATAAGTCTTCCAATTTGCTCCAAACTCTCATTTTTCTAAACTTTTAATCTCTCTAAGCTTCTCTCGAAGAATGTTAATTGTTAATATGATGCCCCCCCCCTCAAAATAAAACTAATGGCAATGAAACTGTCGGGGAAAAAACCTGGCGCGGGGAGGGAGGGTTAAAAAAAAATGGTGGTAATATTTGAATTCAGAATACCATTTTAGATAAGAATTAGTAAGTATAGTGTCAGAAGCACTTTAATTGCCTTTTTTTTCTTTTGCCGCTGCGCCTATCCAAAGAATCCGATAAATAAGGGTAAGTTTCACCTAGTTAAAAGTTGTTTCCTGATTTAAAAAAAATAATTAAATAATAAAAAATAATTTAAAAAAACGCATTCAATATTTTTAAGGTTCTATTGGTGTGCTAAGTTTTACTCCGGTCGGTAGTGACACTTGGACTTGTTGGTTTATTTGGGCATCTAAAATCTCAATTGCTGCAGCGGGAGAGATTTTAGATGTTTGTTTTGAAGCTTTTAGACGACGCGCCAATTTTGGCCCGGGAGCAAATTCCCCCTTACTTTGGAGACCACTGTTTTTGTACTTAGTTCTTGATTTGTAAAGTCGATTCGTAAAGACATGTAACATTTTTCAAGAATTTTATGTTGCGGTAGTTTACTAGTTTCATAAATGAGGTCTGATAATGGAATGGTTCTAGAGGGGCAGAGCATTGAAAAGTAATGCACTGCTTATTATTTATTGTATGGTCGCAGGTGTTAAAACGCCAAAGCCCCCGATGTACACCTCTTGGAGCTTAATGGTTCAGCGTACTGGAAATATAATTGTTTTAGAGCTGTGCCTTGCTGCAAATTTAATATGCTGATCCTTAATTAATGTCCCGCTGGAGGTGGCAAGAGGGGGGAAAGCCTACGAAGTGCACAGTCGAAAGCGTTGTACACTAACATGCCGCAGGCGGGTTACACGAGCCGTTATAGGCAGCTATTCAATATAAATATCTGCTCGAGGGAACAGTCATTGGTTATCTTAATGAAAAAAATATCCTGCATTTTTTTAAGTGAAATAGCTAAAGCAAAAGGTGCCCACGACGTTTATGACGCAGTCCAAGAGATTAAAATTTTAGGAGGGTGTTTTGGGGGAAATTAGTTTTTTGAGACGCTCTTGTGCGTCGGGTGGTGCTCCTTTCAACCCCCATGGCACCCGAAGGGGTGCGCTTTCGCGATTGTATACATGCACTTTGAAGCCCCTGTTCATTGCTACACTCACTGTCAAAAGTTAAGCACGGAGAGGAAAATGTAAACTTCCGAAAGCCAATCTGAAGTAGAGAAGCTCCCAAGTAGCATCAACTCATCGGATTTTGCTCGGCCGATCATCGAACTCCTCGTAAACTGATCCCGTAACGCACGATGACATCGTTCCGATCAGTATCCGAGCACGGTGTTCGATGAGCTACTTTTCATCGGAAAGCAATATCCTTCCGATCAACTTTCCCGATGAAAATAAGCCGAGCATCCATAATTGATTATAAATTCATCGGCACACGGGACTGCACTGCTCGTAAATTGCTCCAAATCTCATCGTATTTCGAGCAAAACTCATCGAATTTTGCTGCTCGGATTCTGTTTGGCCGATGAGACATATTGGAGCAATTCCCGATGAGAACTCATTGAATCCGATCATCGGCCGATCAGAATTTCATCGGGTTTCGATGAATGGCCGATCATCGGCCGCTGATATTATGCTGCTAGGGCTACTATTCGCTACAGAGGTAGCTGGAAGTATGCAAATAAGTTAAGTTACATGTTGGATACAGTTAAAAAAAAAAAAAAAAAAACGGTCAACATTCAGCCCTGGCATTCATTTGAATTTTGACGTCTTGAATTCAAGTTCGCAATCTCGAATTTCGACAGGACCCTAGTGGTTGGGTTAGTTATTTCTACAAATAGAATGAATAGAAATGGAGATGGTATTTGCAACCGTCATATTCTGACTGGTGAATTTCTAGATCGTGCAAAACGGGGCATATCCATTAAGAAAAAGAATTGGAGCAGAAAAAAAGTACCGCTATTAGACCAATTCGCAACCGTATGCGTATCATAGATTATTGTTGTTGTTTCAAATAACCAGTCGGGTATCCGAGCACGAGTAGACGAAATCTACTCGATTTAAGGCAGGATAGGTACGGCTTCCGTTCTTACGAGCACCATTAAGGGGGAAGACTGTTTTAGCTCAACACACATGCCTTAAGGGGGGGACCCGGTTATAGGGTAGACATCCATTCATAACACACTTTCACATACCGAAAGAACAATGACAGGAGAGAGAGAGAGAGTAAGTACGTCCATGCCGAGCCGGGATTCGAACCTGGAGTCACCGCATCACGGTCAGACGTCTCTGACCTTTAGAACAAAACTATTTTATTTTCAGCGTATAATACTGTTAGGTTATTTCGCTTCTTATCTCTGCTAAATGACTGGAATTAGCAGTTGTGGCATTGGTTTTCAAATAAAATTTTGCTACCTTAATTCATCTATAAGGGCGTTTCTCTGTAAACTCGTAACTGGCTGTACGGACCGAGTATTTTAAAAATAATAAACTGTAATAAAATAATTATCTCTCTTAGTTCAAGTAAACCAGTAATACTTTATAGCTGAATTGTATTTGGAGCACAGTTTAATTTTTTTTTCCAGAAATTATCTAAGTGCCAAAAACACAGTATCCTAGCTGTCCCAATTGCATAGGTAATAATGTTAAATGGTTTAATTGTGACACATAACATTTATTGTGTAACATGATTTGTGTCTACACGTAAGCGTAGCTTCGTAACAAATTATATACGAATAATTTTGCAAATATTGCGCAACTAAGTGAAAATACACAGTCCTCTGCCTACACTTAAATGTAATATTTCAAAAAATCTATTAATATTGCATAGACTTGGCAATTAATATCTAAAAATAGAATAATGCAAGTATATTTTTTTATGAAATAAGTTTTAACTACGCCATTTCTAAAACTAAACAGTGTCATGTAAGTTCTGTCCGCAGTTTTTTCAAATAGTCCCCTGCCACAAATTCAAAGCTGCAATAGTAAAAACCTATCACTCTTGCAAATGTTTTTGGAACTAAGTTCAACGTCACATTTTGTTTAGTTTCAGAGCCACATTTGTGATGAAAGTATGCATCTTGGTCGTTTCGAAAACAGTACTCTGGGAAGTGATTTTACTAATGTTAATTGGCTTAATTATGACACATTTATTGTGTCCATGATTTGTGTCTACACGTAAGCGTAGTTTTGTAACAAATTATGTTCCAATAATTTTGCAAATATTACGCAACTAAGTGAAAATACACAGTCCCCTGTCATGATTTATCAGAAAAACAAACTTCAATCGTACCTCTTTTGAACCAAAGTAATAGATTCATTCTCTGAGCAATAGTATTAATATTTTACGAACCTTTCAAAAAAGAATGGCCGGACTGATTCTTCATGGAAAATGACGAGTTTACAGAGAATCGCCCATACAGGTTTTTAGCAAAAGAATGTGGTTTTACAACCGCTTGAGATCAGAATTGAAAAATAAATAAATAAATAAAAGAAAGAAGTCAAAAACCGCAGACTATTTGTAAGCATAACATTGAAAATCAATTTATTTGAATAAACATTGAAAACAAACTCTCCGTTATGTTAAACTGAAAAATCAAAAGAACATCAAAGATGGCCGAGTAAAAGCAATATACAATCGTAATTGAATAAAAAAGAAAACCTGCGAGGAAAATCTTTTTTAATCGAATTTCACACTAGACCGAAATTTTCAAGGTGAACTTGGACCGAAAACTTCAAGAAAACAAAGGTGAATAATTTCTCTTCGAAGATTTCTCCACCCCCTTGAAATTACTTTTTGAAGGTAATAACACTTTTGCTATTTTCCAAAGATTCCAGGTGCAATCGAAGAACAAACAAAATTTTCATTTTGCTGCACTTTTCACTTCGATTCATGATGAGATTTAAATTACAGGGTAGACAGACCACCCCAATAGTACATCAGTGCGTAGCTAGTGGCGTGATACATCCAGGGTTATTGTGCTGTAAGAAAAAAGAAAGGGGGGGGGGGATAAATTTGTGCCCTTTTTTTTCACTGTGTGTTTGTGTGTTTGTGTGTATATATATATATGAAGGGTCAGGGGGAAAAAGATGAAAGTGACCAAAAAGCGATTTCGAGAAAAACGAAGAAAAAAGTTTGATTTCTCGTCGCTCCTTATGTAGTTTTTCGAGTCTTCATGCACATTTCGGTTGCTTCTCATCTTTTTCCCCCCTTGTTGTTCTACCAGATGATACTAGTCCTTCATAGCCCCTAGAGAGCGCTAATATCTCAAAATTGACGAAAAAGTGACTTTCACCTTTTTTCCCATATATATATATATATATATATATATATATATATATATATATATATATATATATATATATATATATATATATATGTGTGTGTGTGTGTGTGTGTGTGTGTGTGTGTGTGTGTGAATGGTACAAACTGGAAAATACGGGCTACTGAAATCCGGACACCTCTAAAAACCGGACCTCTTTCAGAAGCTACTTTTTAAATCAAAGGTGAAACAGTTGCAAATAAACATTTTGAAAAGCATGAAACAAAATGTTTTAACAAAGTTAAGATCAGGAATGTAAATAATTTTTTTAATCGTACATGATAATGGTTAGTTTTAGTAACAACGGTTATTATGAAACGCCACTTCCGCGATTGCGATTTCGTTAATTTGTACTTTTATTCTGAAACTAAACAAAAACGTTTTGCTTTTTAACTTTTTATAACCGTTATTCAATAGAATATTTTAAAATGCTTTTGAGCTTTCACACATTTGACAATCTAGAAAATTCGCTCTTGTAGGATTCCTCCCGAACTTTTGAAGCAAAAGAACATTTGTGTAGTTCTGTTTTTTGAGGTATATATAAATATTAGTTAGTCTATTTAAATACTAGCAGAGCTATAAAGCAGTAAGTAACCGCCTCTAAGCCAGGGCTAAGGCAGAAACATGCAACGCATTACCAGTTCGTTTATTCCATCCATGGACTGCAGTTTCGTGCTTATTATGCACTCATCAGCATGGAATAGGAATTAAACGAGTTGAAGGCAAAAATCCTTTTATAGAGCAAAAAAAGCCAACAAAAACTGCTAATTTCATATTAGATACCAGTTTTTGTTGGCTCTCTTTGCTCTATAAGAGGATTTTTGCCTCCAGCTCATTTAATTCCTATTCCATGCTGATGAGTGCATAATAAGCACGAAACTGCAGTCTACAGATGGAATAAACGAGCTGTTGGTGTATTGCATGTTACTAGCAGAGCTAGTTTGAATTTCGTAGTTAGAACTTATTTGCGATTTTTGAAGCAATTTCACCAAAAAAAAAAACACCTTAAAATTCTTAATCCGAGTTATCTGATACCCTACTCAATGCTACTTTGAAAGGTTGTATAATGTACATATATATGGGCGATTCTCTGTAAACTCGTCATTTTTCACACGAAATCTGTCCGGGCCTTATTTTTTGAAATGTTCGTATAATTATAATGCTATTGTTCAGAAAATGAATCTATTACTTTGGTTTGAAAGAGGGACAATTGAAGTTTGTGTTTTTCTGATAAATCATGATAGGGGGTAAGTCCCCCGCCTAGTATAACTAGGCAGGGGACTGTGCCAGGTGACCGTGTTTTTGCTCTTTGCTGCGTAATATCTGCAAAACTATTGGAACATAATTAGTTACGAGACTACCTATAAATTTAGGCACAAATCGTGGACATAATAACTGATATGTTTTATAATTAAATTAATTGACATTAATAAAATCACTTCCCAGAGGACTGTTTTCACAACGACCCTGATGCATACTTTCATCACAAATGTGGCTCTCAAACTAAGCAAAGTAGCGTTTCAACACCGTTCTCGGCGATTTTGGCAAATTCACACTGATTACTCTAAACTTCATACCAAAAAGAATTAGCAAAATTTATAGATTTTTCGTGTTACAGCTTTGAATTTGTTGCAGGGGACTGTTTGAAAAAACTCCGTACAGAATTTACGTGACAATTTTAAGTTTTAGAAATACGTAATTATACCTTATTTTATAAGAAAAATATAGCTTCATTATTGTATTTTTAGATATTAATTGCCAAATTTATGTAGTGTTAATAGGTTTTTTGAAATACTACCTTTAGCAGTTAGACTATGGGATTGGGACAGCCAGGGGACTGTTTTTGGCGCTTAGATAATTTCTAGAAAAAAATATTAAATTGTTATCACTCCAAATACAATTGGCCCACAAAGTATTAATGCTTTACTTGTATTAAGAGGGATAATTACTTTATTACACTTTATTATTTTTAAATTACTCGGTCCGGACAGCGAATTACCAGTTTACAGAGAATCGCCCATATGTATGGGCGATTCTCTGTAAACTCGTCATTTTCCATACATGATCTGTCCGAGCATGTTTTTTTTGAAATGTTCGCATAATTATAATCAGGAAGTGAATCTATTACTTTGGTTCGAAAGAGGACCAATTGAAGTGTGTGTGTTTTTTTTTTGATAAATCATGCTAGGGGGCAAGTCCCCTGCCTAGTATAACTAGGACTGTGCTCGAGGACTGTTTATTTCCACTTTGTTGTGTAATATCTGAAAAATATTGGAATAGTTACGAGACTACAGATGAATTTAGGCACAAGTCGCGGACATAAGAAGTATAATATGTTTCATAATTAAACTCACTAACATTAAAAAAATCACTTAAAAGAGGACTGTTTTTGCAACGAGCAAGATGCATACTTTCATCACAAATGTGGCTGTGAACTTAAACAAAGTGGCGTTTCAGCATCGTTCTCAGCAATCTCGGCAAATTTACACTGATTACTTTAAATCTCATGTCAAAAAACATTTGCAAGAGTAACAGATTTTTTCTATTGCAGCTTTGAGTTTGTGGCAGGGGACTGTTTAAAAAATCTCCAGACAGAATTTACATGACAATTTTAAGTTTTAGAAATACGTAATTAGACCTTATTTCATAAAGATATAGTTGCATTATTCCATTTTTAGATATTAATTGCCAAATTTATGTAGTGTAAATAGAAGAGATCGGGGCTATTTGGCATAGTTTTTACTTTTCAATTTTTCTAATTTTTTCTGTTGTACTAATGGTAAAAGCAATTTATGGCTCTGATATGGTAACATCTTGGCTACAAAAAACTACTATAAACATCATCTAAAATTCACTTGGAAACTCGTGAAAATATTTTTTCAAGGGTCCTTAACAGTGCCAACTAACCCCGGAGTCGGGGTATGTTGGCATAACATTGTTTGAAATGATAAATTTGCAGCAATATAACAATTTTTTATTTTATAAATATTTGTTGAAATAGATTATAAGGTAATATGTTAAAACAAAGATTTAAAAAACATGTATGAGGATTGTAGGTAGGTTACAAATGTTTAATGCCAACTGCAAAAGATGGGTTCTTACCAGGGCTGCGGAGTCGGAGGAAAAATGGTCGACTCCGACTCCAGGATTTTGAAACATACGACTCCGACTCCAACTCCCGACTCCTGCTTTTTATTATGATTTTTTTTTTTACCCAAATGTGAAGAGGAACAAATCCTAAACAAAGGTTGAAATATTAAGTCCATTTTTAAAAGTTTCTTTTTTATTCATGGTGGTAGCCAGGACTCACTTTAGGGGGGAGGTAAGCAAGCTGGGGTTGTTGGTCCCCAGTTGGAGGTCATGGGAGGTCATTGTGACCTCTCAAAAGTTCAATTTTCTCAAGAATTCTCGCAGGTAATTTCACCGCATTTACCTCCATACTCGTAGGTCACTGTGACCTCTCGAAAAGTCCATTTTCTCCAGAGCAAAAGTGCCACTCTTGTCATTTGACTCCATACAAAACTAATCCTTTTCTTGTTAAATGGCCAGACTTTATTTTAACACATTGCATTTTTGCTGCAAATATTTTTTATTCACTTGCATAAGTCCAAACATAGCAATTCGTTTCACAAAGCAGACCCGCCATTTTCAAGCCTTTTTTAATGATCCTAAATGCTTAGGATTTGCATATTGGACGCTGAAAATTTGTATCTGTTAGTTTCAAAGATATCTTTTTACTTCCATAAAATTTCATTCAAACCGGAGGTGGTCGGAGTCGGAGTCGGAGTCGACATGTTTTTCAGCGACTCCGACTCCTTTGGTCCAAAATCAGTTCGACTCCGACTCTTTGACTTCGACTACGACTCCGCAGCCCTGGTTCTTACTCATCTGAATGGAAAGGTAATCTTCCATTCAAATGAGCGTCGGGTGGCTCTGGTCACTTCCAATACTTTGTAGTTTTTACCATGGTGGAGACTAAAAAGTCCTCGTTTTCGACTTTAAGTATTTGTCCTGGATATTTGCTGGCCCCAAACTTCCCTACCTTGAACTCACCTAATCAGCTCCAACATCAACATTTAATGCTGTCTCATCTGCAGGTGAGGGCTGTGTAGGAAGGCTGGGGCAGACCAGATTCAGTAGAAATAACTCATCTTTATTCTCATTATTGTACTGAGGAAACAAGAAAGCATAGCTACCCTCACAATCAACATACGGTATAGCATCAGAGAAAGGCTCATCAGTTTCAGTGTTTCTAATGTATTTCTTCTGTGAACGTTTCTTTACAGTTTTCTTTGATTTCGAAGTCATGGTTTTTGTTTCCTTTCTTTGTCCCTTCAACTTAAAGTACTTTTATTTTATTTTCTTAGCTTTTTCTTTTGCCAGTTCATTTTCAACTGGAGTGTTGGTTCGGATTGTACAGCGCCTCCTCTTTTTTCTTGTGGTTGTCCGTTTTCATGGCCCCGTTTTGGAAAAGGCTGAATATCTTTAGGGGTCACAAGTCGACATGTTTCGGAGGAACGGGCTGCACTAGGGGGATTGAAGGCTCACTTCTTTCAACGCTAGCAATAGGGACATTTTAAACAATAGTACTAACCTAACCAGCAGTAGAAACATTTTCAACACCAGCATTATCCGTACAACTAGAAGTGACAGTAGGTAGGTCTGTGTAGGTATCGAAAACTATGCGATGTCACGCCAACATCATAGTTGGAGTAAGTTGGCATAGATCGCTAGCCTATACCAAGATACCCCAAGCTGACTTTGCCAAATAGCCCCAAAGGCATTTTCTGGAAACATGGAGGCCCTGCCCAGATTACAAACGACTGGGAATCCAGTAACTGCATCAATCCCCAGGCTATTAGTGACTGTATCCGTAATAAACTTGGAGTACTTCTACCTTTAAAATTTTAAAGGTACTGAAAAACGAAAAGCAAATCGGAAAAAAAATACTCACCAGAAAAAAACACACAAAAAAATCCATATTCTTCGAACGCAAGCTAGCAAGACACTAAAACTGCTGTAGATGACGCAGCAGGTTACCGAGTATGTCTTATCACAACGGCAGCGCTGTGGGCACTGTGTACTAGAAAATAGAGGCACAGTGCCAACCTATCCCTTATGCCAAATAGCCCCGGTCTCCCCTATATTTTTTGAAATATTGCCTTTAAGTATTAAACTAGTGGATTGGAACAGCCAGGGGACTGTGTTTTTGGCGCTTAGATAATTTCTAGAAAAAAAAATTGTTATCGCTCCAAATACAATTGGGCTACAAAGTATAAATGCTTTACTTATATTTAGAGAGATAATTACTTTATGACACTTTATTATTTATAAAATACTCGGTCCGGACAGCCAGTTACTATTGGCCATTTCAGGAGAGTATACATTTATGACTATTTTCAGCTAAAAATGATAAAATGAAATAGTTATAGTGAATTAACTGGGTGATCCACACACATAAAAGACAATATTCTTTTAAATGCTTAAGTATACAATAATATTAATAAAATCAGTTTCACATGAAGTTTTTCCATCGGCAGTCTGAATTCAAATAGGGGTCATTCCATATCAAATCGATCAAAAAAGTGGAGTTTTTAAAGTGACACTTTCCGATTTTTCCAATATTTTGTGCAGTGATTGTACTTGGGATTATAAGTAAAAATCCAAGTTTTTAGAGTTTTAAGACACATATTTGTTAATTGGGGGTCATCCAAAAAATCAAATTTTGGTAGATGGAAACGTTTTGAGTGCGTGTAACTTTTTTTCTAATTGAACTACAAACAAAAACTGGATGTCATTTTAAAAGTCTTAAAATAAGCTTTAAATTGATGTATTACATGACACAAAAATAAAATTTTTAATTTTGAATGTCGTTCAAATTGACCTATGACCTTGAATATCTCCAAAGGTTATTATTTTAAAAATCTGAAAAAAATATATTTTGTGCATACTTCTATGTCTTTTATTTGTGCTAAGTGTCAAGTTGGGACAGCAATGGGATCAGATTTTATTTAAACTTTACTGTCACTCTGTATGGCCAAAAATCAAATATTATCAAGTTTTTGTGCCCAAATGCGTTATGATCATACAGATAATCATCATTAAAAGATTGAAAAAATC
This sequence comes from Uloborus plumipes, assembly GCA_038373865.1. Taxonomy (NCBI): domain Eukaryota; kingdom Metazoa; phylum Arthropoda; class Arachnida; order Araneae; family Uloboridae; genus Uloborus; species Uloborus plumipes. Next base: position 238,025 of record JAXGGA010000394.1, read on the forward strand.
ATTCAACCTTAGATACAATAAGAAGATTAAGTTTATAAAGTACTAGCTGCGTAGCACGGCGTTGCACGGGCTACCTTAGAAATGAAAGCGATGTCAAGTGACGCATCCGCTTTCGGTGGAACAATAAACTCACCGCCACGGCGGCTCGCTACGCCCAGTGCTCTCTACACACAGGTGCCAAAATAATACTTTTAATGAACGCCATCTATCAACAAGAGTGGAAAATAATCCGCTTATGCTTTTTGACCATTAGGCATTTTTAAACTATAATAATATCTTTTGAAAAAGGCGTAATGTTATACAGCCTAAAGCCTTCCTGATTAAATGGATTATTCAACACATTTCTGTAAGAAAAAAACTAACATTTCTGTAAGGAAAAAAGTAAAATTGTCACAAAATCTTACAAGAATTCAAAAGTTGATGTATCAATATATTACAACTGCTTAAATGTAATAATTTTAACTCCATTGATATTTTCTGATAGTGGACATTTACTGCATTTCCAAAGCAACGTGTTGGCTGTGCTGGATTGCATATCATCATTGGTAAACAATCTTTGCTTGGGTGTTAATATTTACTTCAATTTTCTCGAATTTTATTGAAACAGCAGCGAACGTCAGTTTTAAGTTCTGATGAATTTTACCAAAGCAGACTATTGACACTCGCTACAACTCAGACTGTTTTGGCTCGAGCTTTGTAAATTTTAAAAAGCTAATTTTAGTTTCTGGATGTACAGTTCTTCGAAAAAA
>JAXGGA010000395.1:0-238735 GCA_038373865.1 Uloborus plumipes
ATAAGTTATGCTTCAAAATCGCCTTTTTAACCTCCGGACAGCAAATGTAAGCAAATTTTGAAAATAACCCATTTCTTTTGTGCTTTGTTTATTCGCCGATAATTTTGGATTTATATTTTCAAACAGAGGCGAATGTAGGTTAAAGATACGCTTTTTATGCTTATTAATGGTAACAAATTCATAAAACTTCGACAGTGTAATTCAAAACTACAAGTTATTTTGTGAGGGTACATTAACACTGGGTAAATTTACACTTGAAAAAGAAATTGGACACACATGTACCCAATGTTTCAAATCGGAAAAGCTGTAATTTCTAACCACGCGAATACAATTTTCATCATCCTTTGTTTTATTATGTTGCTTCGTTTTATGCAACAAAAAAAGACAAAAACGATGATTTTTTAATTAATTATATCTTTATCAATTTGTTCTCCAGCTTCTCACCTTTATAATGATATGCCAACACCAACTGACTTTTAAATCTTTATAGAAAGCATTTATAAATTTAATGAATCCAAACAGGTCTGATGGGGGAAATAATCAAAAAAAAAATTTTTTCAATAAAAACGAAATGTTGGGGCCTATGCCAACGCGGGGCCTGGGGCGGACCGCCCCCTCCGCCCCCCCGTCGGTACGCCACTGGGAAAGAAATCAACTATCAAAACTAACATACATAATAAATATGTAACTATTTGAAATCTGTTTTCCAGTCAGATTTCTCGAGATATATTTCAAAAGAAAATACTTACGACGGAGCAAAAATTAATCCAACAAATGGTCTCAGAAAATTAGTCCACTCCTGCAGAAAAAACTAAGCGAATTTCGTTCTCTAACTAGCATCCTGTCTATCGATAGAGAATCCCGAAAAAAGGAAATCACGTGACATCGAACAGGATATGCGTCGATCTAGACACATGGTGACGTCATCGAAAAGGGAGGAACTGAGACAAACATGTGGTGTACTTTTACACAGGACGTTGGACTGTTCTATAAACACTGATAAGAAAAGAAATGTTTATACTAACTCTTCAAACCTTCTCGATGAGAGTCGGCCCAAGAACCCTAAAAACGTTTTTCTCTTCAAAATGCTGCGTAGAACACATTTCACTTTTCACATTTAGTTTGGATTTTAGGAGAAACACATAAATCTCATGGACCACCATGTTAGAGACCTCTCAAAATAGAAACGCCATGTAGTAAAAACTGATGTTTCCAATCATAAATTTATACAATGATTTAAGGCAGTACTTACAAAACGTTTCCATTCCTTTGAGGTACTAAACTATGTTACCAACTTTGTTATCTTTTAAGCCATCAACATTATCTTTAAAATGTAATCGTCGCTTTCAAATATGATTATCTCCTTTTTGAGAGATCGGTTATTTCTATCTTTTAAAAAACTTTTTACACACGCTTTTAAACGTGCTGATTTGTAGTTCACCAGATTAGTTTTGCTTATTATCTTCAGCAAGTACCTTTTGGTTACTAACTAAAATTCAATATGACATTCTAGGTTGAAAATAAAAAGTGGAAACTGTTATGTTTCCTTTTTACAAACTAAACTCGAGGTAAATCGTACCTGCTTTTTAAGCACTAACTTTTCCCGTTTTCAATGTTTTTTCCAACTTTTACTGTACTTACTCTGTCGTTGAGAAGTTAGACAAGCTTTTTAATCGTTAACAAAATCAAAAAGTAACAAATTAATTAAAAGGCTGAATTTAAGCTTTTTGGGCTTCGGAAAGGAAAAAAAAAACATTCACAGCTTTTTTTCTTTATTAAATCTCTTTTCGTGATCAGTTTTAAAACGTTTTTAAAAGTTTTTTTATTTTCACCACATACTTATTTTCCATTACTTCTCATGAATTTCTAAATTGTGTTTAAACATTGCGTTACATAGGAGTATTTTAATTTATAAAAGAATTTTCAACGCACGCCCTCACATTTTATCCCAGTGGCGGATTTACCATATCGCAATTGGGAGGGGTCCACACGACAAAAGGACTCAAAGTGACTCATAATACCTGTTTCTCAAATTCTTCCTTTTAAAAGTGAGGCACCAAGGGCCCACCAAAAGATACAACGCGGTGAGTGATGTAAATATAAAGTCTGCATAAAACCGCGCCTGTTTTATCCAAGAAAGCAACACTACAAACAGAAATTAATTAGACAGCTTCCTCCTAACATTTAGGATTCGAAATGGGTGGATCTCAAGAAAATCCCATGCTCCTGTCGCCGACACTTGTTTCCGAAATCAATTAACATAAAACGTAATTGAAATGATTTTTCACTAAATATATTACTCGCGAAATGATGCACAGAACGCAGTAAGCTCCCCTTTCCCGCAGAAAAGCGAAAAAGAATCTCGGGGACCAAGAAAATGGCATTGTCATGAAGATTCCAAAACGGCAGTTAAGAAATCTCTTCTTAAACCAGTTTTGTGGTAAAAGCAATTTAGCAGAGCTTCGAACCATAAGCCGAGAGGAGAAATGTGGTTAAGTATATTATCATAGGCACCATGTCGCGAGTGTCGTGCACATAAATTTGGCTTAAAAGCCTTCCGTCCATCGCTTATCACATGACTGAGCGTAACAGAGAAGAATATTAAAGGCAACAGGTGGTCCGGGAGCTTTCCGCACTTCGATAATGAAAAAAAGGAAGAAAATCGAGGGATCCATCAACTCCGCCAACTTTTGGAAGTTCCCATTTCTCTCATGAAGTTGGGGGGAAAAATCATTGATTGACGGCTGCTGGATTTATTTCTCCAATGCGCAATGTTTATGATCGAACTCTTGGATGTGTTCCGTGCAGGGCAAAAATATGACTGAGCTACATTGCAACATATAGTAAGACCAGGGTTGCGAAGTCGGAGTCGAAAAAACTATACCGTACTACTTTGAATGTTCATCAAAAATTGAATCATTAAGAAACTTTTGAAAAGTAAAATTGGGGCTTCAACGCGGCCAGAAAATAAATTATCCATGCAAAATTGGCAGAATATATTATTCATACAAAGCGGTAATTAGTATATAAATAATTTATTCTTAGCCAATGATGGATTTTTCGCTAATTTTCAGCTGTTAAATAATAAAAGCCATTATGTTTTAAAAACCAGAAAAAAAGATTTTTTAAGTAAAAAATACCCACTTTCTTAATAAGACCCAACCAACAAGTTTTCAAAGTATTTTGACACTACATTTGAGACGCTTTTGACGGAATTTGCAAATCCACTCTCTCTCTCTCTCTCTAATCATTCATCGGCTAATTTGATCTTCATGAAGTTTCGCACGAATCTTTCTGAAATTCGAACTACAATCCTTTTCCAAACGCAAATAACCCGTATTTAAACAGTAGATAATTATTACCCCAAATTCAGATTCCTATTAAAAGAAAACAGTCAAGTATACTCAGGGTTCGCAGATATATATCACGATTGTAACAACCATTCATATAAAAACACCACTTGAAGTTCATACATTTTTTCATGAAATTTTTATTTACATATAGATATTGAAAGAAACATTTATTTTAAATCTATATATTAAAATAATAAAATAAGAAAACAAACAACAGTGATTTGGGATGCATTTACTAAATTTAAAGACTTCAGTTTGCTTTAATTGAAAATAACGATATTTTCGAACCTTGAGTACAATGCGCTGGTTATATACATTTACATGAATGAATGATTACGCTATTTCAAACATTATTAAAAAACAGAAATTTAGAAAAAAGTCTCAGCTTACTTCATCAATAAAATTTCCCTTAAAATGTAAAGAATATCACCAACAATACTAGAAATGCAATAAAGATGCGCTTTAATAAAAGAAATATATCCCAGACAGTAATAAGATATTTATAGAAATCGTCTGCGATTTCTGGTTGCATGTCTGGTAATTTTAATGATGGAAAACGCTAACATAAAATTAATACGTGATGAATGATACAAATCTACTCAAAAAAAAAAAACTTTGGATCAAAGCAATTAAAAGAATAAATTCGTAATTAGAACAATATCACGTTTGTGTGGGAAAAGGTTTGTTTTTCGCTTGAAAAAAAGTGATTGAGATCTCTTACTTGAACATATTTAACATAAGTAATGCTTTGTTCTTTTAAATATTTAATAAGTTTACAATTACAAAACTGTTTTTTTAATTTTAAATTACATAGGAGCTCGTCTGCACAATCAAGTCTTCTATGTGTGGCTATAATGTAGTAAAATAACTCTTTGCAAGAATTCCCATTAATTCAAAAGTGAAGATAGTAAACAAATATAATTACTGTAATTGTCTGCATCGGCAGTACTAAGAGCATTCAAATTACTTAAACTGAACAATATAAAGCTGCATTACTTTATTGGAACTTTATTTTAATTAAAACAGTAAATAGGATAGACAGACCAGTGAATAAACACTTCCAGTGAATGAACACCTCGTAATTTTCTTTAAAAGAGAAGTTTTCAAACCATTTTTCTTAGATGAATCAGCAGTAGGCACGTCATTCTACACATTTCTAAAAAGAAAATGGCTAGAAAATGCTGCGTTTGTGTTTTGTTTGGGGTGTTCATTCACTGGGTCAAGGCACTTTTTCTCCTTTCAACCCCAAAAAACCTGATCCAGAACCATAAAAATTAGCGCAATATTTTAAAAAATAATTACATATTTTTAACGATGCTATTAATTTTTGAAAACTAAATTTCGCTTAATTCACTGGTCGGTTTAACCTATATTACAGAAATAAAGGCTTCCGCTCACGGTTTTTTTACCTTCTTTACTCCAAGTAGTAAAAAACGTTCTTAGGAATTACTGGCGTAACATTTAGAGCTGTAAAATAAATTACAAATACGACTGTTTTCGATATTAAACGAAAAAAAAATATAGATTTTATTTCAAATGGAATACCAAAATTATTTGTATTTCAACAAATACAGTCAGAAGCGACAAATTATTTGTATTTCAACAAATACAGTCAGAAGCGACAAATTATTTGTATTTCAACAAATATAGTCAGAAGCGACAATCTCAGTGAAAAAAATATTCGAAAGGGAACAGCACAAACACGTAAAAAAAAAAAAAATGCACATGTTACCGTGAAAGACCAAAATTGGAGAATGGCGGTGATTCACCGGAAATATTTGATCTTTCACTGACGTCATTGGTACGTGAATGTTGATATCTACCGGCCAATGCCTACATTTACCAGATTTTGGACTTTTACAGCAACATAGACGCTAAACTTTAAAACATTTATGATAATCTCCTTTCAAGCGTGCCGTAGAATAAATTTGCAGCTGAGAACAAATCCAAAAACAGAATAACAGTAAAATGGAGGTAATATTTCACGGGTCGGCTTATTGTTCAGGCAGAAAAAAAATACAATGTTGTTTTATTTCTCAGATTTATTGCTATCAAGTTGTAAGTTTTTGCTCAACTTTTTGAGTAAAAGTTTAGTTGAAAGTGCGATAAATAGTAGCAAGTTCTTAAGAAATACGAGATAGTTTTAACTGTCGCACGTTGGCAACACAGAAGTGACGCAACTTATAAAAATAAAAAAAAAACACACACACACACACATTTTTGGAGAAATTCAAGGTTTTGCGAATATTACTTTTCTCTGCCTGGAATACAGTGAAAAACATTTATAATGCTATGTTTACTGATTAGTTTTCATAGTCTATCTAAATTTTGTAAATCAGAGCCAGACTACCGTTAAATCTAAAAATGGCGATATTACTTTTACTACTGCGTTGTACGTAGAACATCCTTTGTATGCATCAGACAAACGTTTTCGCGCTCTCCTGAAAAGTAACGACAATGGACTTACGTTACTTGGCTCTGAGGTACAGAATTAAGGGTGTGTACTTAAAAGTTCGAAGATATGACAACAATGTAATGAAATTTTAATGATCTGCCACAATGATTACAGTGAATTCTCTCTGTTCTGAACACTTGCGAAATTAGTTAATGCTAGCTGCTTCTCCATCTGATTTTAGCAATGACATAGTTGTAAATTTATTACGTGAAAGAAATTCACAAATGTTGAAAGAAGTTTGCAATGTTTATTCGACATTGTTGATGCAACAACAATGTCGAATAAATAATTAATATGTTGGATATAAATTATACAAAAACAGAACCATTACAATGACCAATTCCTTTAAATAAGAAAAAATTCTAATAATAAATCTTTGAGAATGAAATGTAACATACCCGGGAAAGAAGTGATGTGTACTACCTAGGCTTTGAACATTTGGAATATTTGAGCTTTTGTATTTAAAAAACAATAAAACATTAAAATGCACTATTTTTTTAAAATAAGATTGCCTCTCTTCCCATATTTTAACTGGATGATAAACTTTTAATCAAAATGCAAAGCGTGAAAACACTCGAGAAAAATTTTTGAGCCGTATTTACGCTTTTTAAAGCGTGAAATAGACTTAGAGAAAAATATTTCTGCCTGTAAGTGGGAAAAATGCAAAAAAAAAAAAAATCGGAGGCTATTTTAATCGATTTATGTTACTGAGCATGAAAGTAGCAGATGAGTAAATTAAAACTATGAAGGATTAGTTTAGAAATGGATTGACCATGGTTGATAATAATGCAGTGACAATGCAGAAAAAGCATTTCAAAACGCGCTCATAATTACTATTTTGGTAAATGCGCCACATTCTAATTAGAAGCAAACTATTAAAACTTAATCCTGACATTTAAACAAGATAAGCACGCAATTTTCACAGCATTTTGCTTCATAGGGTTCTCGATCACGATCTGGGGAAATGATGCTATCTCGGGCAATACTAATTACGGAAATGGCTGCTTAGCAGACATTTTTGTAGCACCTCACAAAAAAACAAATGACGCCCCGAATAAAAAAGGCGCCAATGTTTTTTCTCTTTTTGAGCATTTGCGTCTAAATCCTGCCTTTGCCTCTCAGCTAATTGGTTTATATGCTTCAAGGAAACGGGACAAAGCTCTTTACTGGCGTATTTGCGAAAGGAAAGAACAGTTAGAACCAAAAGCATTATGGTCTTAAAGGTAGACTAATGCTTTTAGTTACTCAAGTTCGGCAATGTTTTTCGTCTATCTGTTGTTCTTTGGATGCAATAAATAGTTTAGGCTTGGTGTTTTAATTGCCAGTAAATTTGGTTACGTACTCTGGAAGCATTACGTGTAAGTCTTAACAAACGTACGATAAACGAATCATTGGGGGAGAAAATCTCAGATCTAAGTTTTAGTTTAAATTGATTACAACATTCATGTTTTCTTAAAAGTCAATCTTTTACGCAACTAACCAATAAAAACATATCAATCTAAAAAAATTGAATTGCCAAGAATTTTAAATTTTACATTCATTAACATTTTCTAGAGTAAATTGTGTGTCTTAAAAGCTTGCATTTTATCATAAAGTATGAAATTTTTTCATAGCTTTTTCTCTATATATTACTGAACAAGGCTAATCTTTTAAACTAATGTGCTTTCGTTAATATGAATTAGTTTTAAAAGAAAAACTGGTTGCAAAAATATTCTCGTAATTCAAGTAACAAGAAAACATGTCATATCAAGGAAAAACAATTTCTTGTTTATAATATTTACATTATTTCCCGCTAAGTTTAGTCTCACTAACAAGATTTTTTTTTCCTTCCTGAAGTATTGCGAATACTGGGTGGAGGAACATGGTTAATTTTCATCATTTTCTGTCTTTTTTTTTTTTTTCAAAAGTTTATTTACTTATGTATAAATAACTACCGTGCTTTCTTTCATTAAAATAGTATCTATCATAAGTATATTATAATAAAAATCTAGGTGCTAAAATAGCAATTCTTACCTAATATGAGGTTTCTTTTTATTTATTTATTTATTTACGTCAATAAAATAAAAAGGCCATTGCCATTTCGCTACATTTTCTAACAAATTTTTACCGGTTACAGATTAAAACATGTTTAGAAACGCTGGTCTAGGGCAGGGTTTGGCGAGTAGTTTTAAATGGGGTCAGGATATTTTTGAAACTTTTCATCGAGGTTCAGGAAAAAAAATCCTTTTTCTTTTTTTCCTTTTTCAATTTTCACTAAACAATAACATGAAATACAGTTAATCTCGGCTTATTTTTATTCAAAAATTAATGACAGAACGTTCTTTTATTTCTTATGTTTGGGGCAGCTTACACAAAGAATCCAACTGCCTCTGCAACTCTCCTAATCTCACAGCCATACTTTAAAAAAATTCCAATATTTATTGATAATTTTATTCTTCATTGTTTTAAACGACATTTTAGGGATACAATAAGATCTCTTTCGCACTTCATTTTTTGAAAAAACTTTTGCATGAAAGTAGGTCATAAAGTAACGTCTGTATCAATCAGAATGTGTACTGAAGGCGACAAAAATATCTGTAGAAGGAAACAGATAAAGCTTCATGCTTCTTCCGCAATGTTTCGTAATGGATTTCAATGATGGTGTCATCGTAAATTTACGACAAATTGGGTCCTAACAGTCCTTAAGTGCGTCAACGTCGGAAATTCCGAGCCCCACAATGTATCTTTGTGACTTCAATGGAACTGACCTTGATGCCTCTAATTGTTTACTCGGAGATCTCAAGTGGAGCTCTGAAAAGTAAGTCAAGAATTTTAAGACGTTGATAGCTTACGAATGCCGCTTTCTTACATTAATTCACAGAAAAGGAGAGAAAATTTTGTTAAAAAACATTACACTGCAAAAAATAAACCGTTGTTTTTACAATATAACACTGGTAGCAGAGATTCCAGTTTAAAACTGTAAAATGCACAGTAATAAAGTGAACAAGAAGTTCTGTCAAGAACTAAACGAGCCTACTTTCCCGTACATCGAAATCGGCATTGTAGCATCTGATCAATATTCTCTTGATTATCTGAAACTGAAAATTATGTCAAACATACCTCTATAGCACTTAAAGCTGATTTCTAAAAGCAAAATATACCCCTCTCATCAGATGAAATAGACACGTAAAAATTAAATAAACGAGTCAATTAAGTTTTGTCGCACCTTTTAAAGAATGTAACTGTTATAGTTCTTCCGTAGAAAAATTCCACAATCGTTTTCAAAAGAAAAAAAAATAAACAAATAAAATAAAAGTACAAAGAACTTCAAAACACATTTTATCAAAGAAAGAAAAAAAAAACTCGTTCGTTAATAAAATGTCTTGAATTTCGTTTTTAATCCGTTGCCAGTTGTTAAATATAAATAAAGAATAAAATGCTCTCGTGAATGAAAAATTTTTGTTAACAAAAAAAAAAAAAAATATCGTCTGCCAAAAAAAAATCATAATAATAATAAATTAAACAAAACAAATAAATAAATAAACAAAAAATCGTCTGCCCAGTCAGTCATTTTTTTCTGAGCCTGCATTTCCGCCATGTCTGCGGAGTCGGAGTCGGAATCAGAGTCCTCACAGAAGGTTATTCAGAAAAGTACTTTACAATACATTATTTATCAAAACCATTTTCTTACAAAGTTAGTTTGAAGGAAATCCGCCTTGAAATTCAGAATCAGCATTCAATTTAAATTTCTCCGTAGGCGCTCATGTTAAAAATTTTTCTGAACGGTTCATCATTGAACGAAAAATTGTTCAAATTGAAAAGTGAAATATGGGAAGGAGCCTCTTCGAGATCTTTCGAACAAAAAAAAGTTTATTCAATTCCGACGGTTCACTTAAAAGTTATTAGGTGGGGAAAGGTTGTTTGAACGGTCAATGTTGAACGAAAAAAATGTTCAAATTGAAAATTTAAATACGGTAATGAAGCATCCTTGCCGAGATCTTTCGAACAAAAAAAAGTTTGTTTAAATCGGACTGTTCACTCAAAAGTTATTAGGTGTGAGAGCTTTTTTGAACGGTTCAATGTTGAACGAAAAAATTGTTCAAATCAAAAATGTAGGTACGGGAATGAAGTATCCTTGAAAAGATCTTTCGAACAAAAAAAAGTTTGTTCAAATCGGACTGTTCATTCAAAAGTTAGTATCGCGGGACCGGTTATTTGAACGGCTCAAAGTTGAACCAAAAATTGTTCAAATCAAAAAATCAAATATGGGAATGAGCTGTACTCGCCGAGATCTTTCCAACAAAAAAAAGTTTGTCCAAATCGGAATGTTCATTCAAAAGTTATTAGGGGGGGACAGACAGACCGACCGACCGACCGACAGACAGACACACAAATTCCCCATCTCAATACCCTACTTTCAAATTTTTAATTTTTCGATATTTATTTCATTTTTTTGTTTCTTTTTGACTTTTTTTTACTTGGCGATATTTTTTTGGACTTGGCGACATTTTTTGGACTTGGCGACATTTTTTGGACTTGGCGACATTTTTTAGATGCATCAAGCCAATTTTAATGCTTTTTTCGTTTCTTTTATTTTTAACGGGAAAGTAGGCTAAAAACTAGCAATTTTACAGTTTATTACTGTAAAGCAGCAATTTTACAGTATATTACCACAATTTTAGTTTATTACCACAGAATTAGCAGTATTATACTGTAAAAACAACAGTATAATACTAGCAGCAGTTCTAGTTTAAAACTGTAAAATGCACAGTAATAAACTGTAAAATTAGCAATTTTTCAGTTCATTAGTGTTAAATTGGCAATTACAGTTAATAACTGTAAACTTAGCAATTTTTACAGTTTATTACTGTAAACTTACAAGTTTTAGTTTATTACTACAAAATTAGCTGTATTATATTGTAAAAACAAAATTCATTTTTTAGAGTGTATAAAACTTTTTTTTTTTTTTGTAAATAGCAAAAATTAGCAAATTAAATGGCGTCTAAATGGGCGCTGGTTTAGATCCTCAAGGAGGCGATTAATTCGAGAGGAGCGATAGTGTGCGATGGGTATTTAAAAGAAAAAAAATAACAACAAAGAGCTAGCAACTCTATCGAAATGAATAAAGTATGAAAAACCGATTGTTAAGAGTTCAAACCAGGAATCAAAATTTAAAAACTACTTGAAATTGAACAGCTTCCTTCTCGCACCTCGGTTGAACCTCAAGGGAGTTTTTCAGCATTCATCGATCGCCTAGTTTACAAGTATCATTCCCAGTTCAACTTGTCATCCAATTGTTTTTCTCAATTTTAAATGTCAGTGTTTTAAATTCATCGAGATTCCAACTTTAAAATGAAAATAATTTCTAAAAAAACATTCACATTCATATATCCATCAGTTCGGTTTGGAAAAGAAAGAAATGAAAAGAAAAGGCTTTTCTTAAAAAACTTTTAATTCATTTTTTATTTTTTTTTAATCCGAGAGTGATTAGATAAAAAGAAAAAGGGTTTTTTCAAGGAAGGGAAGGGGGGGCAACAGGTGTCAGTCAATCTCCAGAGGGGGACGATGGGCTAAAAATTTTGGAACCACTGACCTACACTGATGTTGATTTCGTCGCAATCGCAGTGTAGCGACGGTAAAAACTCTTTTACAGGCCTAGAAGTGGGTGTTGTATAAAAGGCGTTTAATATCAAAACCAGAGCTTAAGCCATTTTTTTTTTTTTTCTAATTTGCTATTATTTTGCAGGAGAGGCAAAAAAAGAAAAGAAAAAGAAAAAAGGAAAACATTCCAAGCTCCTATTTATTTTTTTCATTTTCCTTATGAAGCAAGTTTTACTGTCGAATTCTTCATACATAAAAAAATTGGATGGATTAAGCTAGTTTTGAAGCAAATCGGTCTTATCTAGAAAAAAAAAAATCCATTCCACTCAAATTCCAACTAAATTCATGACGAATCTCAATTTCATGCCATGCTTTGGTCTGTAAAATCTAGCATTGGGAATTGATCAAGCAATTGTAAAGTTTGTTTATAATACCACTACGTTTTTTAGGCGGCCGTTCCACACACACACATACATATATTGTGTGTGTGTGTTTTGTTTATCAATTGCATTGTGTGGTAAATGTCCCTTTTGCTTACTGTTACGAAAATATAAATCATGTGCCCAAGTGCCAAACACAAATGTTCGTTTTTCTGTCAAAGAAATGCGCAAAACATTTGTCTTGAGGGAGTTTATTTTCGCACGAATTTTTCTTACACGTAGAAAAAAAAGGGACTGAGTCTACATTTCGATTTTTTCACATTCTTTTGTTTCCAATGATTAAGTTTTCAAATAGTCGGGGAGAAAAACAAATATACAATGGTAAACATAACTAATCAGGATTCATAGGTTAATTGGATATAATTTTCTACGTAAATATTTATGCGAAAAATTTAACATGGAACTAAAGCTGCGAAAAATTAAAATTTTGTACTTAAACCCTTTTATTATTTAGAGGGAACGATGCGAAAATATACGAATTTTACATTTAATTCTTAAAAAAGTGATTTACCGACAAAAATTGAAAATAAGTTTTTGATCAAAGTTTTATTGTTCAACAAACCACTCTCTCTCTTTATGTACTGTAATTTTTAAATTGAATTTTCCAAGATGCTCATTTCGAAAATTAAAATTATATATTACTATTTCACTTTTTCCCAGATTCCTTCGCATACTTTAAAACAGTTTTACTTCATTCTATACTTCTAAAAACATTAGTTATCCAAAAACTAATTTCGCATCAACATAAAGCAAGGGATGAAAAGTTTATGACAAAAACTTATTTTTTTTTTTTTGTAAGCATTAGCCATTTATTGCTGTGTAATTACTGCTGTGTAATTGAAGAGATTTTTTTAGAGCGTAAACTTCGAAAGCAAACAGCACTCTGCGTAAAAGTGTAATGCAGGAGATAATTAAAAAAAACAGTAAATAAATAATTAAAAAATATATATATTGAGTTAACAAAACGAAAACGAAAGCTGAAAAATATTAGCATCAAATAAAAATAGCACTAATCCTGTAATTTTCTAACTAAATTTTCCTCATTTCAAAAAATTCAAATTACATGTTACTATTTCACTTTTCTTTAGATTTCCTCGCAAACTTTAAAAAACGTTTACTTCATTCTATGTTGCAAAAAACATTTGTTTTCCAAAAACTAATTTCGCACCAACATAATCAACATAACCAACAATTTTTTTAAAAATATTGCGCAGTTAACAAAACGAAAAAGAAAGCTAAAAAATATTAGCACATCAAATAAAAATAGCGCTAATCCTGTAATTTTCTAACTAAATTTTCCAATATGCTCATTTCGAAAAATTCATATTACATGTTCTATTTCACTTTTCTCCAGATTTCCTCGCAAACTTTAAAAAATGTTTACTTCATTCTATGTTGCAAAAAACATTCGTTTTCCAAAAACTAATTTCGCATCAACATAATCAACAAATAATCAACATAACCAACAATATTTTTAAAAAATATTGCGCAGTTAACAAAATGAAAAGAAAGCTAAAAAAAATTAGCACATCAAATAAAAATAGCGCTAATCCTCTGAGCACTGACAGGATAAATTATGTTTCTCACATTCAAATCATTGAATATAGAGGGTAATGCAGGGCTAAGCTAACTTCAGCTCAGGGGATGCGCTCAGCCGTGAAGTATTTTTACACGTCTCATTACACATGGATTAGGGAAGCTTTTTTGTTCTCTGATACACAAACAACACTGTTTACGTTCGGAAAAGAAGATAAGGGAGGAAGAGAAGATAATTGAGCAAACTTTAAGGAGTGGTGACAGATTAGCTTAATTGAACTTGATCTTATGCCTCAAATCGGTCTTAATCGAATAAAAGTATCATTAATAACGTCATAATTTTCACCAATGATACATCAGAAAAATAATGCGGTTGACTCGCGTTACAACGCCTCTGCGTTATAGCGACAAAGTACGTTACAATGAATTCTGAAGAACCGACTGATTTTACATTAAAATGACGATGGTGAACTGGCCAAGATGTGGAGAAAGATTGATTCTTAATAGAAAACACACACATTACGAATATAAGAAAGATGAGTAGAGATTTTCCCATTCTGCAGGCTTGGAACGTTGCATTTGTGCGAAATTATATAGATTTAAAGAAACTAAAACGTCGTTTTAAAAAGAGTGATTATTCCTTTTACAGAAATGAACGATACTCCTACCCCCCCCCCCTCCCCCCACTCTCCAAGTTACAAGCCTACGTTCCTTTGTGATAAAATGCACTCTAAGATTCAAGAATGTGTGTTCGTTAGTATTATTATTATTACTCAGTTTGGTTAAAATTAAATTTAATCAGTTAGCTCCAATTTGCATTACACAATTTATATTTTCTAACACGTTGATTGTACAACAAGATTGTTTCAAAAAATCATTAGTTACATCAAGTTTAAAGATTTGAGTACATCATATATCATTAAGAAAAAACAAATCAGTTAAAATCCAAACTTTCATTTAAGATAAAAATTTATTTTATGTATATTTACTGTGTAATTTGAAGGCAGTTTTTTAATCAAATTTAAAGAAAAGGGAAATTTTTGATTTGCAAGTATCATTCATTCATTTGGAACAACGACTATTTGAACTCACGACCCAAGTAGTAAAGTTAGTACAGGCTCGTTGAGTTGACTGGACTTGATTTTAAAACTAAGTTCGAAGAATGTTGACACTACTTTCAGAAGACACAGAAAAATCAATGTAGTGCAAAAAGAAAGAACTCACTGATTTGAAACAAAAAAAAAAACGAAAACTGATACTGCGTTCACGAAAAAGATAGATCAGACGCAAATTTGAATAAATAACTATTTTTAGCGGAGTCAACCACGTGTTGGGCGTGGATATAACGTATCAGTGACAAGCAGAAGGTGAATACTCGTTTACTTTTTTTCCCTAATTCAGAGAAATTCCGCAAAAGTGGCAAACATTTTGACAAGCCATTTGTTTATTTAGTAGACGCAACTTTTAAGCAAAGTTAGATTGAAAATTTCAGAAAAAATTAAGTATATATATATATATAATGTACTAATAACTAGAAAATTAACGAATAATGATAAAAGCAATAATTATCAGAAAAGTTTCATCTACACTCATCAGCTATTGAGGATCCAATACTGTGGTCAAACAACCAAACATTTTTTAAACTATAAACAAAGTGGAAAATGTTTGAGCCCTAGATACATATATTATAGAACTGCTGGACAAAAAACCCCAACATTTTTTACAGGTTTTATATTTATAATATATTTTTAAAAAATATATATATATACATATGTTTTGTTTCTTACATATATAAGAGAAACCTGTTACATTGTTACACAAATACTGACCATAAAAGGCTCCAAAATAGCAACGCAATCAGCTGTGCATCAAAATCAACAGTTAATTTTTGGGAACAAATGGAACAAGATAAAGTTTTACTCACATTCGTGCTAAATCTAAAGATGCATCATTAATTTTTATGCTTTTGTACAACGTACTGAATTCAAAGATCTACATTATTGAAGGAAAAGTCTAGATTTTTATCGTGTCAACGCTGTAAAATACCGTGAGAACAAGGAATAATACCGCAAAAATACACAACGGATAAAACTAAGCGTAGTTTCTGTTAGTTACATTTCAGAAGAACCTACAAGAGGAACCTTTAAAACTGTAAAAAAAAAAAAAAAAAAAACGGACTACTTAGTAGGCAGCTCAATGAAAGCTTAATTGCTCAATTGCTTATTTATTCTGAGGTAGAACGATGGAAAACAATTTACAGAGCCCACAGCCTTCGCCAGTGCTCCAGTGAATGATGCGTTCAGGAGATTAAGTCTCAGATATCTCAACAGCAAAACAGACGATCTGAAGTCGGTCCAAGAAATAAAGCAAACAAAGGACAGTAAAAGATAAATTCTGAAGAGGTTTTTTTTTTCATTTAGTTCAAGTTTTTCCAACGAAAAGTAAACAAATAAAACTTGGCAAAGTGAGAGTTCCCAGACATTTGGCAAAGTTTGAGAAACAGCCTTTAAAATGTAAATTTGATTAAACTTCCCGACATAAAATTGATGGGAAAAGTTCAGACTTACGGATGATGAAGAAATTGGAAATTTGTTTTCGCCAACAACTTGTTGATGATATTGGGAAATATCCAACTGTTCAGAGATAATCTAATTGATCACTAGAAAGATATATCCCCATGTAAAAACATTATGAATCAATTACTAAAGTAATTGAACTTAGAATTGCTTCCCCAAAGAATTGAAACACCGAATTATGGAAAAAAAATCCCTAAAATAATGCATTTTCAAGGCTACAAAAGACAGACACATTATAGCTAAATATTTAAGCTCCAAAAGAACTATTAGCTTGATGTTCAATTCATAACAAACTCAGAGTAGCCAAATGTGAATCTGTTTTAGATGCTAGAACTTAAAAGAAAAATGCCAGAAAATGGTACGTAATTTCTGCATGATAAAAAAATTACTAAAACCGATTCACTCTTATGAAATATGTTTTATTAATTGCAAATCGAATAATATATCATCATAATTTGAGATAGATCTGAACAAACATTCTCCAGAGCCTTGAATTAATCAGATTGCAGCTTCTTCAAGGTAATTTCAAGTCATGCCGAGTGGACTGCTTCAATTTTTCCATTTCCAAAATTCCATTCTGTAATGGAAAGTTATTGCAGTATTTGTGTTTAGTCACATCTGACAGCGACAATATCTAAAAACATGGCCAGCTGCATTTTTTTTTTTGTTATTTCATTTTTCGCGATATCATCATGGTAAGTCAGCCATACTGCTGAACAGCCGCTCTACTTATACAGGAGCTAGGCACTTGGGCCAAAAGTTGCAACTTCATTGTAGGGTTTATCCAAATT
Source organism: Uloborus plumipes (assembly GCA_038373865.1). Lineage (NCBI taxonomy): Eukaryota > Metazoa > Arthropoda > Arachnida > Araneae > Uloboridae > Uloborus > Uloborus plumipes. The sequence continues at coordinate 16,732 of JAXGGA010000395.1, forward strand.
ATTGCTGTAACATACCTTAGACCGAAATCTCTCAGTAGTAGTAATCTATCGTCTTTTAAACTAAGTGAATGTTGTTGCACATTAAATTTCGATTGATAATTTCATTTATTGGTCCAAATGAAAAAAAATATGTAAGCAGCAGAGGAACATTTTTCCTAACATGTATTTTTTCATGCGCATGTGATAATTTTTAAATACAGTGCTGAGAACAAAGTTATAAAGAATACATCACATCTGGGGGGGGGGGGGGGGGAATGGCCCTCAACTTCAAAAAACTTGCCGACCCTTTTGTTATGCTAATACATAAACTGATATTTGCCATAAAGTGCATCAGATCTCAACTTTCTCAACTTTGAAACGTAAATGAATAGAAATTTTAGAATACGGTCCTTTAATTTTGAGAAACGCGTATTACTAAGCTTTTAGTTTCATAATACAGCTGCAGGGACGGATATAAGAGAGGGGTGATCGCCCTTGCACAGCTGTCCCGAAAAGACAAAACTTATTAAATGTAAATCGTCTGATAGATAAATCAATGATCAGTATAATTTAGTTGGTTAACAAAAATAAAGAAAAAATTACATTTGATGTCGGAACTTAAATCTCAGAGCGACTATTTTCATTGTTGACTTTATGTTCAGAAATTGTTGTGTGGAAGAATAAATGCATTTGTTTGTTACGATTGGTATAAAAATTATTGCCATTAGCAACGAATTTTGCAAATGTTTTTACAACACATTTGTTGCAAACCACAGCAAACGCTTCCATGTTGGATGTATAATATTCAAGCAGCTTCTATAGCATCCATCAACGTACAAGCTCTTCTCATCCCAGTGAAATCTTTGAAGCAAAACTCAAAAAGAAAAAAAAAATGAAGAGAAAAGGAAAAGAAGAAAAGGAGGAGGTTTATTGATAAAAGTTAGTGTCATCTGTGTAGTTTACTTCACCTTCATATACAAGTGAGGTGTAGATGCATTTCTAAATAAACCATGGAAGTAGCTCCAAATGTATGGTGCATGTATTGCAGAGTGTGTTTTTATATGAACAGCATAAAAATAATAGTGAAAGAAAATACTTTATGATCAAATGTCATTAAAGCGCTTAGGCGGGAATATATAAGGCTTCTCTTTTCGGTAGAGAAGTTTACTGAAAGTGAATTACTTATTCAGTTTCGGGAATTTTAGAGCCTCATAAGCAATTTCCTAGGGCAGGCGAAAATATTTTTTTGTTACACCAAGCGCTCTATTCACGTAATATCACCAACTGCCTCGACTTGTTTTTCGGTTTGTATGGGCGCTATGAAATTTTACGTCAGCGAAGAGAAGGGTTCGGGGGAGCTCACAAAAATGAAATCGTCAAGGGCTGGGGTGGTGCGGGGGTTGGAAACTATGCCATAAAGCCGTAACTGGCTCCGCAGCTAGCCAATGGTGAGGAGAGAATTAACTTTAAAAAGGGGGGGGGCTCTGGGGCGCCAGGCTGGCACCTGCAGCGGGGAGGTGGAGTCCCCTAATGTGGTGAAGGGATATCGATTAATTAAGTGACGTGGACACCAGGACTCCAATAGACAGCGGCGATCAATACCGGGAGAAAATTTTTATATCTGCTCCCAAAGCAATGACCTCACTATTGTTCTTCGCGAGATCGGTAGATGGCGCTGGATCGCCTTATCGAACCGGCGCGGTGCGCAGGCGCGCGGGAAAAGAGCCGGGGCCTGCATAATTACCCCCAGAATCGGAAAATGCAATTACATGAAATGCAAATGTTTATCGGTTAATGCGATTGAGAAGCAAAAGCGTGCCGGCCGCCGATTATGGGCGCCGCAGAGCCATACCCGATCGCTTCATCGGGGAATAGAACCACTTGTAGGGTGAAGGGGATATCGTAATCAAGACACGAGGTATTTGGGAGCCGTGAGAATGAAGAGTGACTGACAAGGTGGGTTTTTTCTCGCTCCCTCCTCCTCCTCTCCTCTTCGTGCTCCCGCTCCCGCCAGTCGATGCTGGATGATGGGCCAAGATTCTTCATAATTTCTTCATTTCCGCTTTTCACTGCGGAGGGGAGAAGTGTCATTCTCAAGTTTGCATTCGGAGGTCAAAATATTACCCATGCTTTATAAATGGGGATCTCTGAACATGACAACCCGCTTCCGGGATCGGAATGGAAGGGGGGGGGGGATCCCGATGAAAATATCCAACAACTTTAATCGAAAAAAGAATGAAACAGAAAAAAGTGCACTTGATGTTTGCACCACTCCACTTCTTTTTTTTTTTTGTCTTAATTTGAATGCACAAATTGAAACAAAAGGAGTTCAGTAGATTCGGACTAACGGGAGAGCCAGGTCATCTGCATAAATGTAAGTACGGATTAAACAAAATGACCTATACATTGAGCCAAAACAAACAACTGTGAAGAGTAAAAAGTGTATTTTCAACTTAAGAGATTAAAATATATAACTGCAAAAGAGAACATTACAAGTGCATTATAAAATCACAACACTCGGCCTACGAAAATATTATGCAGTATGTACATCTAAATGGCTGTTCAGATTGAGCGAAGTTGTTTGACAGGGTGTGGATTAATGAGGGTGTATTGTATTCATCAAAATATAGATTTATGTCAGAACAAATGTAGATTTCAGAATCCAACACAGCAATAAAATAAACCACGAAAATTTTCTACAGCAAAGAAAATAAACCACAGGGTTTGCACACAGTTGAGGTGTTACAGTCGTGATTTGCATATGAACTTTTGATTCAAGTGGAACTCCTATGAATAGATCCCATTGAGGTAGATCACATTAACCCATTAATGCCTAGCGTCCCTTTTTAGGGACGGTCCGAAAAGTGTGTCTGAATTTTCCAAAAATGAACATTTCAACCAAATAATTGTGTTCAATTATTACTTTGGTATTGCTTCAATTCTGTATTAACAGATTGCAGCACATAACCGCTGTAAAGTGTGATCTGTAGCCATTTGATTATGATCTTTATCAAAAATTACATCGTTCGCAATCTCAAGAACAAAAAGCTAAGTTTTTAAAGTTATTAACAAGTAAATCTATCTGTGTTTGATATATGTGCTACTTTGATCGATGTTTTAGTTTACCTTTTTTTGCAATTTTGTAAATTTGAAATTTTTTTAGGATTTTATAGCAATTTAAGAACGTCCCTAAAAAGGGACGCTAGGCACCAAAGGCTGCATTGTTTAACCGTTGCTGATTTCTTGCTTAGAATCTATAATTTATATCAAAGAAGTTAGTAAATGTTTTTAGACTGAAAAACAGATAATAATTGTCATTTTAAAAACCTATTTTATTTTCAAAATCTAATTAAATTAAATTAATTAATATACAGGGTGTCCACTCCTATCGTGGACCAATAGCTAATTTCTAAACCGTTAGAGATACGCATATAGTTCATTTAGGAAAAAATCTCCAAATTACGAAAGGAATTTTGGGTCTATTCAATGTTTTTCAAAAAATCAAATTTTGAAAGAGTTACGAAATTTAAATTTTTATACAGCCCCCCAGTCCTATCAATCATATTTAGTAAAACATTCTTGACACTGTAACATTTAAAACTAAAAAAAAATCACTGTTCTACCATAAAAATTGACAGAGTTATGACGTTTTGAAAAATCAAGATTTTGAAGGATTTCGCATACGGTCCTTTAAGTGATCTCTCGATGACGTCATGAAATAATGCAAAATCTTGATTTTTCAAAACGTCATTAACTCGGTCAATTTTTGTGGTAGAGGAGTGATTTTTTTTTAGTTTTAAACGTTACAGTGTCAAGAATGTTTTACTAAATATGATTGATAGGACTGGGGGGCTGTATAAAAATTTAAATTTCGTAACTCTTTCAAAATTTGATTTTTTGAAAAACATTGAATAGACCCAAAATTCCTTTCGTAATTTGGAGATTTTTTCCTAAATAAACTATATGCGTATCTCTAACGGTTTAGAAATTAGCTATTGGTCCACGATAGGAGTGGACACCCTGTATATAAACTTAATTATACAATGTTCTTAAATATTTTCTCTTCTTTTTTTTAATTACAAAAAATACTCAAGGTAAATTTTGAAAGAAAGCTATTTCAAAAATGTAATTCTTTAAAACACTAATTATTCCTTATATTTCATTACTTTTCCATTATACATTTAGGTGTTTTTATTGTTTAGTCTGACTGTTGAAGAAGCCCTAAGCTGTTTCAGAAGCTTAGCATTTCACCTTGATGAAGAATTCAAGGATTGCATATGTGTCTGTTGTTTGGGAAGGGGGGGGGGGGTTGCAGATTTAATTTCCGAATTCCCTGAGCATGCCAATTTTGATCTCTACTGTGAGAATTTATTTACTTCTCTTGCGCTCCTACATGATTATTTGTCTCAGCAAGGTTTTGTGCAAGAATCGGATTAAAAAATGCTCATGAACTTAAGTTACGTTGTCCAAAAAAGAAAAGAGAGGAAGTTTTGAATAAATGTCGATGACAGGTAAAATAATATTACGTTTGTTCGGTGGAATAATAGCAATGTCATAACTATTGCATTGAATCTTCATGGAGTTTATCCTATTGTAAAGGCTAAGCGATTGTCCAACAGCGAAAAGAAAGTAATTGAAATTGATGAACCAAATATATATGGTTGCTCAATACAAACGTTGCATAGGGAAAAAGATCTCATGCATCAAATATCGGGAACTGCTGGTTTTTGATCCACTCTAAAAAATGATGGTAGCCGCTCTTCATTTTTATTTTAAAAGCTGCTCTACAACATGCATTGAGCTCAAGAGAGTTGAGTTAGGTATTATGGGGCTAGTTGTTATATTGTTTTAAATAAGACTCAAGTAAGATGTGCCCATTGAAGTAAAAAACCCTATCGGAATGCAGCAAATGCAATGCGTAGGTTTGCAGAACAAATGTTTTGCTGACTTTCATACTCAACAACACCAATATTTCCTTGTTCTCTGAATCTACTTCCCAGTTTATGTTAATTGCTGCTTTTATTTCTTCTTATAAATTGTCATTTTCAATATTACATCGTAGGAAGAAAAAAAATTTTGGTAAAAAAGTATGTACCCTCTGGTGCCTAGCGTCCCTTTTTAGGGACGATTTTTCTTTCTTAAATAAAAAATTTATTTTTTACATGATAATTTTTTAACTATTTTTCCTGTCCATTAAACACTATTTGTAACCAGTATACAAAGTATCGTTGAAAAATAAAATGTCAGGCATTAATGGGTTAAGATAAAAGATAATGCTCTGCATCTGTTTAAACATTCATTCATCGTCAACAGTTTCCCCACGCTTTCACTTGACGTATTCTTCAAAAGCTAGGGAACTCAACCAAAAGCTAAATCACATTATTCGAAATATCAAATGCAGAATAAATAAATAAGTTTATTTTAAAAATTGTTCATTTGAAAGACAAAATCAATATCAATTTTTCATCAATATATATCTGGAATTAATTATTGGTAGCATGCATGTATTCTTTGAATTGATCAGTTTGTTGATAAACGAATAAACTCATTAAATGATTCAGTGAATAACAATAATTTCGGTTGGTTTAGAACTGAGTATGTATCATGAAATTAACTAATTAACTTCAGAATGGTTGTGTGTATTCAAAAAGTATTAATAGGTAAATAAATGATGCATTTGTAAAATTAATTAGTTTATTTTATTTATATGTAAAAACTTTTCATATCTGTACCCATGATCAAGACGCATTTTCACAAAGTGCGCATTACTTCTGATTCAGAATATTAACTTCGCACTTTGAATATAAGATGCAATAGATTAAATTTATCCAATAATTAAGGAACATATAGCCCTCTAATAAAATTACATAAAAACAGTTAACAGCAAGAAATTTATAAATTTTAAAAAGGCTGAAATAATGATTAAAATAAAACTTACTTCACTTATTACTTTACTCTGTTTAAATTATTACTTAATTCTAAGTTCGGAGGGAGTCGCACATTTAAAATATGTTTAGTAAGGACTGGACGTGCCCCAAATAGAAATAAAACACATAGCTTAAAAATGAATGAACAAATAAATAAAAACATCAAGAGAATTCTTTTTCACGCAGCAAAAATAGGTATGAAGAGATCACCGAAAATATGCAATGCAGATCCTTCCCCTAACACACTAGTTCAATATTTCTCCCATTACCAAAGTCACGAGAAAGTTATTGTAACGTGCACTTGTGACGAAAGTTTTAAGGCTGTAAAGGATTTTATCTTATTGCGAATTGTAACTTTTTAATAACATGTCTATGATCAACACTCAGAATGAAAACATTTTATTATTCACATACAACGTGTCAGTTTTAATTTAAATAATACATCATTATTATACTTTTCGTTTAGACTAAACTACCTTATGCATTTATATTTTAAGTACTCTTTAGTGATCTTCCCAGGATTTAAGGGTATATTCTAAAAGTTCTAAAGCTCTTAGAAAAGAAAAATGAAAAGTTTTTAGAACTTCGAGAAACATGTGTAATATTAATAAATTTTAGGTAAATAAAATAAGAGTTATTCCAAACAAGAAACAACTATTACATCACTGTCTTTATTTTCTTGAATCAATAAATTTTCATTCAAATGTAAGGATTTTTATTTTTCGAGAAAAAGCTTTTAATTGAAAACTTGCTTCAAATAAAAAAGCTATTCCTGTCTAAAATGAAACACACAAGATTCTAAGAACTTTTCACAATTTATTTTTAATTTCAAAATCTCTTCATGATTTTGCGAGAAGCATGTCTATAATGAATCGCAAGTCCGGCTGTGCATAATTAGACGCAATTACTTCATAATTGGTAACTTTTCTTCCGTTAGAAATCCAAAGCTTCTTAATGGAGATATATGGACTGGAATTTGTGGATGTTTTCCTATAAAATTGTCGTCTCCGTTTTAAACAATAAAAGGTTAACAGTTTTAAAGTACAAAGAACGATTACATATGTTCTATTTCAATCGAAAAAATGTATAAATAAAATTTTCAAATTAAATTTCATTGCGTTTGATTTTTATGAGAAATATTCTTGCCAAAATGAAAAACTTCTGGCAAAATTTCAGGTGTTTTGTATTTTGTAAAAAAATTTCAAATTAAAACATTTGGTTGAATTTCATACATGGAACTTACGTTATTTATGGTGCAAAAATTTAAAACTCCCTGTTACTATGACTTTAGAATTAAGGGATGAAACGAAACATTTTTTTTTTTTTTTTGCAGGAGCAGTGGAATACGTACTCTTTGAAACAGAAAAAAAGACACTAAAACAAAATAAAAATACTTCTTTTTTCTGTCAAAATGAGAATTTAATGAATGTATCAGCCGTACGTCGAACAAATTTAGTATTTATATAGACGACTTCCCAGTCATTATTCTTAAACTTTGACGGAAAGACTAAAGCAGATATATTTAAGGAAATGGGGAAACAAGAATGGTCTCTAAGTTCGAACCTTTGCCAAAACAACTGATAGAGTCCTTACAAATGGTTATTCAGAAAAGAAACATGTCAAACTGCTGGGACTAATGTCGTCGGTCCAGTCTCCCTTTTCCACCCACGGAAACGATCAGGCGAGCTGATCATTTGTTATTCTCAAGAACAGGAAGCGATACGATCGGAAAGTATTGATCTGTCTCAAAATCTCCGGTGTCACATCAAAGTTTATTATTCACTTTGTGTTTGGGAAGACACAAAAGCAATGCTTCAGCATTTTTTTTGCACGTAATTATATTTTATGTAAACAATTGAAAGGTCTTATGCTTCAAACTAAATTTTAATTTTAATCTTTGAAACAATAGAGGAATTACTTTTTAGAAGTCTGCTAAAAAAAGAAATATGTTCCTTCCTTACTACGATGCACGGTAAAAAATGAATATTGTTTTTGCAGTATAATACAGCTAATTTTATAGTAATAAACTGTAAAAATTGCTAATTTTACAGAAATAAACTGTCAAATTGCTACTTTTTCAGCACTAATCTGTAATATTGCTGGTTTTACAGAAATAAACTGTAAAATTGCTAATTTAACAGCTTACTACCGTGCATTTTAGTTTTAACTTGGAACCTCTGCTACCAGTATTATACTGTAAAAACAACAGTTCCGTTTTTGCAGTGAGTAAACTGATTTAACGCTAAGAAATAGTTCATAATTTATAAAACCAGAATTGACAACTTCGATCACTTTTCGCAAGAAAGATTTAATATTCGAAAATGTTTAGTTTAAGTACCACTTGGAGCGCCCCAGCTGCACTTTTTTAACTTTCCAAGAAATAACGTTGGCATCACTGAGTTTTTGGCAGTATGATAATTTCATTTCATTCCAAACAGCTGATTTGTTCATCAAACATTAAATAAAATAAGGGATTATTTACTCTGGTTTGATCAACCTTCCACATTAAAAGGTAAGTTAAACTAACAACACGGTTTAATTAGGTTTATAATAGGGATTGAAAATAGTTTGTTTTCGTCATACTAGCTTAATTACACTTTAAAAACCAGGAGGGCAGAGTAACCGCATTTCTCCAGAAAAACGGTACGGCTTTGCCGTCTAATTTTATCGCTGAAATTTTCTTTAAACGACGATTATTAACAATTGTAATGATAATTGCTTATGGAATATTTTATGCGCTTATCATAACTCCTTTCTCATGCTTCCAGTTATATTCTGTCATGATAAGGACCTAAAAGGCCAAAGGCCAAGAAGCGAGATTCACAAAACATGCATTATCACTATACCCAAAACTCTTTAAGTTTTACTTAGAGCATAGCACATCAATTCAGAATATATGCACGTAAGCTCTTCTGAATTTGTAAAACATTTTTTTTTTTTAATTTGGAAAATATTTATGCGAATTTCTACTCATAACTCAATTTCCCCTAGACGATTCCTATCACTGCTTTCCATGAATAAATATTTTTAGTTCCTCCATATGCACATTTTAGAAATAGACAAAATTTCTAAGTTTGTTTATTTATGATTACTGCTATTTCGACTCCTAGAAAACTAAACTGTCCCGAAAAATGTTCCTTTAATTTTATGAATATATCTCCTCTTTTCCAAAACACAGTAAAAATTCTTTTTCTTAAAAGGGTAACTTTGACGACCACAGTAGACTTCTACCAAAAAATTGTTTCTGCCAATTTGTATGATGTTTTTTTTAAAATTAATTTATTTTTTCTTTTTTTAAAATGTTAACGAGTCCAATTAAAACGTTTATTTTTGTATGAAAAGTTAAAATATTAAAATGAAGTTAAAAATGCATAAATATCCTGAATATAATATTGTCAGAAAACTTTTGTTGCTATTTGGGAACTTTTAACGTTGTTTTAATGTTCTTAAGTAAACTAAAAATTTAATGTTATTGAGACATTCTTTCAAGTTAAATAAATTAATTTCTTTTTCCAAAAAAGCACATACAAATATTTTTACAGAAAAATAATACACCTATACATTTTCCCTTATTTTCAGTCTGCCGCACAGATAGGGCAAACTGCTTTACAAAGCTTCATTTTTTTTTTTTTTTTTTTTTTTTTGCCACTGATGATTTCTCTGCTGATGATAGAGTTAAGTGCTGAGTTTTCTTAAACGCTTCACTCCCTGTCACGGTGTCACACGCATGGCTGACGAAAGCCATTGATATTTCATAAAAAACAAGAGAAAGGCGGCAAAAAAGTAAGGAGCTCAGGATCAGCTAAATTACAAGTCATGAAGGGGGAGAGAAAAACGCGCCAAAGAAAATCCCCCATTTATTTATATATTTTTTTCTTACCAGTCTCGTTCGGACATTTTTAATTTTTTTTTCTCCCTTTCCTCTGCTGTAAGCGCACCAGAGTAATTGTCTCCAGTAAATAATAATGGCAAAGGATCCAGGAATGCCAGCCGCAATGGAATCGACCTTCTACGTAATTTTATCGCGTGACGTCATCAAAAGGACGCAGCTGCTCGAAAATTCGAGTGGTGGTGAAGAGGTGAAGGCTAGTTCTGCCAGTACGAGCGGGAAAAAAGTTGGAGTTCTTTTTCTATCATTATGTCCTGGTGGATGAAGACGTAGCGAGATAAAAAATAAGTAAATAAAAATATCAAGAAAGTTTTCGCTCCCGAAACTGTTTGCACTTATCTCTTTTCAATAGGAACTAAGAAACTGGAGAAGAACATAAGGGCAGAATTAAATTATCTTTACACAAAGTTTTATAACTGAAGTTATCCTTTTTCTAAAGATTCTTTAATAGTGCTAAAAAATGTTCGGAGCTTTGTGTTGACACTAAACTAATCCAGGTATTCTATCTTTCAGAACATTTTTTTTCAATTTCAACATTTTGCTTGTGACAACAACAAAGGGGTTGGAATTATATTTTGCTCCACTCAGAATAGTGCCATAATAAATATAGAACCTGAGTCGCTGGGTGGAAGCATTCAGATTTACGTGCTTCCTATGATATATTAATTCTATACACTACTCTAAAGATGTTAACAAAAATAATGAAATTGATGTCAGAGGAAAACACAACTAACAGTACAGTTAAGTAAAGCCACTGTAGTATAAAAATACAAGTTGCTTCAAATTTAAGCTAAAACTGAAACTAGTTGAGCTTGTTAGATTCACACACACATTCGATAAACAAAAAATCATGGCTTAGAAACAACTGATCAAAAGTATTGTGAACAGAAAAAGGTACAGGATAAAATGACAGGAGTATTTTAAGAGAAAATCTGAAACTACTCCAAAGAGGTGGGGGGTATTTTATAAAAAGTAATTATGAACATTATTCATAATCCGAGTAAAAATTTGTAAGTTGGTCCCTGTATCGCAGTTTTTGAAAGTTGTCATTATGTCAGTGTATATAATTTTCCCAAAATCCCATTCAAATCACAGCAAAAACGCTTATACCTTCTTAAGATTCTTATATCTATCTACACTTAAGTGAGAGTGACATGCTTTAAATAATGTTAAGTTATTGATGATTGTTCTGATTTCGAAATTTTCCTTCTGAAATACTAAATTTTAAAATAAACCAAACTTGAAACAAAATGCTACGAAAAAAAAACCTATATTTCCAAATAAACTTTCATTATTCCAGTCACTGAACTAAAAGATAAACCAAGGTTCCTTTTCATTCGATGATTTTTATTTTTATTTTCTGTAATTTTAATTCAGAAAATCGTTTGTAAAAATATGCAAATAAAATTATAGTGGGAACAGAAAACATCTCAACCTCTTTTATTGGGGTTTTCCGCCTAAATAAGCGAAAGGAAGGTTAGGATGATAAGACGCAATCAACGGGAATTAATAATGTTATTTTTCGAAAAATTCAATTATGGCAGAAAAGACATCAAAATGAATATTTTCAGATTTAATAGAAAATGTTACGGTGCTTTCCCAATTATATTTGAATTTGTTCTTGGTAAATATGCTTAAACATTGCTCTTAATTTTGTTTCTCAATAATATGATAATGCGGGTTAGAATAGAGCTAACGTTTAACAGTCAATTTTGACCACGGTGCAATGATTTTATATAATTTACTTTTTATTTACATAGGTTTTCCAAAGCATAAAATTATATAATTATGTACAAAATATTAACTTCACCTCAAGAAAACGAAAGCTACGGTGAATACCAACATACAAAGATGTAAAAAGCATAATAAAAATAAAAAAAATCCAACATAATGTTTAGACAAACGTTAGAACTCTTTACACTATAAAGAAAATAATTTACACATTGGTGAACGAGAATTTTTGTAATACAAACCTTTATTACTTTGAGAGCGAAAACAGACGTCACCAATAGGGTTTTAAACAAGGAAATACACAATTTTTACTAGGGATGGACCGGATATCCGGTAACTATCAGGTATCCGGCCTATCCGGTTGATATTTTAAGTATCCGGTACTTTCGGATATACGATCCGGTTGACTGACCCGGATACGGATATCCGGAAGATTTTTGCAGGATATCCGGCAAAGTATCCGGTATTGATGTGGGAGATATCCGGGATTGATGTGAGGGTTATCCGGTATGATGTAAGGACCTAATTGAATATTTTCTTTTTTACAAAAATCCCAGTTAAAAAATTCATTGTTTGATAAACCTTTTAGATGATGTAATTACATTTCATCTTTCCTTTTTACCAATTTTTGCTTCTAAAACAAAAATTATATGTTATTTCTTCGACTTTGTACTGGACATGGAAACATTCTGCTCATATGATTTTTCACAATTCCCAGATAAAGTATGATTGTCTTCAGCTGTTCAAAAATATTTTAGTTAAAATATTTAGAAAGAAAAAGCTACAAACCTTCAAGGTTTAATGTGCGACGAAAGGTTGAAAAAAACTTACGATCATATCGTTAGTTCATAAAAATTAATCGCAGTAGCTTTTAATATAAATTCTCAGATTATTTTATTTATTGAATTAGTTTTTTTACTTCTAACAAAAATTGCGATCTATTAACACCCAATGATGTTGTAATTAGATATGTTTTACTTTGCCACTATTATTGCTTTATTATAACTGAAAATAACATGCAATAAATAACCTATCTAACATTGGCCGGTCATTTCAGCGAAAATGTTACAAATCAGTCCCGATTCTTCAGAATTTTGGTAATTAATTTTAATATTTACCACCAATTAATTGTATTTTTTAATCTGTTCTCCATCTAATTGTGTGTAACCAAGTATCACTTATTTAGGCATAAGCCATTTATAAAGGACTCAAAAAAAAAAAAAAAAATCTTTGGCAAAAGAAAGAAAAAATGATCTGCCCCAGTTTTAAATTGCTAGGACTTAAAATGCAATTTCAGATTAAGCTGAAATGCAACAACAAAATCATTTGCAATGCACAGCACAAAAAATTCTTCTGACACCCTTTCTGCTTTGATTTTTTATGTTTCAAACTGTCCAATCTGTTACAAGCCTTTCAGAAATAAAATTAGCAATTGCATTCAGTGTGATATTTTTTTTAAGAAGTACAAGTAATGTATCTGCTGTGATTATTACTTTGATACATTTATACAGGGTGTCCACTCCAATCGTGGACCAATAGCTAATTTCTAAACCGTTAGAGATAAGCATATAGTTTATTTAGGAAAAAATCTCAAAATTATGAAAGGAATTTTGGGTCTATTCAATGTTTTTCAAAACATCAAATTTTGAAAGAGTTACGAAATTTAAATTTTTATACAGCCCCCTAGTCCTATCAATCATATTTAGTAAAACATTCTTGACACTGTAACGTTTAAAACTAAAAAAAAATCACTCTTCTACCACAAAAATTGACCGAGTTATGACGTTTTGAAAAATCAAGATTTTGCATTGTTTCATGACGTCATCGAGAGATCGCTTAAGGGACCGTATGCGAAATCCTTCAAAATATTGATTTTTCAAAACGTCATAACTCGGTCAATTTTTGTGGTAGAAGAGTGATTTTTTTTTTAGTTTTAAACGTTACAGTGTCAAGAATGTTTTACTAAATATGAATGATAAGACTGGGGGCCTGTATAAAAATTTAAATTTCGTAACTCTTTCAAAATTTGATTTTTTGAAAAACATTGAATAGACCCAAAATTCCTTTCATAATTTGGAGATTTTTTCCTAAATAAACTATATGCTTATCTCTAATGGTTTAGAAATTAGCTATTGGTCCACGATTGGAGTGGACACCCTGTATACATATATACAGGGTGTCCACTCCTATCGTGGACCAATAGCTAATTTCTTAACCGTTAGAGATAAGCATATAGTTCATTTGGGAAAAAATCTCTAAATTATGAAAGGAATTTTGGGTCTATTCAATGTTTTTCAAAAAATCAAATTTTGAAAGAGTTACGAAATTTAGATTTTTTTACAGCCCCCCAGTCCTATCAATCATATTTAGTAAAACATTCTTGACACTGTAACGTTTAAAACTAAAAAAAAATTACTGTTCTACCACAAAAATTGACCGAGTTATGACGTTTTGAAAAATCAAGATTTTGCATTATTTCATGACGTCATCGAGAGATCGCTTAAGGAACCGTATGCGAAATCCTTCAAAATCTTGATTTTTCAAAACGTCATAACTCGGTCAATTTTTGTCGTAGAACAGTGATTTTTTTTTAGTTTTAAACGTTACAGTGTCAAGAATGTTTTACTAAATATGAGTGATAGGACTGGGGGGCTGTATAAAAATCTAAATTTCGTAACTCTTTCAAAATTTGATTTTTTGAAAAACATTGAATAGACCCAAAATTCCTTTCGTAATTTAGAGATTTTTTCCTAAATGAACTATATGCTTATCTCCAACGGTTAAGAAATTAGCTATTGGTCCACGATAGGAGTGGACACCCTGTATAGTCAGCAGCTAAGGTAAACCTAAAATTCTTTGCTGATGATAGTTAATTTGCACTGTGGGATGTCCACTCTGTTACAGTCGCATTAATGGTGCAAAAAATATTTTTTCTTGAAATTGAAGATAGAATTAGTTTTAGGATGTGTAGTCCATTTTATACTTGTTCTGTAATAAACTTTTCTTTACCATCAGAAATATGTTTTTCAAACCTCATTTGTCTCCTCTGTTACAAAGTGGTCAAACTATTCAAAACCCTTAATGAATGACTCATATACAAGCCATTTATACTTTATTTGCACAAATAAACAGAGAATAATTTTCAAAACAAGGATTAGTTGGCAAAAATTACTTCATTTGATAAACTTAACTCGACAATTTCAGACATGATTTTTGTACCATTTTTGCTGGAATAATCCATAAATATAACATTTGCATCCAAGAATATCTTTATTTTTTCAAAATTAAGTTGAATTTCGAGGTAATTGTTTAAGAATTAGTTTATTAATTTGTTTTTAAAAAAGTGAATGTGTTTAGCATGACTCTTAATGTATTTAAAATGAAAATTTGCTACTTTTAAGAATGTGTATCTTAATTTTTTGGAACTAAAGTAAAATTTCAAGTTGATTATTTAAGTATAAATTCACTCATTTGTATTTTAAAAAGTGAAAAACTTTAGCGTAACTCTTAAAAATATATTTAAGCTGCTGATTTGAATCTTCAGAAAATATGTACCTTTGTTTTTTGGAGTTATATAAACTTTTTAATTGATTATTTGAGAATAAGTTTATTATTGTTATTATTATTTAACACACTGGTACTGTTTTAATATTTTCTTCTTTAACTTGTATGTTAGAAAAATTACATGTGTATTATTCTTTAAAAAAAAAGAATTTTAAAGCAAAATTTTGCTTTATATTATTGCAAAATTAGAAATAAGAGAATGTGTTACGTTGTAATGAAGCTTAAATTCATAAAATTCTAATAAAATACGTATTACTTAAAAAAAAAAGTTTATCTGAGCTTAGTTTTTTTTTCTTTCTTTTTTTTGTAAATTAATTATCGGTATATAATATTGGTGAAATATTTAATAACTATCATTTGCGTAGAAACTTATTGAAATGATATTGAAACAGAAAAGCTTTAGATTTAAACTAAGAATAATTAAAAGTTTAAACTTGGAGTATATACATAAATATTTAATTCCTTCTTTTAAAGTTTTGTATTTTTTGATAAAAATACATAATTTAGAAAGAAATCACAATATGCTAGTGTTTCATTTCATATGTAGCGCTACTCCTGTACAATAAAAATAAGGCTTCAAAAATTAATTTGAATATATTTAAAAGGGATGTACCCATAAGCAGATTGACCGATTATCAGTTACCGATTAATCGGTTGTTGATAATCGGCCTATTAATCGGCTCTGCCGATTAACGATGAGGATGATTGTTTTTAATACTACCAATTATGCCATCACTGTTTTTTCTTTCTTATACAATTCCGAGTTTAGAAATAGTAAGTAATTTATTTCCAAGCGAAGATTTTTTTTCCATTTTCCCAATTTTTAAAATAATTTCAATATTTTATCAAATTTCTTAGAACCAATTTTCATATTATTGTCAATAACATTATATTAACAAATTGTTAATTATGTTAATTGGACATAAAAATTCAGGAAAAGGGGAATTGAGTCTGTACTCCAATTTAGGAGTACTTTTAATTTAATTTTTTTTAGTAATTAGTAGCAATTTAATTCAAGACTTTTATTCTTTGTGAAAATTAGAGGTTATCTAAAACACTGTACTAAGGAGGAAACTGTCGCCACATGAAAAATGTTGCAACATTGTCTATGTATATTTATTTAAAGGAGGAGAATTAATTTATTAAAAACTTTAAATCAACTGTGAGGATTATTATTACTCTTAATAAAAATTATTTAATCGTAGTTTCTTAGTGAAGGTACACTTTAAGAATAAAATTAAAAAATATATTTTTTGGCCGATTAATCGGCCCGATTATGCCGATTATTAATAATCGGCAAAGGGGCCGATTATGGCCCATTAATCGGTGCATCCCTAGTATTTAACATGTTCTTAAAGAAATAATGCGAGAAACAACTTTGATTTATTGTTTTGAACCTGCATTGCATAAAAATAAGCAAACATGCAATGTAATTGCAATGCCGGATATCCGCATGATAGCCGGCGATACAATTCTGGATTTCCGGTATCCGGCTTGAGATGAGCCACCGGATATCCGATATCCGGTATCCGGCAAAATCACTATCCGGTCCATCCCTAATTTTTACTAAATTCACAGGGCAAGCATCAAAATGATTTTTGTTTATTTCTATAATTTCATGTCAAAACTTTAAATAACAATTCTTTTCTTTGATTGATTTTAAAAAAAGTACTCATAAAATGTTGGTTGAATTACAATAATTTTTCACTCTATACTCTTCTAACGGCGGAGGGAAATAATTATTTTCGAAAGGTTTCCAGAGTACATAACGTTTGAAGGCCGCTGGTCTAAACCTACATAATCATCCAACTGACATACGTTCGTTGTTACAACACTGCAAAAAATAAATGTTGTTTTTACAACATAATATAGCTAATTTTACAGTAATAAACTGTAAAATTGTTATTTTACGGTAATAAATTGTAAAAGAGTTAGTTTACAGTTTATTACTGTGCATTTTTCAGTTTTAAACTGGAACCTCTCTGCTGCCAGTATTATACTGTTGTTTTTACAGCATAATACAAGTAATTTTATGGTAATAAACGGTAAAATGGCTCGTTTAAGAGTAATAAACTGTAAAATTGCGAGTTTTACAGTTCAGTACAGTGCATTTTACAGTTTTAAACTGAAATCTCTGCTTTCAGTATTATACTGTAAAAACAACAGTTTATTTTTTGCAGCGAACGCAAAGTCTGACTTAGCACTTATTAAACCTGTTTCCTTCCACAAACCATTCGTTTGTAGTGGGTTCATCAAAACGTGCCCGAAAAATCACGGTTATGTTTTATTTCTCAGATCAAGCCCGGAGAGATTAATCCCGGTACTCTCGCCAATCCATCTCCGGAGCAAGGCGCCTAAGCTCCGTTTCTGAATCCGGTCAAGCGACGAAGAGAAGTTCAACTCCCAGATGAGACACTTTCTCATCCTCCCGCTCCAATGAGTCTTGAACTTGGCGAGTCTTCAAACTGGAGATTATCTGTCTTTTTATAGGACTCGCAGCCCTCAGGGGGGACAGTGGGACGTACCGTGGTCTAATTATCTTGAAACGAGTGACTCTATACTCTGATATGGGTTTCGAGTTAAGTGTGCTGTCAGTCTGTGTGCGAAAAGCCCTTTTTTGTTTGAAGTGTTAAAAAGAGTGAAGTACACTGCAAAAAATTAAACCGTTCTTTTTACAATATAATGCTGGCAGCAGAGATTCCAGTTTAAAACTGTAAAATGAACAGGAATAAACTGCAAAACTAGCGATTCTACAGTTTGTTACTGTAAATCAGCAATTTTACAGTATATTATCACAATTTTACAGTTTATTAACACAAAACTTGCAGTATTATATTGTAAAAACAACAGTATAATACTGGCAGCAGAGGTTTCAGTTTAAAACTGTAAAATGCACAGTAATAAACTAATGCAATTTTACAGTTCATTAGCGTAAAATTGGCAATTTACAGTTTATTACTGTAAACTTAGCAATTTTTACAATTTATTACTATGAAATTAACTGTATTTTTTGTGAAAACAACATTCATTTTTTACAGTGTAGTGACTTAAGAGAGACTCTGCACTAAGCGCGTTTGAAGCATATAGAAGCAAATAGGTTTATGTAAATGCCAAAAATAAAAATTTAGGCATAACTTGTACAAATGGAAAGACAAACTTTCGTCTCTTTTGTGGCATGGTAGGTGCTATATGCAACATGACTACAAAAGCGTATCTATGCACGAATTTAACTGAAAACTTTTATTTTTGAAACATATACATCCATCCTATTTCTCAATGTTTCATTTGATCTTAGATGAAGTTATTCAGTGGTCCCTACCTAAACATTAAACTTTTTTTGTCAAACATGCAAAACATGCTAATTTTTGGCTTAGTTCTAATTAATTTCAATAGTGAAAGATGCTTTTTTCACAGCCAAGGATGATTCAGAGAATTTACGTTTCTCTCCAAATAGTCCAAACGAGACTGAAGAAAAAGAACAAGGGCTGCGTGGAAGATATGAAAAGTAGATTCTTGAGCAGCATTAACGACATTCGTCTTGTCGTACGGAACGAGAGAGAGAGAGAAAAAAAAAAGAGAAAACGCTTCAACAACCCTTGAAAATGAAGCAATAAAAAGATGCAGACACTCCCAAGGCTGTTGATGCCGTCTGAGATGATTCATTCAAAAACGTTATTCCAAAGCTGCGTGCGTTGAGGAATTGGAAAAGCTCGTCGCACAAGCCGCCATTTTCAGTGCGAATATTATAAGTAGGCGTGAAACTCCACGTTCTGCATCAGCTGAAGTGCATGTTTGAAAAATTAAAAATAAATGAATGAAACGAGCATCATTATTTAATTACGGCAGATGTTTTCACAAATGAAAATAAGTGAATACATTTAAATGCTTATCAAGTTCCGTTTAAGTTCTGGGCAATGAAAGTAATGGAATGTTAGCAAAGAGAAAGAAACGTATAAACTTTCTTCTAGCAAAAAAAAAAAACTACATTGAAGGCTATTGAAATAATTGGAAAGATTAAACTGAGCGGCAAAAAAAAAAAAAAAATCTTCACAATGCTTTTGACACCATTCTTGCTGATATTTAAGTACAATGACCCCCTGAACCTATATATGATCGCCGTTGTCTGCTATTACCCCCCATTTTATGAAAATGATGGATGGAAAGGGAAATAAATACCGAGTAAGACTAATTTCAAGAAGAAATTCAAGATATCAGCGCTCTTACCAAGCATAATTAGTTCATCTAGATCAAAAGTTTATTGAATAAAATTTGTCCCAAAACCACACATTCAATAGACTACTGTGCACCTGGAGGAAAATAGTTGATGAATGGAAACGTCGTATAAGTTAGCATTAGGCCGAAACGAAACCGCTCCGTGTTTTCAAAAAATAAGAAATTTTATTATAATGAATCAGGAAATGGCAACAGCTTTAACCTACATGAAGAGAAAGTTGTCAGCGTGCAAGAAAAATTAGTGCTTCGCCAGTGGTCATCGAACGAGTTTGAAATTGCTGGACAATCCAGTTTTGAACGAGTTCAGTCCAAGACGGGTTAAATTAAAAAAGCAAAAAGGAAAAAAAGAAGGGTTCAAAAATATTCGGCTCTTAGACTTTTTTCCGCCATTAGTTGAGATCACCGACCCAATTTATTGAAACCTTTTTGTGTTTCGTAACGAATTCTAGTAAAGTGTGATGTGCTGCATTTAATAAATTGTTTTGGATTCTATTATAATTTGATTCTAATTATTTTTATTCTGCATATGTTCTATTGAGTTTCATATCTATAAAATAGATAAATATAAAATAGATCTTGAGATGCACCGATTAATATACCTTTTATACGGAAAAAATTGGTGATAGCTAGACATTTATTTCCTTAATAAAAGTTACTTTTTAAACGTTAAGCCTTATTCGGCAAGGACTAAAACTGCTGCAAACAACATTTTTCACAATAATTCCAGTCGGCAAGAATGTGTACGTTGCAATGGTGGTCAGTTTATGACGTTCAAAGAAAGGAGAAGTAAAACAAAAAGTAAATAAATATTTAACGCTAAGGACATGGATTGGTTCGCTATAAATTGAAATTCTAAAAAGTGGATCATAATCTTTATTAGCTTCTAAACTCTTTGATTAAGCATTTTTATTTGTGTCAGAAAATTGTTCTTTGTTTAGAATCACAAGACGGACGGACAGTTATGTAACGTTATGTGTGGGAATGAAAAAAATATCTCAGCTCCGTAAAAACCGCTTGCAGACATTTCCAATCATTTGTGCGTTTGATAATTGTCCATTTCAAAAGCTTAAGAACCAGATTACATTTTACCTAAAAGCTTACTTTAGAAACAGATGCAGAGCCGCTTATTTTGGGCATCTTCGACTTGCGATGACCCATTTGAAGCTTGTGACCTCAATGCAAATTTGTCTCACTTTAGATTGTCTTAAAGGAATTATGAGTTCATAATTTTGAAATTATTCATGATATTCTGAATGGAGAAAATAAAACGAGTTCTTAATTCAATATAACTCATCAGTTAAATTAAAAAATTAACGTTACTAGAAAATGTGTATCGTTAATATTTTATCATTACCGTGAGAAAGAATAAACTCACAGGCAATAAATCCTGGATTACGGTAAAATTTAGTTCGAATAAGTGAATTTAAAGCCCAAACATGAACTAATAATGTCATTAATGATCGTCTGTTGCTTTATTTTAAGCATTAAAATACACTGCTGGACAAAATTATAAATTCAAAATATTTAACTCTGCTTTAATTTTAACTTTACCCCGATTAATAGTATTTTGTCTAAGTAAAGATGAATAACTGACGAAATATTCTGAACTTCAGTATAACTTATTAATAAATAAAAACAATTAATGTAATTTGAAAAATGGGCAAATTTAATATTTTATCAGTACCGTAAAACCTGAACAAAAGCATAAGGTCAAATTTAACAATTCCTGGAGTACAAGAACTTCTTGCCGAAATGAGTCCATCTAAAGCAATAACCGGAATCAATGTTGCCATAAGTGAGAACGGCTGTATCCCACCCTTTCCCGGTGATAATTTTATAATGACTACTTTTGTTTGCTTTGAATGTCTGAAACATAAGCAACCGAGTTAATTCGGGCCGGATAATGCTGAAAAAATTCAGGCATAGGAAAGATCCTAATTTAGCAACCACAATTGCAACGAGACAGGTTAAGTGCTAACTACACAGAAAAAATAAATAAAAACAATACTTAGCAATTACAAATCGAAATCATTAATGGTGATATATAAAACAGGATAATGGCAACTTAAATATGGAGTCTCTTCTCAGGTGCAGGTTTACAGAAGGATAAACCAATCGCAAAATGAACAAAATATTTCACTACGGCTTAGCCCTTTCTGCCCCGACGGGACTCAGAAGTCCCGCCTATATTAATTTAGCATTATGAATCCTATATGGCTGGAATCATGCTGAAGCTTTTAAGTACCACTCCTTGTACTTCGCTGAGAGGCCGACAGATGGTACCTACGATCAGAAGCAGTTTTCTTATTGGCCCTAAGGCATAGGGGGCCTTAAAACCAACTGATTTTTAAAATTTGCTAAATTAATTTGGGAACGAACTATGACGTACCACTGAATCCGTAAACGATGGGGTTGCATTATCCAGTTTTATATCACTAACTTTAGTTTTTTTTTTTTTTTCACAACTACATTTCTGTAAAAAATTTATATCATACCTTTAATTCATTTGAAGTTTAGTTTATAGAAGTGGCATAAAGTCAAGTTACATACCTGGAAAAAAAAGGAATATGTTATTAAAAGAGCAATACAACTTTTCAAATTACAACATTTGCTAAATACGTTGTATTAAACTATTTTTTTTTTACTCACATCAATTAACACATTTAAAGAAACTTATTTTATAATATTATACTCTAATTTTAAGATTATTTACTAACGCAAAGTTCATTTTACTTGGTGTAGTAGTGTAGAGCATTTTTTGCACGAAATCAATGAACATGCTTCACATTATTTTTTTCGGTTTCATGAACATATACCTTTCGTCTATATAATTCAACACAATTGCTGTAAAATGGACTTCCAATAGAGCATGAGATTTTTTTTTTAAACTGGGGATCAAATTACAAATTTGACAGAAAACATGTTCAATTAGGTTTCATTTAAAAGCACAAAAAGTCTTAGCTACCAGTGTTCAATTTAGCCACAGAACCTCCCACACGTTTCATATTCTTGTTGAATGTCAAATAAGATTTTTCCAACTACTATAAGCATTAATGATGAGTCATAATGTATTATTTAAACCATTCAAAAGAATCTTCCTCTCCAAATATTGAAAAACCAATTTCCCGCAAACATATTGCAACTATATACGAATCGAAATCGAAATCTTAAATTCTCCAGACTTTTTCGCAGCAAACCGAAATCGAAAAGAAATCTTACGATAATCAAGTGATATTTTAGCCCAACGTCTTCCTAGCAGCATAAAATTTTCAAACCGGGATAAAAATCCCGAAAACATTTCTCTACGACATCTCAGAGGAGCCGTACGAAATACCAAATCGTTTTCCATTTTCCCTACTGAAACGGAAAAAAGGAAGAAGTGGGAAAAAATATCTCCTAAAATTTTCCAAATGCGAGTGCTTTTTGTAGAGCGATCTACCCTAACATGCTTTCATTTGCATTCGTACGAAACAATTTGTGAGTTAAAAACTGCTCTTGTGCACCAGATACGGGGCAGAATAAGATTCCAGAAAAAAAAGAGGAGATGCTGATAATCCTTTCAATGTAGATGCATTTCGAACCCAAAAGTGGAATTTAAAATATTCAGCGCTCTAAAGCTTTATAAAAAGATTATTATATGAATTATGAATCTTGAATTTTTCGAGACAATACTGTTCAGAAACCATACATTGCAGTCCTGAAAATGTCCACATTTTTCTTACCGTATAATATGAAAACCATTGTATATGTAGTTCGTTTAGTTAAACTGACAGACATTGTTTAAGGTTACTTAAAATAATATAGAAATGTTGAGCCGAAGAAAACCAGATCGTCAGTGTATGGGCTGATCTTTGAGTAATAACATGAACCCGCGCTTTAAAAATATTATTTCTTATCTACTAACAAAATGCAACTAGACAAAGTTCAAGTTTAATTGAATACGTACATTAGTTTTATATAAAACAAAGTCGTAAAATAATTGTGTAACTGTTATGTTAGAGTTGATCGTGATAACCCGAGGACTTGAAACGAGTATCTTCAAAAATGTGTGGCTTCTCGAGCTGCAAGAGATCAAGACCGTTGTCTTCACCAATGCAAAGTGGATGGAAGACAGCGATGCTAGTAGTAGTTGGCCACATCGAAAATTAATATCAAAGGCTTTTGAAGCTTTAAAACGCGAAATCGGCGACATCCAGTAGCACAGCTGACATCAGGATAGGAGTAAGTGGAAATGCTGCTGATTACAAGGTAAGCGCAGCAGAGGTCCTTCCCATGTGCCAACGTTACCCCTCGTAAAATCACCATTTACACTGGCAGTAAGCTTGGGGATATCGTGGAATAACGGAAGAGAGTTTCCTGGTCGATGCATCACGACTTTTGACGTCGATGACAATACCGGGGTCAGACAATAACACGTCTACAACTGTTCGTCACATGTACCAACAGGCTATAAACAAGCCTGTGATGACGGTATTATGATTTGTGGAAAATTATCAAGTGTGTCTCTGAAACTGATGGTTGTGGTAGAACCATAGGTGTATACAAGTTCGCTCTCTATGGGTAGAACACACCAAGATAGATGAGCACTGCTAGTTAGAATTCTATGGAAAGAGCACGCCAAAAAAGATGTGCATTGTGCATTGATTCAGACGCTATGCAATGCATGAGTGCACCAATTAACAGCGTCAATTTCATCGCTGAGAATGGATTAATTGATTAGACGACTGCACTCTATGCTCACATGCACGTCTAAAATTGTATGTTGTAGTTCAAGGTTTGGTTTGAAGGCGAATTCCAGCCAATCCCGTAGCCGCCCTAATTGCTGGATCTTTATCCCATAGCGGGACGAACTCAAAGCTCAATCATTAACGCCTCAAAATACTGATTCATTGCTTGAAAACTTCTTGAACATTCGCTGCAATATACCTCGGTCCAACTTAAAAGGACTTGTGGCGTCTATTTTAAATCAGTTCGGACCTACTTTGCATGCCACAAGTGGATCAACGCGATCAGGTAAACAATTTGGGCCTTTAGTGCATATGTGAGGTGTTCATGATTATTTCACTAAATCTAAATGATTTTTTTTTACTCCAAAATCAATCCAAATACCTAGGAAACAGTATCGTTACTATGTACGCTAGTTTCTTTCTCCTTGAAACTATGTAAATCCATGCGCATGTATTTAAACCCGTCTTCCTTTAAAAGAAAAGACAAAACATAATCCTAGAAAATTATAGGAAAAAAGAAATGGCATAGAGCCAAAAAGAACATTAAGAGACTCTCTCTCTCTCTCTGCTTTTTCTCTTCAACAACAAAAAATAAAAAAAGTCGGCCTCACGAAAGGGGGAAAATATCAAACACGCACTTATATTTTTCAACGATATCTTTCACCCTAAATTTAAACCTGGATTTATATTCCACCGCTTACATTCTGGTTAAGTATGAAAGCTAGCGATTTTAGTTGGACGGGAAAAGGCAAGGGCGCGGTGAAGGATTTATCACTCCTCCGTAACGAGGGGAAAGAGACGGTAATGATAAGAAACGGGGCGGCGGCGTGGGGGGGGGGGGTAAAGCGGTGAGGCTCCACATTCAAATCACACGCGCGTACTGAGTTTGTGTGGTGAAAGAGGTTAAGTACACGCTTTTCCAGCTTGGAAAAATTGTATCAAAATGTACTCCGCAAGCTCTTAGGAATCACGGTTCAAATTTTAACCGATCATATTCTTTCTGAGAGCATTGAAGAACAAGCGAAACTGCTGCTAAGCATGGCAAGTAGGCTTTGTTAACCCTTTAGGTGGCGCGACTGTTTGTCAAAATCATTTCATTCCAGTTCAGAACGTTCTCCAAAGAGAAGAGAAATCCAAAAAATAAAAAACATCATAAAGAAGCTCTTCACACTTGGGTTAATGTTTCTACTTGAAAGAACAAAAATCTGAATTGTAAATTTCTTACTATATTTCTTTTTTTTTCCTTCTCGGTTTACATTTTGTTTGCTTTATTTAGGAGCTTGTTCAGTCAAAAAGGAAAAAATGGAAACTGCTTGTACACAGTACCTTCGTACTAGCTACGTATTACTAGGTACATTTCTACAGTGGTTTCTAACTTTTTGCAGAAGTTTACAACTTAGTAATCATTCGGTGATAAATTTGGATCAAATGCAGCTTTCGAAATCATAGGAAATGCTAGCTAAGGTGGAGATTGCTCCTTGATATTGTTCCGGAAAAATAGTTACTTTATACATTTGAAACATACATTTCTATTGCACATACTTATTGATACTTAAAACTATTTATTAAGTTTGAATACTTTTTTAAGCAAAATTTCATCTTGTGTAACAAAAAATACATTACATTACAAGTATTTTTAAGTGGTCTTTTTTTCAACTCGTTTGGCAATGTTGGCTAAAATCCAGCTAAGCCGACAAACGTAAAATATTGTGTGTCAAGTCCTCTTTCTTTCTTTCTTTTAGAAGTATATTACGATGTTGTACTAATTTATCATTGGGTCATAACTTATGCTTGACTTTTTACGACAACTAATAAGGGGTACACAGGATTATCGAAAATAACGTTTGTTATACTCACTTGTCAAATTCCTCATTTACTTCTAATCTTAGAAACGAAAAGTATACAAACATTACATTTCATCGCCTATCTGTTATATTTAATAATACTATTGAGAGTAAAATAAGAAAGTATTTTAGTACCTTATAAGAAATAAACAGTGCTTGTAATTAGCGTCAAGAATGTTTTGAAAAATTTCGCCGGAAGTGTTAAGTATCCAAGTTCTTTTTTTTTTTCATTGTTAAAATACAAATATCATTTTAAGTGAATCGTCAAAGCGCGGTTATGTAAACAGCTATGTGAGCCCTCGGCCCGAAAAAGTTGCACAGTGTAAACATTTAAAAAAAAAAAAAAAATTTTGGAAGCATCGCATGCTGCATGTGAGTCGCAGAGTTTCAGTTGAGAACTTCCTGCATTATTTATTTATTTATTTTTTCAAATTACATTCAGAGAAATATTAAGATAAACAATAAAACTATGTGTGCTAATATAGCATTAATTTACAATTATATTTCTGCAGATGAACCGCCCCCATTGTTTATCACTTTTTGATATGGTAATTTAATAGTAGTGATTTAACATAGGGATTCAATTATCAATTCATATCACAACGAAATATAGCATTATAAATTCACCCAAAACATTCTTTCTTACGGTTTTTCTTTATTGAGATCGATGTGCGAATTAATCATTTTAACTTTACATACAGAACTAAGCGCCTTCCTAAGCCAATGGCAACCTGAAGATAAACAATTGCTGAGCATCTGAGCGATTATATTACATCGAATAATAAACCAAAAGCTTTGAAAATTAACTTAAACACATCAAATGGAAAACCAAGCATACACATAAAATAAATAAACCAGTCAATGTATTTACGCAAAGAGCTTTGATCGTTGTTCAGAAAACCGCCTATCACGAGTTTTATGCATAAACTTAGGTTCCAAACAGACATTTCAACGCTTCAACAATTATCAAAATTCAGCATCAGCAAACTTTCTGAATCGAACAAAGTGAATGATTCTACAAAACCGAATGTCATTCAAAGTCAGAGTACGTAATCATTTTACGGCGTTTATAACCAAATGAACGGGGTCATAAACTTCGGATCGTAAATCAAATTGTAACATAATTATAGGTACATACGAAGCTTTGATTATAACTTTGTAACTCCGTACTACATTATCAACTTTGTTTCAGCAAATGCAAATACGTTGTTTGCCATCAAAATTCCTTTTTCTCTTTCTTCAAAATTCTTTTCCCTCAAAAATAAATTTAACACAAGCTTTTCATCTAAAATATCCATTTGTATGCAATTGTTGATTTTTTTCCATACAAAAAATAAACACACAACAGATGTAAGTTAATTTTACTTCATTGTAATTCGGTGTGAAATTAAAAATTACATTGTATTTTAATCCAAACAAAAATTAGTCAATACCCTTTTTCTTTCGAGAAAATAAAATAGATTTTCTTTTGAAAAAATTTGTAAGAACTTTTCGCTTTAAACTTTAATACAAACTTTTACCAACAATTAAAATCTGGTATGCGCACCCCCCCCCCCTTCGTCCTCTCAAAAGAGCTTTTTTTTCTCTTCTTTTTTTCCTTTTTAGCCTACTTTCCCATTAAAAATAAAAGAAAGACGAAAAAAGTATTAAAAGTAGCTTAATGCATCTAAAAAAATATCGCCAAGTCCAAAAAATATCGCCAAGTTAAAAAATATCGCCAAGTCAAAAAAAAAATATCGCCAAGTGAAAAAAATAAAAAGGTAAAATGAATATCGAAAAATTAAAAATTTGAAAGTAGGGTATTGAGATGGGGAATTTGTGTGTCGGTCGGTCGGTCGGTCTGTCTGTCTGTCCCCCCTAATAACTTTTGAATGAACATTCCGATTTGGACAAACTTTTTTTTGTTGGAAAGATCTCGGCGAGTACAGCTCATTCCCATATTTGATTTTTCGATTTGAACAATTTTTGGTTCAACTTTGAACCGTTCAAACAACCTGTCCCGCGATGCTAACTTTTGAGTGAACAGTCCGATTTGAACAAATTTTTTTTTGTTCGAAAGATCTTATCAAGGATACTTCATTCCCGTATTTACATTTCCGATTTGAACAATTTTTGGTTCAACATTGAACCGCTCAAGCAAGCTGTCACCCCTAATAACTTTTGAGTGAACAGTCCGATTTAAATAATTTTTTTTTTTGTTCGAAGGATCTCAGCAAGGATACTTCATTACCGTATTTAAATTTTCAATTTGAACATTTTTTCGTTCAACATTGAACCGTTCAAGCAACCTTTCCCCACCTAATAACTTCTGAGTGAACCATCCGAATGGAATAAACTTTTTTTTGTTGGAAAGATCTCGGAGAGTACAGCTCATTCCCATATTTGATTTTTCGATTTGAACAATTTTTGGTTCAACTTTGAACCGTTCAAACAACCTGTCCCGCGATACTAACTTTTTAGTGAACAGTCCGATTTGAACCACCTTTTTTTTGTTCGAAAGATCTTATCAAGAATACTTCATTCCCGTTTTTAAATTTCCGATTTGAACAATTTTTCGTTCAACATTGAACCGTTCAAACAAGCTCCCACCCCTAATAACTTTTGAGTGAACAGTCCGATTTAAACAAACTTTTTTTTGTTCGAAAGATCTCGGCAAGGATACTTCATTACCGTATTTAAATTTTCAATTTGAACATTTTTTCGTTCAACATTGCACCGTTCAAACAACCTTTCCCCACCCAATAACTTTTAAGTGAACCGTCCGAATTGAATAAACTTTTCTTTGTTCGAAAGATCTTGGAGAGACTCATTCCCATATTTCACTTTTCAATTTGAACCATTTTTCGTTCAATGATGAACCGTTCAGAAAAATTTTTAACATGAGCGCCTACGGGGAAATTTAAATTGAATGTTGATTCTGAACTTAAAGGCAGATTTCCTTCAAACTAACTTTGTAAGAAAATGGTTTTGATAAATAATGTATTGTAAAGTACTTTTCTGAATAGTCTTCTGTGAGGACTCTGATTCCGACTCTGACTCCGCAAACACGGCGGAAATGCAGGCTCAGAAAAAATGACTGACTGGGCAGACGATTTTTTGTTTATTTATTTAATTGTTTTGTTTAATTTATTATTATTATTGTTGTTTTTTTTTGGCAGACGATTTTTTTGTTAACAAAAATTTTTCATTCACGAGAGCATTTTATTCTTTATTTATATTTATTAACTGGCAACGGATTAAAAATGAAATTCGAGACATTTTATTAACGAACGATTTTTTTTCTTTCTTTGATAAAATGTGTTTTGATGTTCTTTGTTCTTTTATTTATTTATTTATTTTTTCTTTTGAAAACGATTGTGGAATTTTTCTACGGAAGAACTATGACAGTTACATTCTTTAAATGGTGCGACAAAACTTTATTTACTCGTTTATTTACTTTTTACGTGTCTATTTCATCTGATGAGAGGGGTATATTTTGCTTTTAGAAATCAGCTTTAAGTGCTATAAAGGTATGTTTGACATAATTTTCAGTTTCAGATAATTAATAGAATATTGATCAGATGCTAGAATGCCGATATCGATGTACGGGAAAGTAGGCTCGTTTAGTTCTTGACATAACTTCTTGTTTAAATTCAAATATATTTTGTATTTTCCTACAGATTAACAAATACATACAATTTAAAATGTCTTCAGATTACTTAAACTTGCAAACAAAGTGATACACAATCAAACGTCATCGCAAAACATCGAACCATCGTTCACTGCGTTAATCATATGTTTAAATCGCTGAAGTTCTAAAAATTAAAAGGACCGGAAGCGAATTCAATTTACACATACTTAGAAGGCTTGAAGTCCGTAAATGGCAAAGAAATTCAGGAATTATAAATCACTACATCGCCTCATGACTGCTGTACAACTTTCTTTCCCCTCTATCGAATTTGGAATCTACAGCACTTTCGAAAAGACAAGGATTTATGATGGTCCGGTCCCCGGATCGATGGTTTCGCTTTTCCTTACCTCGAGAGTTTACACGGAGGGGAGAAAGGAGGCTCGGTTTTCGTGAAAGGAAATAAATATCGTCTGCACTCAATGGCGTAAATAAAGAAAGAAATATCTGATTGATAAAACAGTTTAAATCTCTTGAGATAAATGTTTTAGGGAGGGGTTAACAATCGAGAACTGAAAAAGAGAGCCGTAAGGTAAATGAAGAAAGAAATAAGATACTCTTGTGAGAAGGCGAAATTTTTATGATATTACTGTTATTATTCTTTGAGCAGCTTGACCGAAGATACGTTCATGTAATCCAAGTGGAAAAACTCATTTTTTTAATTAATTTGGTAGTTTAGTGCAATGGTGCCCAACCTTTTTCTTCCCGTGGCCACGTCTCATATTTTAATGGCCCTAACACATATAAAATTTCATAATATTAGAAATTTTCCGAAATACCATAGGAAACTATGGAAAAACAAAGAAAATAAAAAACTGGAAGGTGTTAGTATCAAAACTTGATGCTTCTTTTATTAAATGTCTGTTTTTCAAAAACCAATGTCTGAGTATTTGGCTCCAAATTTGTACTTTTAACATTAACCGTGCTTTTCGATTGTAATATTAAACGAAACAACAGGCCACATGTATCAGCTTAGCGGGCCATAGGTTGTGAAGCAGTGTTTGAGCAAACTCTAATAAAAACTCTAACAGCCGAAATGATCAAGATCGGCTCTCTCCTTGGGCGAATTGAAAATTACCAATAAAAGAGAGCACTCAGAAGTGGCTGTCAACACTGCAAAAAATGAACTGTTGTTTTTACAGTATAATACTGGCAGCCGAGGTTCCAATTTAAAACTAAAATGCACAGTAATAAACTGCAGAACTAGCAATTTTAGTTTCCTACTGTAAAGTTAGAAATTTTACAGTTTATTGCCGTAAAATTTAGCTGTATTATACTGTAAAAGCAAGTCTAATACTGGCAGCAGAGGTTCCAGTTTAAAAAAGTAAAATGTACGGTAATAATCTGTTAAATTAGCAAATTTTCCAATTTATTATTGTAAAATTGGCAATTTTACAGATTAGTACTGTAAAATTAGCAATTTGTACAGTTTTTTACCGTAAAATTAGCTGCATCATACTGTAAAAACAACATTCATTTTTTACAATGAAAGGAGTGCAGAAACTTAACTCTGGTTTTTCACATGAACACATTACCAAAATAACTATTAAATGTGGGGTCTTTAAATTGTATTACTGCGGAATTAAGAACAAATAGTTTGTCCAACAAAGGTCACACAATTCAAAAGTATGCAATGTAAGTTAAATGAAGCATAATACTTGTGCTGTGAACTTCAATTTTTATTGTGCTGTTGTTAATTACATTAAGAAAAAAAAAATCCGTTAACCAATTTCGAATATGTGATAAACTATGTACGTGCCAATGCTAGATTTATCAAACTTATCCTCATTTTAGAAAGCTTTTGAGTCAAAATATCTGTCGAAGATTCATGATTTTAGGGCGGGGGGGTCTTTTTTTTCCTCCACAACAGTTTCGGTTTTGATGTAATTTGTCGTCTGGCTAATACGTAAGTAGCAATAATTTAGTAGTTGCATTATTAGGTTTGTTATCATTTTCTAGTTAAAATCACGATTAACTCGGCGAAAATAAGTGGAGAATGGGCGGTCTTTTATTATGTCCAGTAGTTCTCAAATATAGGTACATTTTTATAAACATCATGGGAAGAGAGCAGCTATTATTTTTCCAGTCAACTTCGTTTATTTGCCGAAATAATTATGTAAATGTGGGGAGGAGGCGTCTAAAACGAGAGGGTCTGAATCTCAGTTAATTTATACTCGTTTTCAACCGCACAGGAAGACCAATTTATGTAGTTCAAGCAAAGTTTAAGCTTTAAAGGTCCGATAATGCTGTGAAGCCAGCACAAAATATCTTGCAGAAAAGAGGATTGAAATGTTATAATGGGTAGAGAGAGGGCTTGGAACAGGCATCTAAATCCCCAAATTCAAGAGCTGCTGTTTTTTACTTCACGTGTACACAAGTTGGATCAATGAGTTAATCAGTTTTTCAATTTGTTTCCTTCAAATTAGTTTACAGTCAAACTTGGGGGAATTTATACCTATATTACCTAATTTAAACTTTTTCTGAGTTAACTTTCGCACGCGAAAACAAAATGTTCCATCGCGGACCACTTAGAAAATTGCACTTCCACTTTAAAACGAAATCCAATTTTTATGTCCAAGCTTGACGTACCAGCAAGTTTATCCGTGAAACTAAATAAACAATGCCGTTGCATAATATGAGAAGAGAAAAAGAAGAGGAAAAAAAAAGCTGCTAAACCCTTCAAAAATTGAACATTTCGGAAAGTCTCATCTCCGAAACGCAATTAGGCGAAAACGCCGCGTGCATAATTTTGAAAAAGATGCAAAAAGAGAGAGAGAGAGAGAGAGAAAGCCATCCAGCGACAGCAATCTCTCAGGGAGGGCGCTTAAAAAGAGGAGGATCCGGTAATGGAATCAGAGTTATTCGATATAAAAGGACGCCCTACAAATGCTTCCATGAATCTGTAAAAGTGCGTTCGAAGAGGAAGACAGCAGACTCAGCGACAAGGAGCCCCATTCCGGGAGAGGACACGCGCCTGTGCGACGTAGGTGCCGCTCCGGGTATTAGAGCACTTGTCACGTACCACCACCCTCCAGTCAAGAAAAGCGGGAAAAGGGGAAAAGGAAGAGAGAGAGAAAAAAAAAAGAAGAATCATCAAGCTCGTTTCTTTTCGTTCGGTAAATTCACACCGATAAGCGTAGCGATTTCAGGAGCTTGGATCATCGGGAGAAATCAAGTTGTTCTTTTTTTTCGAGAGAGAGAAGTGATTAAAGAGAAAAACGAAACAGATAAACAAAATAGGAGCCGCTTTTTTGCAAGGAAAAAAAAAACATCTTAACTCTTGAAGTTGATCATCGGGGCATAAAAGTTCTTATCATTTACACTTCGCGCAAAAGTAGCTTCATTGTGTTAAAGAGGCGTTTAATGTGAGCATGCGCAATGAGGTATATCACTAAAATTAAAATAATTGTTTTTTGTCCAAATAAATAATTGTTTTGCATCTAAAAAAAATATTCCGCAGAAGCGTAGCGAGAAATTTCTCAAGAGAGATATCCACCACGTTAAGAAAAGCAAAACCTAATCATTGGAATTGCAAATAAAAGTAATCGAAATTTTATATTCTTTTTACATAGACATTAGAAATTCATAGGTTTATGAAATTGATCAAAAAGTGTTAAACATCTTTCAAACACATAAAAATTAATTTCAATTTTCATTACAGAAATTTTGAGTCCGGACCCGGTAAAGACAGCCGATAACGAAAATTGGAGAATGCCGACTTTCACCAATGAATGTGCAAAAAAATTACAAAGTATTCAGTCTGTAGCCGATGTATTTAATCGGTAGTCATTGAGATTCATATTCGAATGTCGACATATACAAAATTTCGGACTTTTACAATCCACTGTAAAAAAAATTCCGAAATGTCATACTCTTTCCACACTAATTTCCGGAATTTACGAGTTTCCACCGCTTTCCTATATATATCCAGTATCTTTGCGGAAAATTTTACCAAATTGATACAAGTTGCATGAATGCAGAGTGCAGATTTCTCACTGTTGTGAAAAACATTTTTAGTCGCCAGTATTTAGCTACTCAGCGTCTTTATTAGCCTTCAACTCAATTTCGGCGTTTCCACACTACTGAGCCCCAAACAGGGTCAAATACAGTCTGGGGAT
The DNA here is from genome assembly GCA_038373865.1 of Uloborus plumipes. NCBI lineage: Eukaryota > Metazoa > Arthropoda > Arachnida > Araneae > Uloboridae > Uloborus > Uloborus plumipes. The sequence goes on from JAXGGA010000395.1 coordinate 50,411, forward strand.
ACTGGATCTTTGCAAGAATTGAGTGCGAAATAAGACTAGGTGTGTAAGTAATAACAGCAGTGTTTTACCGTCATCAATGGTCTGAACTTTTTTGCATATATACTAATTAAAAAGGGGAAAAAAGAACTTTAAGAAAGACCATAACTGAAGTGTTTCCAAAACTGCAATCTTATAACAAGCTGCAAGTATAATAATAACTCCAAATGTAAGTTTGTACTTCGTTTTTGCATTCGAATTCAACTTTTTTACAACATGAAATCCAAAGGCATTGTAAATGAATGTTCTACTGCATTTCCTCAATTTATCAAATAAGAATCATCCAATGAGAACAGAGTAAAAATCAAGAGTCAAACTTGCCGTCATGAGAAAGAAAGCCCTCTATCTCCAGCGGGAAAAATGTTGGGAAAAACTAGAAGAGATAAATTTTTAACCTTCATAAATGCCATTATATTTTTGAAAAAAAGGAGATAAGTTCACAAGTAGAACCCTGCAGGAATAAAATTTAAAATTTATTTGATAACTCTAGCTTTGAACAAGCAACAAAAAATCTGTAAAAATGAATTGCAGCAAAATTAGGCATTTTAACTTATGACGGAAGAAAACACCAGCAATTTTTTCTACTAGTCTCATCATTAGCAATCTTCCTTTAAAAAGACAACAATTCGAGGAAACGCATCGCAAACTAAGTCAGTAGTTGAAAAAAAAAAATCCACTGCGTCTTTCGTCCTGATATCTCAGCAAATTATCATCATTCCATTCCCGGTATCGATCCCCCAATTTCTTAATTATGGCCGCTCGCAATAATCCTTGGCCATCACAGCGGGGAGAGGAATTTTACGAGCAAACGAACCGGCGGGGCGCCCCGGCATGCTGACCCCGACGCATCGACAGATGAAAAATAACGTAATTGCGGAAAACCTACTCAAACTTCTCTTGGCGACATAAATAGTTCCATTTAGAGTTGGGGACAAGAAATTACCTCTCTGCACCGTGTCCACAGATTAGGCAATGGACCGAGAAAAAGTTTAAGTCACCATGAAATTTCTGGCCGAGTTTTTTTCCTTTTCTTTTCTCTTTTTTAACGTGGTATAGATATGGGTTCTCATGCCCCATTAACAGGTTAAGGGGGAAGCATTAATAGAAAATATTTTGATTTATTCATTTTTCAATATTACACATTCATGTTTGAAGGTCCGGCTCTGGTTCCATTATCAGTTGTAAATGGGAGTGTTTACAAATGTTGGGGTAAATGGTTGATACCGTAAGTAAAGTACTAACAACACTACAAATTAAAAAAAAAAAGTAGTACTACTGGCAAATCTACAAGAAATTTGAACCTCCGTAAAGTGTTCTGGAAACGGTACAGCCTCAACTAACATATCAATTTTACTTTTAAAAAATCTACACTGCAAAAAATGAATGTTGTATTTACAGTATAATACAGCTAATTTTATAGTAATAAACTGTAAAATTCCTAATTTTAGAGTAATAAACTAAAATTTCTAATTTTACAGTACTAAACTGTAAAATTGCTAATTTTACAGCAATAAACTGTACAATTGCTAATTTTACAGTTATCTATCGTGCGTTTTACAGATTTAAAAAGGAACCTCTGCTGTCAGTATTATACTGTTGTTTTTACAGTATAATATAGCTTAATTTTACGGCAAAAAATCTGGTATGGACCCCACACTACTTCCTTTTACGTATAAATTTCTTAGTAAAGTGTTAAAAAAAGTGCTTGGAGTGAGCAAGGTAACATTCAAATATTTACTCCCTAATCTACCACGAAACAATGCAAAAAATATTTTACAGTGGTTAATTTTCTAAATATTGCTGATTTTAATATCTTTTAGTGAATTTTTCGCAAAATATCGCCAATAGCGCCAAGTTGAACCCAAATTAAAAAAATAATTTTTTCGCCAAAATTGTCGCCAAGTTGGCAATATGTCGCCAAGTTGGCGTCAAACACTTGGCGACCAAAAGCTTGGCGACATATCGCCAAGTGGTCGTGCCAATTCATATCACTTGAGTCTGCATTGAAATTAACACTGATTTACCCCAAAAAAGGGGTAAAACACCCCCTTGGGAACATTCGAATGCAACCACAAGGGGAGGTGCACAACTAGACCATCCTCAGAGCCTACATACCAAGCTAGAAGTCTCTAAGGCATATAGTTTTTGAGTTATGCGAGACACATACGCACATACATCCGCACATACACCCGCACATACATCCGCACATACGTACATACAGACGTCACGAGAAAACTCGTCGTAATTAACTCGGGAGTGGATGAAAAAGAGTTTTCGGCTGCTTATATGTTGGTAGGTACATATGCACGTGCTGACAGGTCGAAAAAACTACTGAACATTCATTCGGGGGTGAGCAAAATCAAAATTTAGACTCAAATTTGAGTGATTTTTTTTTTCGCGATCACAATACTTCCTTTACTACGTAAAAGGAAGTAAAAACTGCAACATTCCTAACTTGACAGTAAGAAACTAAAATGACTCGTTTTACAGTTAATTACTATGCAATTTACAGTTTTAAATTGAAACCTTTGTGCCATTATTATACTGTAAAAACAGCAGTTCATTTTTTTTTTTTTTTCAGTGTACATCATTACTATAAAAGCTTAAGAAATAATAATTTCACAGGAATTTTCCAATAAACGTACAGTTTCTTATTTTACAGTGTCGGGTAGTTGAGATAATAAGTGCGATGAACCCGTCTAAGTAAAACTAACGTTATTTCCATTTTTTTAGAAAGTGTCACCTATCTACAGAAAAATCAGAAGACTCTTATGGAACATCCTCATATTCAAAAATAGTGATTCCTTGCTCCAAAACTAACTAGCAGCAAGCGACGAATTTCTAAAGAATGATGTCATCTTGCTTTACGCCCACATGCAGTTGACAGATGAAACTAGAAACATACTTTTGAAGCATGCTTTAATTTCTTAGCTAAGACATAAACGAATGAGTGTGTTGAAAGAGACAAAGTTTCATTTGAATTACTGACTAGAAAGTGTAATAGAATTGTAATGTAGCATTCTAGGTGGCGAATATTACGATTTTTGATAGACAAAGAAAAATCAAGAACAGGCTTTCGGGATTGATTTCGAATTTTGCTGTGAACTATTTAAAGCATGTGTGTACATATACTGACCTTGCTTCATAATCTCGACAGCAAGGCCTGATTAAATTTTAATGAGAGTGATATCAAGTTTGATAATCAGCATCGAAAATAAAAAAACAGAAATCTAAATCTTCCTTTTGGTTTCCTTCATCAGATATCGGTAGTCGAGTTGATACGAATTCACTTCATACTTTGAAGTCTTGATCGATAGTGGGTGAGAAAAAATGCCAGCTACAGCACCGAAGCGCACAAGCATGCCTAGAGCTTTCTTCCTTTTCCGTGTGGATTGGTCAGTTAGCTGTCTCGCAAATGCGTTTTACTTTTCATGTCGCTTATTGCATCATGTTAACGTGAGCGCCGACAGAATCATTCGCACCCGCAAGTCAATCACTAAAAAAAAAAAAAAAAAAAAAACTAGTTGGGGCAAATCTAACTTAGCAGAGTCGTAATACTGTCACCAGCCTTCACAATGTTGTCAGGTGAGGCTTGTCCCAACTATATTTAATTAATTAATTTATTTATTTATTTTAAAGCGAATTTTGAGATTTATTTCCATCTTTGTCAAAATACTTTACTAATCAGTTTAATTTCTTAGTAAAAAATCTGTTTTTTTAATTGGCTCTTTGCTTTTTAAAAAAATAATAATTACTTAAATCTATAAAAACACAAGGATTAAATTAATTTTAATTCCTAAAACTAATTGTCTTTTACTTCAAAAGTCAGGGGGTAAAAGTGCACCTCCTTGCAGTTCCCCACCGGCGCTCACGGACATAACATCAGGTTAATAATTTTCATGTTGCATTTTGTAGTTTTAAATGCATTTTGTTGTTTATCCCTTCTTTGTTGATTAGATTTTATCTTAAAAAGCGAGGTGTGGGTGTGCATACAGGCCCGTCATTTGGGGGGGGAGGGGGGGTCACCCCCCCCCCCCCCCGACTTTGAGAAATCAATGTATTTACAGATAAGTGCGCGTGGTTTTTGTTGTTTTCTGGTGAAATTGTATTGTGTTTTTACCCTTTGCCCCACCCCCCTGGAAAAACTTGTAATGACGTCCCTGTGAGCATACCCAAACACCCCACTGCCTACACTCACACACATAACCATAATATTTCTTGTGAAAGACTATATACCTAGTTCTGCCATAAATACTGTTACAAAAGTTGAACTTTGTTTACATCTTTGGGTATTATTTATATAATCTTTGACCCTATCTGTTTATTTTCTTTACATGTCAGTATAATAATCCCAATTAATTTGTATTTTTCTTTTACTCAGTTAACATGGAGTGGGGTGATAATGAAAACCGTATAGCTGTGATCGCTTTACACAAAGTTGGAAAATGTAATACAGATATTTTCAACACTTTGAAACCTTTGGGTATCAGCCGTATGTTCGTGTACCGCACTATAAATCGATACAATGAGACCCTATCTGTATGTGACAGACCCCGATCAGGCCGTCCCCGCACTGTGAGAACGGCAAACGCAGTGAGAGCAGTGGCTGCTCGAATTAGGAGAAATCCCATTAGAAAACAAAAAATCATGTCTCGGGAAATGGGAATCTCTGTCAGATCAATGTCTCGCATTGTAAAAAGGGACCTTAGGATGGGTGCATTTCGAAGAATGACTGGACAAAGGCTAACCACTTCTCTAAAAAAAATTAGAGTGGATAGATGTAAAGTGCTGCTTGGCCGTTACACCAATGGCCTTCACAGAAAAATTTTGTTTAGCGATGAGAAAATTTTTACGATTGAAGAAAAATTTAATCGCCAAAATGATCGTGTGTACGCGCACAGCTCTAAAGAAGCCCAGGAAGTCATTGGAAGAGTAGAAAGAGGTCATCACCCCTCCTCAGTGATGGTTTGGTGGGGAGTTTGCTTTGATGGCACCACAAAGCTCCATTTTTGTGAAAAAGGAGTTAAAACAGCCGCTAAAAACTATCAGGACGATATTTTGGAACCGGTTGTCAAGCCTCTAAATGATACCCTGTTTGCTGGAAGTCATTGGGTTTTCCAGCAGGATTCCGCTCCAGCTCACAAGGCAAGATCAACTCAGCAGTGGCTGCAAAACAACATTCCTGAGTTCATCTCTGCCTCGGATTGGCCCTCAGGAAGCCCTGATCTCAATCCATTGGATTACCGGCTATGGTCCGAACTAGAGAGGATGGCATGCCACAGAGCACACTCTAACTTGGAAAGCCTCAAACAATCTCTGGTCCGAGCAGTTGAGCGCTTTCCTGAAGAAGTGGTGCGTGCTGCTATTGATGACTGGCCACGGAGATTAAATGCCTGTGTCAAGGCAAGAGGGGGAAATTTTGAGTGATTTCTTTTTTTTCTACTCTCTAAATATGTAATTTTTATTTTCTAATAAAGTTTTTGAAAAAATTATTATTTTTTGTTGAAATCTGTATACATCTCCTTATAACAATATTTATGGCAGGACTAGGTAGATACTAATTTATTTAAAATAAATTTAGTTCAGTTTATTTCGTAAAAATAATCATTAAAAAATGTTTTATAATTTAAAAAAAATTTGATTTAAGTTTTCTTTACAATTAAAATTTCCCCAAGAGCCAGGTAGGTACAAGTACACTCCCTTGAACCCCCCTAAATTACGCATTCTCAATAATCCTTTCAAATACATCCGAGAGGTATTCCAGGCTGAATGTACTGTTTTCAAAACACAATCAAGAAATTGCTCGTCCTTTTCGGTACATTTTCTGGAAATACTCAATGCAGCCCTTCAAAACGCAAAACCTAGAAATTGCTTACCACTTTTCGGAGATGTTTTCTGACGCATTTTTTTTTCCCAACTTGATGTTATCGATTCCAAAAGTAAAAAGTTGTGTAATGAGGACCCAACACTGTAAGGTTCTTTAAAAAATGGAAACTATATAAATAAAGATATAGTTCAGCTCGATGGAAATGAAGGATTCTTTGTTTCTTAATCTTTCAGTTGTTTAACGAAAGTATAAGCAATTTATTACTTGCGTACTCGTATAAGGGAATTATTGCAACAAAAGTTTCTCTGTTCTAATCTTTCATATACTATTCGGGCTTACTCAGAGCAAGGGCGATTGGGATGATTTATCACCAGTTCTAACTAAAACAATCAACTTCACTTGTAAATAAAGTACAATGAAAAGAATTAAAAGTTACTCGTACATTACTAATGTAGCATGAGATAGTATAATTTCTTGAAGCGTTCAAATTCTCGCTAGACTACAGCGTGAAACATATAGAGCAAGAATAGGTTCACAAACTTTACAACCACTATTTTGAAAACAAATATTTCTGACATTGGTTTTTCTTGCTCCAAGGTACAGATGAATGATAATTAACACTATAAAATAACTTTTCCGCTTAAAATAATTTCAACATAAATATATGCTTTGGTTTATTCAGCAAAGCGCCTGAATTCAAGTTAAACATTTGCATTAATCGATCTCGACAGTAAAACTCCAAAACAACAGACTTCCAGTAAATATCATTAAATTTATTCATGGGGTGTATTCGGGAAAGAGTGCTTCTCTCTCTCTTATAGTGTCGTATTTTATCAGATAGGGCCTCGGGGAAATTAACTAATGCGGTCACATTTGTGCCAAACAGTTTACTTCAAAACATTTTTACCCTGCATTCGTTGATAATAAACCCAGAATGAAATTTAGCGATTGCATTGAACATAGGATAAATATTAATGTTTTTTCGCTGGAAATTATCGCAAATTGTCATTTGCGTGCGTTTTTGCTGTAATGAAGTGAGTCGCAAAGATAAGAATTAAAGAACTCATTATTTTTTTGGTCAAAAGGGTGGAAAAAAGGGATCGTGCTTTTTTGCCGTGTCTGCATTTGGGAAAATGCCAGTAATTTCATTCCACAAAGTCGGAAGTTTTGGGTTGGAAATTGCTCAAGTTGGTTGATGCAGTAGTAACGCTTTCGTTCTATGTATTTCAACACCGCTTTTGTCAACCAATCGATCGAACGTTTGAAAAAACCATAGATTAACTGGATTAAAAAAAGGCCTAAACGAAAATTGGCAGAAAACCTCAGTCTAGTTGCTTGAATTTTAAAACAAAAGGAAAATTGAATTATTTTCATGAGGAACATGGAAAAGGTGTTCAGAATTTTCCTCCCCTTTAAAACAGGAAGCAAAAGAATTTTAGGCAAAAGCGTGTCAAATATTTAAAAAAAATAAATAAAATTAAAAAATAATAATAATAAGTCAAAAATTTAGAAAAAGTTCTGCGCTTATCCCAAAGAACGAAAATGAACTAAATGAATTTAAAAGAAGAATTTATGTGGTGTTGTATTATCTGATGGAAAAATTTCCTTCAGTACATTAGGAGCTGATTTTAAATTCAATTGCTTCAATCGTATAATCATACTTTAATATTTATAATACATTCACGTATTTCTACCCACGAATTTTTTTACGATGACAAAATGTTGGCTACTTTGATACTTTTTTTAATTTGTCAAGTGTAATCAGTTTTGAAAAAAAGATAGGTTAGCTAGTCTTTGCCATATAGGGTAACCATTTCCCACACAGAAAACTGCTAGGAGCTGTTTCGCTTTCTTTTTCATTCTTTTTTTTTTTTCGGTCATAAAACCCCAAAAACCAGGAACTGAATTATAAATTTCCATACGCGCGTCAAACACGTGGTTACGCTTACTTAACTCGATTGGAGACTTATTTTTTGGCTATGTGACTTATTTGAACGCCGCGCTATATTTTATCACCTGTGTTCTAGCTTTTTTTTTTTTTCAAATTTTGAAGAGTAATGCGCCAATTTTTAGAAAATGGGACATTTTAGCGTCTCAACACAACGTGCGGAGACAACGGGACAGGCTGCTTGAAAGCCGGACGGTCCCTCTCAAAGTAGGACGTATAGTTCCTTTAAACATGAACCATTGTTCGAATATGGTTTAAAATAATTAAAAAAATCAGAAAACGTACGACAGTACAACCTTTTAATATATTTTTTTATTCTCTCATTTTTACGCTATTTCATTTCACTCTATTATCTTTTTCTTATTATGTTTTTTATTCAGTTATTGTGAATACAAACAAAAAAAAAATGTTTGAAAAGAAATTCACAATTATTTGAGACTGAAAAAGAGGCTAGGGAATGTAAATATAATTTTAAAGTTTTTGGGTAAAACTTATACAACGTTCAGGAGGTAAGCTTTGATTCAAGAATTTTTTCAAAATCTTGCTAAATAGCAGTACCTACCCGAGGTCTTATTGTGCCAAACGAACCCCAAACAGATGACTGTTTCTTCTACAATTTGTACTAGCTCTTTCCAAATTTTTAATTTTAGCATTTGCAACCTTTTGCTCATAGGTGCTTTATTTCTCTTTAAAAAATTAATAAATAAATAAATTCAATTTATAAAATTGCAGAATAAAAAATAAATTGCAGATATTTTGTACGAAAGAATCAATTTTCAACAGTCAAAAAATTAATAAATGGCGAAGTATAAAGGCAAACTTTAACAACAGATTTATAACGTTAACTGAAATATTCAAGATGTAATTCGAAAAAATAAAACTCCACAAAGCTGAAGTTACTCCATCTATGTCAGAGTCAATGTCTATCTATAATGAACACATGAAAGAAAAATATATTGTAATTTTGAAAGCATAGTTTTTAACTACATGAGAAAAGAAAGTAATTGCAATAGTCTTAACTTTCTCTCATTTTGCAGCCAATAGCAAATAATAATCTCCCTCAGTTCCGAGTGGATTTCCACACTCACAACCACGAATATTTTTACAATAAATATTTAATGAGAGCAACGTCACCGGGCTCAGAATAAATATTAATGTTGATCTCTGTAAATATCGGTAAATTGTCATGCGAGAGCCAGACGTACGTTTATCTTCATTCTAATGAAGTGAATCAGACAGATAAGAATTAACACTCGTCAATTTATCGTCCGAAATGATCGAAAAAAGAAGGAAACTTTTTTTTTTTTTTTTGTTTCCCCAACCATCCTCTCTCGTTTGGACAAATGCCAGATAATTCGCGAAATTTCGTTGAATATCTTTCTTCACTTCCATATTCTCTCGTCGCCGAATATCTTTCGCAAAAGATTCCCCATCCATCAATGCTTGGAGTGTGGGAGAGAGAGACATCGAAAGGGGTCAGGCGGGGCTAAAAATAGAAACATCCGCCCCCATCCCTCTCATTTCGGGAAAGAGAAATAACAGTTCTTGTTTTTGTAGGAGCTTATTTGGCTTAAAAAATTGAAATGTTAGTATCATTTGCCCAATTTTGTTGTTTTAACACATCATTGCGTTCGTTCTTTTCTTCCTGCCGGATTTGGAAGAGCTCCCGAAAGCGGAGAATAATCAAATCAGCTGCCATTTTGGTTAGTGGGGAGAGGAATTGCTTTAGTATGTGCATCCATTTTCAAATTCATTTCTGTTTTACTTTTTTTTTTGTGCAATAGTATTGAAATTAGAGACGAATGTATATATTTGCGTTTGTGCAACAAAGTGACAGTGTGAATTACAAAGTTCAGAAAGCACAAATTAGCAATTGCTTGAAATTGAAGTACTTGTTTCGAGATTTCAAAATATTACTTTTCTCGGATTACTTTACATCTGAAACCCAGAAACAGGTGTCTGCAAACAATTGCTAATTTGTGCTTCATGAACTTTGTATTTCAAACATTAACACGCAAATTGGATTATTTGCGTGTAGCAAAAAGCTTTTACACCCCAAAATATTCGCACTCGCCTTTAGGTAAAAAAAAGTTTAACATTTTCGAACGCAATCGCTGATAAGAATCTATTAAAGCAGGGTTCTCAACCTTTTTCTGACCCGCGGATTGATAATAATTCATGACAAAATCGCGTTTTTTTTCCTATTAAAAAATTATCCTCATTTCTTTAAAGGCGAGCCGCCTTGGTGGCGAGTAGTTTTCTCAAACTGCCTTCACTACATTACAGCCCGTGCAACGCCGGGCTACGCAGCTAGTCTACTTATATTAAAATCTGAGTATCTATCTTTCTATGTCACGCTTCTTTCTCCTGAACGTCAATGAACTGAAAGTCGAACCAGGTACCGATAGATAGGTAATTTTTCAGGCTTCATTAGTTTCAATTTATATAATTATACGATTTTAATTATTGAAGATATCAATTAATAAGTAATTTATAACGATTAAGCCTAACAAATGATTAAACTTCCAAGACATTTATTTCTTACCGTTGCCATTTTGAATTAAAATGTTAATTAACTTATTGAACTATTTAAAAGTCCAAGATATTTATTTCTTTCCGTTGCGATTTTAAATTAAAACGTTAATTAAATTGAACTTTTTAAAATGAAAGAGTGTTATTTTTTTCCATTGTCATTTTGAATACGTGTTATAACAAAGTTCTAACAATTGTTTTTATTCTAATTATTAATGACATATTTTTTCTCTGGTACCATTTTGAAAATGTGTTTTTAAATAAAATTGCAATTGCTGTTTTTCGAAGGAACTTTTTTTGGCTGCGATCCAAATATAAAAAGAACTTTTTCGTTTAGAATTTTGCAATTAATTTTACAGGAAGAAAGTGGTTTGGAAATAATTGTTTTTGGAAAGGAATTTTATTTGTTATTTAGGGAGAGTGCTAAGTATGCGCTACTTGACATCGTCTTTATTTTTGAGGAAGCATGTGCAAATAATTCGATTGATTCTTTGATACAGGAAAGCTTTTTAGCGAGCCGCTTTAGCGGGGAGTAGTTTATTAAACTTTTCCTTGGTACTTTAAAGGCGAGCCGCCTTGGCGGCGAGTAGTTTATTGAAACTTTCCTCGCTACTGTAAAGGCGAGCCGCCTTGCCGGCGAGTAAACTGTTTAAACTTTCCTCATTACTTTAAAGGCGAGCCGCCTTGCTGGCGAGTAGTTTTCTCAAACTGCCTTCACTACATTACAGCCCGTGCAACGCCGGGCCACGCAGCTAGTTTTTACAATATATTTTGAGGTAAACCACAAATATTGATCTTAAGTACTTTTTATACCAACGTATAAACTATCATTACTTTATTTTATTCATAAATTTAATTTAGTGAATTTTATTTTTGAAATATTTTTTTTTTATTTTTTTTTTTTTTATTTTTTTTCAATTTTTATTATTTTCATTATTTTTTTTTTATTATTCTTATTTCTTTGGATAAGGAAATTTTGTTACACACATTAGTAAGAATCTTTGCGGACCGGTCAGATGTTAACGCGGCCGGTGCCGCTCCGCCAGACCAGTAGTTGAGAATCGCTGTATTAACGCATTTTAATTGTATTTGAACAACAGCAACAATTTTTTTTAAGGACAATGAAGAGACAAAAGAAAGAAAAATGTAATCAAAAATTTTCTGTTCAAAAATGTTTTTGCATAAAGATACTTCGATCAGTGCTTACAAAAAGGGGAAATATTTTTAAGCAACGAAACTATTATTTTTATTCAATTAAATAAAAAAAAAGAACAGACATGATAGCAAGGGTAAGTTCTTTAGAAATATCCTGTCCGTACCTGTCAGAATATTAAGGGATTAAAATGTTGGTAGCAAAACTCGTTTTCGCAAAATATTAAAAACTTATCAATGACACATAATTTACTGTTAACAAGTAGATTTCGTTCAGCACCTTGGTACACGAAATCTGTCGCTAACAATAAACAAAAGCAATTTCATTTTATGCTGTGTTTCAATGGATGGATTTTGGGTTGTAAACATTCGTTCTCTGTGGGCACTTTTGCCTCACCAACATTTATTCAGATTGTAGCTTTATGACTAAGAAAAGTAATTCTCAAAGCTTTTAATACCCCCTCTCCCCATTTGCAAATAATATTTATTACTCGAACTTCAAACAATAACATAAAATATTAATGTTAGCGCAAACACATAAGTAAATAAGCAAAAAATCCTCTCTCACAAAGCACTAATCATAACTCGAACTTCACATCTATGCAACTATTGATATTGATTGAGCACAGAGCGCCGCTCTTCCAACAGAATTACTTCTAATGATTTATTTTTAAAAGTAAAATTCCCCCGACAAATTGATAAATTAATTAAAGCGATGCATAATAATGGAATGCAATAAATTTGCTCCTTATGAATAATTCAAATCACGAACACACATGTTTACACAACATTAGTTTTCTCACTTTCAAAACTTGAAAGAACGACAAGGTTTCTATGAGGCAGAATCTTTATAAATAGCAAGGAAATAACACAATATTTACATTTATCCAGGAATGTTGTACACTCCAAAGGGATAATAACTTTAAAAAGTAATAAAATGTACAGTATTTCAAATAAATTAATAAATGTAACGCGGATTTATTGTAAGAGACCATATATTTTTGTTTTCATTCAGGTTTATATTTTTGGTTCAGTCAAATTCTAAACTCTATCTAATTGAAGAGTAGTTAAAGAAGTGTTTTTGTAGTTTCTTAAAGTTTAGTCGTTCGGATAAGAGTAGCATTTTTGTAGCTGTAAAATTTTTGGCTCAGTCAAATTTAAAGTTGTATCCAAACTAAGGGTAGTATTAAAAGTGGATAAGTTGTTTAGAATTTTGTTCTTTGATTTAAAAACAGAACTACACTAGGGGTCTCAGTGGCCGAGCGATCTAAGGCGTGTAGCCGATAACTCTGAGACGGTGGGTTCGACTCCCACCCTCGCTCCGGATGTACTTTCCTTCCTTTGTGATGTAACTCTTTCATACATTGTCTGTACAAGATATATGTAATAAAAAAATCATGTGTAACGGAGGCTAGACGCTAGATTGTAGTCCTCATCAAAAAAACCTGGGCATTTTGCCCCAAACGAAACGAAACGAAACTACACTCGACAGCAACTTAAGTTGACACTAAACGTCACTACGGGCGGAGCCAATAAGAGCTCACAAGTAGCGATCTCCTCTAATTCGCCAAGTAGGCTGCGACGTTTGATCTAGAGCGTTTTATATTGGCTAACGTCAAGCTAACGTCACGATGTTTTTGTCAAGAAACCTTGCAGTGTAGTATAGTTAATCATTGAAAAATCTGTCAAGCTACTAGAAGTTTGTATGTTCATTTATACATAGTCTATTGAAAACGAACTTTTCAAGATAACTACATTAAAATCAATTTCGTATATTGCACTGCAAAAAAAAAAAAAAAAACAGCTATTGTTTTTATAGTAAGAAGAGGTTCCAATTTGAAACTGTAAAAGGACAGTCATAAACTGTAAAACTAGCTTTTTTGCAGTTTATTACTGTAAAATTAGCATGTGTAGTTTATTACTGTAAAATTGCTGTAAAATTTGCTGTATTATACTGTAAAAACAACATTTTTTTTTAGTGTGGTAAAAATTTAGGTTTAAAATCCTCCTTTTACTGATGTTGAAAACTAAGTTGCTTTTACTTCGACTTGTTTTGTTCCGTTCCGAGTAAAATTCAGTTATGAAAAGCTCTGTACGGATTTATTAATTCGAACATTTTATTACAGAAACATAATGAAAGAAAGAAATAAAGTACCCATTTGTACAAAATACAGTAAGCCTTCGTTAGTACATTACCTCCTTTAAGCGTCTCTCCTTGTTGTACGAAGATTTGAATATTCTTGATTAAAAAAAAAAATAAAGTAGTTGGGGCAGTGAGGAGCTTAGGGATTCAAATGCTCTTCTCAAAATTTCTGTGTAAAACGCAAAGTTCAAGTTCAAACCGTAAGTTAGACTTTCATTGTAAAGTTTTTCTAACACATACTGTATAGCAGCACCTGCATATACTTCTAGTACACTGTAAAAAATAAATGTTGTGTTTACAGTATACAGCTAGTTTTATAGTAATTTTATAGTAATAAACTGTAAAATTGCTAGTTTTAGTTTATTACTATGCATTTTACAGTTTTAAACTAGAACCTCTGCTACCAGAATTACACTGTTGTTTTTACAATTAAATGTAGTTATTTTTATGGTAATGAACAGTAAAAATTGCTAGTTTTACAGAAATTAACTGTAAAATAGCTCGTTTTACAATTTATTACTGCGTTTTCGCAGGTTTAAACTGAAACCTCTGCTTTCAGTATTATACTGAAAAACCAACTTATTTTTTGCAGTGTACCATCTCTTGCTCTAAAACACATGAAAGTTTCTTCTACTATTTGTACTCGATGTCTCCGAATTTTTATTTTTGGCACTTATTTGCTTCCGGATGCTTTCATTTACTGATGCAGAAGAATCTCTTCGTTATGTGTCTGTAAAATTTTAAATAAATTTACCCCCACTCTTTTGAAAAGATTTATTTCGCAAAAATTAGCAGCGGGAAGGCAGGGAGAAAAAGGAAAGAAACAACCTCCGCCAAGAAAGGAGTGAGCACAGAGACATTGAAGTAAAACTCCACCAAGTCACTAGTCATCTTTCGTCGTTCGCCAGGGATTTTAAGAGTTGATTGGGAATCTTATGTCACATGTCCGCACCGTGACATAAGATTCCACTTAAATTTCATGTTGGTACTGATTCATTTTAACTCTTATGCGCTGAACTTCAAAGTTATAGTTAAGAAAAAATACATACGGAATCGGAATTATTCATTTGGAAGTTAATAAAAAAGTCTTAGAAGCTCAATGTAACGAGGAAACTACAGCTTAACGTGTTAAAACCCCAGTTTAACAAAAAATAAATTTCGAAGAACAAAGATTCTATTTTAAAAAGTCACAATTATTTCTACCTTTATTATTATTATTATTGTTATTATTATAATGCAATGTGTATCATCTTTTTAAGGGTTTTGGTTTAATTTTAAACTAAAATAAAAGTTTCATTTCAAACTCATAAAAAGATAACTTTCATTTGCGGGGTCATCCACGAATGATGTCGCGATTTGATTGTTTAATTTTTATCTGAAATAAAATTTTCTTTTCAAAATCAAAAAAAAAAAAAAAAAATAATAATAATAATAATAATAATTTAGAGGCCATCTACGAATGATACCACGCTGTGAGGGGAATGTGTTACAGGAATGTTGTTTTACAGGAAATATCATATTTCTTTGTAAAAAGTTCGTTCAGATGATGCTTGTCGGCAGCAAATTTACCATAAGCAGAATCTACACAGGATCCTAAATTCGCTTCACAGATTAAAGGGAAAGTTCTTTAAACTGTTCAAAAATAAACGAAAAGTTGTTCAACTAAAGAAGCTAAACTGGCCAGGTGATATTTTTTCCTTTTATTCGTAACGTAGGGGAAGACCGCCTATATTGGACCCCCTAAGAACAGGAGGCCTGTGTCGCTCAATGTGAAGCAAAACAGAAATGCAAAATAGGGCATCGTAAGCTAAATTTAATTAGGAACCGCCCTAGGAGCTTATATTTTCGGAAAATATGAAAATTATTTTTTAAAAAATTATCTTATAAAAAGTTGCAAAAGTCCAATTTAGGAATATATGCGCCTAAATTGAACCATGCGCTTCCTAAATTGGACCGTACCAAGAAATCACAGAATAATTTATGTTCGAACTATACAGCTTTTTTCCAGGATTTGCAGTAGAATTTCTTTTGCTTCGGCCTCACTTAGGCACTGTTGATAAACTCGTCGATGGCATTTCATACACGTAATCATGTTTTGCACTTCATCTCTATGACAAACATTGCAATAACAATTGTTTTGTGCAGTTTCTTGCTTCTAGTAGTGTGAATTTTTCTGCTCTATGCCTATTTTATACGGCGTTAGAATGATTGCTGAGATAGCCTTCCTTTTTGTTCTTTCTATTTTTTCAGGAAAAGGGGATATGTGAGCCGGCTTTACAAAATCACAGTTAGAGTTGGCAATCATGTTTTGATGAGAACTATCCGCCGATTCTGCAGAACTTGTACTAATTTAAGTCGTAGCTAGTTCTGGTACATGGTGTACAACTTACAAAGAACATGTAACCTGTTCACTTTGAGTAGTTTTATCTGGACTACTTGACTCTAATTCTGTTGTAGCCAAGTCAGTGTCATTAAACACATGTCAATTAACAATCCAAACTCCTGTTCTTTGGAATCAACTCACAGCATTTGACATGGCCTTGATTGCGGTTTGCCCATAAGAGTTACCAAACAGTTCTCCAACGCGATATTAGATAATGGATCTCATTAGATATTCTCGCATCCATGTATCACATGCTCCATTAAAATATGTAGACAACGAATAAAGCGCACATCTACGTGTATGATGTGCTTAAAGAGAAAGCATTATCGTTAGCCAAGTTTATTGCATCAATGTTCTTTATGTAAGTGCTGTGCCTATCTATTAATAGAAGGACATTCTTTTTACATTGCTTGGTTTAACAGTTTTGGTGAAATGTATCAATTGTGTGAATTATCGTTTGTGATTATTTTTTTTTGAACAAGTATATTGCTCACCAGGGAAGCTTGCAGCAAAAAACCAGTGTGTTTCTACCACGTTCACCATTCATTACTGTTCCAACCTGATGTTTACCTCTATACGTCAATATATTTTGGGGCTTTTGGACAGTGAAAAGGCCGGCTTCTTTTACATTGAACATTTTAGTAGCATATAAGTTGTTTTTCCTTTAAAAATCATTTCGAAAATACCGTAGAATTTCATATTTTTCTCTCGGTAAACCAGCGTAAATTTTATTTAAGTTAATAACTATGTTTAACAACCTTAAACTGCAGCTTAATGAATGGAGAGAAAAAAAAACCCATACATTTTAAGAAGTTGCAGATTCTGCTTGATAAAAAAGTTTAAATGAATATCGAGAATGGGTGTTAAAGTATGCTTAAAATAATTTTAACTACGCTATTAAATAAAAGGAGCCGCTTATTTTGTGTTACAATTAATAAAAAGTCTTGTTTAAAATCATATTCTTAAATTGGACCACCGGTCCAATATAGGAACATTTTTTCGGTCCAATAAAGGAAAACATGCCATTTTTTATTCTTCAGCTCATTGCTCTGTCAAAAACTATCACAATCGCTCATGTAAATATATCGATGTAATCCTTATTAAACACAGATTATAATACTGTAACAGAATTTTAGCGCAATTTACAAGTTTTTGAGTTATCCTTCTAGAAACAAGTCCGAAAAATAAGATTTCGCACGTTTTCATCACAAATCAAGCCGTAACTCCCGCTAAACAGTTCGAAGACTGGTGAAACTTCATACACATTGTTTTTATTCCTAAAACTTTATATTTCTACTGTTAAAGTGTAGCACAGATCTCTGTACTAGATTTTAAGCCCGAGGTCCAATTTAAGCAGTGGTCCAATATAAGCGGTCTTCCCCTACTACTACTTCCTCAAAAGTTATTAGCGAGAAAAACGTTTTCAGCGATATTTCATGAGACAGTTATCTAACTTCTACAAAAAAGTAGAGTAATAAAAGCAAGAAAGTGTTGCTAGCAACCGAATGAAAAGCAAGAAAATGACTGGAAGTCTGTTCTGCTGCATTTGTCTTTTACAAAAAAAAAAAACAACTTTTTTTTAATTTATTAATTTTAGAAACTGAAAGAACTAAGAGTTTTTTTTTATACCAGCATATGATGAGAGCTGTTCATGGTAAATACACCATGAAAACCTGAGGAAATCTTCATTACATATATCTGTCAATCATTGTGCATTTGTATGGAACCTTTAAATACTTCGTAGTGCTGAACGACATTCTCAGAATCAATACAATTATAAATCAAGAACTCGGCACCTTCAGTTAGTAAAAATAAACTGCGATTGTTTCATATTATAAGTATTATATTAATCTTCGAAAACGTCAGCACTTTTTTGAGAAGAAGATACAGTTGAGAAACTTATTTTCTCAGTAATTTAAAGGGGAAAAAATGGAATCAGTTTAGAGCATCTGAAGGGCTTCGCCAGATAAACGGCTAGATAGATAAATTCTCCGAAAAGCAAAGAAAGGATGTTTTTGTTGTGATATAAATGTTGACTAAGGTACATAACAGCTTCACTGTTTTCCTTGGAATTTATAAACATTGCACCATTTCCGTTTTGATCATTTGTCCTAAAAATACTCGCGTTGAATTTCCTTTACAACTAGTTGAACTTAGAATGTTGTGTAATTAACTAATTTAGGCTAAAAGAAGCGTGAATAAATCAAGATACAGTCACAAAAATATGTTTAAATATACAAAATAGTACTCTGTATGAAATTAAGCATATAAAAATAAAATGATACAACTAAGTGGATTCCTTTGATGATAAGGAATTCAAATAACCCGGAAGTAAAAAAATAAAAATAGGAAATGCAAAATAACGTGTTCGGGCGATCTTCCTGCGGGAAGTGTCTCATCCTCAACCTATTGCCCCTTTCTAAAATGGAATCTACCAAGTCTGCTTTCGAAAACGGACAGTACAACAAAATTATTCTTGCTAACATAACCAATATATTAGTTCGAAGTTCAACACTGGTAATAAATTGTTTTTCCTGATATTTACCCCCGAAATCCAAGCCAGAAATGAAATAATTACATCAGACACAATAAAAGCAAATCCCTCTCTCTTTTTTTTTTTTTCGAATCTTTCTCATCAGCTTGTAGACCATTGTGTTAGTTGAACGTGAAAACAAAGGTCACGCATCGAAGGACATAGAGCCAACATTGTTGTGGTCAGGAAGGACACAGAGGTCCGTTCTGTGCGGCAATGTTACAAAATAGGGAACTCGAAACCCGGAGGCTCGGAAAAAATAGAAAGCGGTTGTTGCTGATTCACACAGCGTCTTTCCGCCCGCGCCATAACAAAACAAACAAGGTCTCTCTCCAGCGAGGGAAACTCGCAGAGTTGCGAGTTGTAATTTCAAAGTCGCTTGGGAAAGTTAGAGCAAAAAAAAAAAAGTGAAAACAAACACTATCTCCTCTACTTAGAACGACCCTACTGTTCTAGACAGAACAGTCATTATATGTAAATTGCGATGAATAGAATGTGGGTCTTGGGAGTAAGACTGGGACAGAATTCTACGAACGAAATAGAAGCACCTAGAGTTGGAGCAAAATTAACCTGGCAGTATCGTAATGATGTGACAAGGATATGTAGTAGATAGTTGATGGAACCTTCTCCTAAAATGCACTTTTTAAATTTTTTTCAAACTATGACTCTATTCTCAGTGGGAAATGGTTAGATTGCTGAGTACTACTGATACATACACTGCAAAAAATGGACTGTCAGCAGAGGTTCCAGTTTAAAACTGTAAAAGCACTGTAATAAACAGTAAAACTAGTAATTTAGCATTTTATTACAGTAAAATTAGCAATTTTACCATTAAATTAGCTGTATTATACTGTAAAAACAACAGCTTAATACTGACAGCAGAGGTTTTAGTTTAAAATTGTAAAATGCACTGTAAGAAACAGTGAAACTAGCAATTTTAGTTTGAAACTGTAAATTAGCAATTTTGCAGTTTATTAAGGTAAAATTAGCAATATTATACTGCAAAAACAACAACTATTTTTTAGTGTAGTATTGATAGAACCTTCTCCTAAAATGCACTTTTTCCATTCCTTTTAATAATGACAGGTGAAACTTATTGTTAGTGGAAATGGTTAGGTTGTTAAATACTACTCATAGTGAACTACTGAGACAAGTAATTAAATAAAACGGAGTACAGCGTCAAATTTCAAAGACTAATCGAAGCTTCTGGAAGTTAAGTAGTAGAAGTGAGGATATTGACAAAACGGAGAAAACTGACGCACAAATGATATGAGAAGCACCCGTATGTTTTGTAGCAAGAAGAGATGTTTCTGGTCACCCCAACAGGTGCTGCTGTCTAGCGTGAGTAAGAAATATCTTCATAATAAGTTTGTCATATAATTGCATGAGTTGTGCACAAAATCTCTTTCTACTATCACTCAGGGGCTGTCTACAAATGATTTCACGCTTTCTCGGGGAGCGGGAGTTTCGTGAATTTGTGAGTCTATGATAAGGGGGTGGGAGGAGTAACAAGAAGTGAGATATCAGGCATATTTGATAAGAATATGTTTATATGAAAAAAGCGTAGATGCGACAAAAGGGAAGAGGGGATGTTGTGGAGTGTGACTTTATGATAAAGGGGTGCAGATTGATTTTATTACACATCCTTTACTACACCTTGGTCTACAAGTGTTGACCTCATATGTTTTGAACTTCAATCGCGAAACGTGTCCTGGGGAGAGCCCTAAACCTCCGTTTTTCTAGCATCAAAGATAATCTAAAAATGACTTTTCTGAACATCAATATAAAATTTATAGTGGTGAGTCTCCCCAGGGAGAAGCGATCGCCCCCATCGCATCTCCTTGTATCCGTCCTTGCTTTACACCCGGTAACTTCCCTTTGTATCAATTCATTAAATACATAAGTAGGAATAATAACTAATATAACTTTAATTTCAATTTAAAAATTTTGCTTCCTTGTTTAACTAAAATTCAAGTACATTTAAAGAACAATTAAACAGAACGTTTTTAAAAAAATAATTGAAATTTTTTTTTCCTCTCTCTATAAAGAAGATTTTATGTCGGAATCATTGAAAGCGAGTAAACGCCGAAGTTCTTCTAATCCAAAGTAATTCTAGAATTTTCCACAATTGATTTTGCTTTGGCAGATAATACTTAGAATTTTCTCCACGGCCAATCAAAGCACACAAAGAAAGCAAAGATAAAAAGAAAAAAAAACTCTCCAATTTGCGATGCCCTGAAGTTAGTTTTATGTAGTTCCAAGAGAAAAGCGAAATGCAATACAATATCTGCTACCTAGAGAAGGTTGTCTTTTGTAAAGAATGAGAACTATCGAAATAAGCTTGTTTTCTTTTGGTTATAAATGGTTAGGAAGATAAAAATAACATTAGGAGTGTATTTCGAATGATGTCATTGTTATTTATATTCTTTGAGAAATCTACACAGCTAAATAAATCAGACAAATGCGGCACTTTGATTGCATCTACGTTTTTACTAGAAAAAAAATTCTGGTTGATACAAACTTTTTTCTGTATTTAAAATAAAACTGACAACAGTGCAGCCCCGTTAATCCGGACTAACTAGGACCAACCAGCAATCGGATAATCGAATATACGAATGATCCGGTAGTATGGAGGACAATAAGTATTGTAAACATTCAAATAAGTAGATTTGCTGATTATTAATACAAAAAATTTAAATATTTCAAAGCAAAAATTGCCTGGAATTGCTTACACACATGACACTTAAATACTTCATAACTATTTTCCGCAACATTTCTAAATGTAAAATAGGTCCTTTATCTTTTGTTTTAAACACGTGTGGCATTTGAATGAAACAAGCAAATATTTAAAACATAAAAATAAAAGCGAATATTTAGTGGCGCTTATAGTTAAGTGTACCTTTTTGATATTATCTAATTCGGATATTCCGGAGATTCGGATTAATGAGGCCGGTTACACGAAGTTTTACTGTACTTTTTTTTCTTTTAAGCATTATTTTATTTTTCTTTATTTATTTATTGCCTCTTAGTTTCCTAGTTTTAAATCCTAAAGATTTTTACGTCACAGAGAATTCACTACGTCACAAAACTTCAAACCTCACAGTGTGGAATTTGGCTACAGTAACAGTGGTCTCCGATCAGCATCTTCGCCATATTTCTTAGCTCTGAATCTGAATTTCACTTTTGGAAAACGACATATTTGCGTGTTGAATAGAAGAAAACAAGAGTTTTCGTCACGCAATGCAATGAGGGTTAGAACTCATTTCACAACGAACGCATCTAGTGTTTCTATGCATCTTCTGACACACATAATTTGCACCTAACTCTTTTCAGGAAACTTCCAATTTTGACCCGAGTGTGTCTCCGTTTGGCCGACACTCAGAAAAAATAAAAATAATTTGTCTTTTTTTTTTACTCGTTATCTTGTAAACCAACAAAGAGCTAGGCATCTAATAAAAACAAGTAAACAAAGTTCAATCTTAGCAGATTTCATCTGCCATACAATATTCTTTTAAAATCAAAATTGGTCGACTCTCAAAAAAGACAAACTATAATTAGCGTAACAAAACTCTTATTAACACATTACAACATAGTGAATCATAACCGGCCATTAAGCTGCAAAAAATTAACTGTTGTTTTTAGAGTATAATATTGGCAGCCGAAGTTCCAATTTGAAGTTGTAAAATGTACAGTAATAAACTGTTAAACAAGCAATTTGACAGTTAGCAATTAAGTTAGCAGTAAAGTTAGCAACTTTACAGTTTCTTACTGTAAAGTTAGCAATTTTACAGTTTCTTACTGTAAAAGTTTGCAATTTTACAGTTTCTTACTGTAAAGTTAGCAATTTTACAGTTTCTTACTGTAAAGTTAGCAATTTTACAGTTTCTTACTGTAAAGTTAGCAATTTTACAGTGTCTTATTGTAAAGTTAACAATTTTACAGTTTCTTACTGTAAAGTTAGCAATTTTACAGAACTTTAAATTACTTAACATTACTTAAAATTTTGCTTTATTATACTGTAAAAACATCAGTATAATACTGGCATCAGAGGTTCCAGCTTTAAACTAAAATGCACGATAATAAACTAGCAACTTTACAGTTTATTACTGTAAAGTTAGCAATTTTTACAGTTTATTACTATAAAATTAGCTATATTATACTGTAAAAACAACATTCATTTTTTACAGAGTAGTTGGCAGAAGCTTCGGTATTCGCCGCTTCGGCAAAAAACCGCTTCGCGACATCTCTAATTATTATATCAAAAAATATTCTCGATATTTTAAAGTAAAGATTTGTACAAAGCTCTTTCATTAACTCTATGATAAAATTAAACATTTTCTTTTTGCTTGGTTCTAAATCCTATTTTCCTCACATTTTATCATTCATTAGGTCAACCAGTTTTTGTTGGCTCTCATCTCTATCTCTATCTCTTCTCTACTAATTATAAAGCTGAAGGTTTGTCTGTCTTTCTTTCTTTCTGTCTGTTACGCCAAAACCGTTCGGTCGATTTTCATGCCACTTGGCACAAAATTAGTTTGTAGCATGTAGTTTTGCACCTCGAAGCGATTTTTCGAACATTCCATTTCGTTCTTTTTCTATTCGAATTCTTAGCGGAAATTCGATAAAATAGGGAAGAAATATTTCACACACATTTTCAAGTCTTATGTCATTCGAAAGCTTGAAATTTTCTGCACAAAATGAAGTTTTTTCGAAGTTTCTACGATTATCAGGAGAGCTGTAACAATTGTTTTTAGAATCCCGAAATTCAAGGCTTACCTTCAGTAAAGCAAGCCAAACGATTCTAAAATGGTTGAGCTCTATAATAAAATTTGTTTGAAAAGAGAGATAAAATGAATTAATTCATCAACGGAAATTAACTTTTCATGTTGTTACTATGGTTACGTGTTCATACTTATTTTTGTTTCGTTCTTTTTCCAGGGTTGCCAGCGTCAATCTTCGTAGGCTACGGCCAGACGTAGTATTTTTGATTCTACGGTAGTATTTTTTCGGTCCAAATAAGGAGGGTAGTATTTTTCTGGCAACCCTGTTTCCAATACACTAATGACTTAATTAAAAGATTTGGCGGATTTTTTTTTTTTTTTTTTTCATTTTCATAGATTTCGCATTTCAGCAACATTGATTTTGGCAACGTTTGGAAACAGTAGTATTTTGTAATTTTTTTTTAGAGGAGGCGTATTATTTCTTTGTTCCAATTCTCTGGCAACCCTGTCTTTTTCCCGATGAAGATGCTTTGGGACCCTGCTTGGCGCGTTTTCAAAAAGTCAACAACGCAAAATAGCTAGGGTTACCACGCTTGGCGCGCCTATCGTTCATTTAGCGAGAAAAGGGTACCTAAAGCACAGATTAACGAAATATCGTATCAATTGCGATATTGCATCGTTTTTTTTAAGTGTTTCATTTCGGAAAATGTGTTGTTTTGATTTTTAAGCTAGGAAAGAAAACTTTCTTCTTCTTTTAAACTTTGGTAAGATTTCTGTTGGTTCCTGTTATCAAAAAAATTGTTCTTATTTTCTCTTTTGGCTTATTTTTGTCCATCTCCCTTGGGGTTGCATTCGAATGTTCCAAGGGGGTGTTTTACCCCATTTATCGGGTAAATCAGTGTTTTCAATGCAAGGTGATATGAATTGGTTAACAAAAGTGATATGAATTGGCGCGACCATTCGGCGATATATCGCCAAGCTTTTGATCGCCAAGTATTTGACGCCAATTGGCGAAAAAAAATTTTTTTTTTTTTTTTTTGATTTAGGTTCAATTTGGCGCTGTTGGCGATATTTTGCGAAAAATCCACTGAATGATGTTAAAATCGACGATATTTAGGAGATTAATCATTGTAAAACATTTTTTTGCATTGTTTCGTAGCAAACTAGGGATACAAATGTTTGAATTGTTATCTTGCTCACTCCAAGCACTATTTTAGCACTTAAGGCATCTACTAAGAAATTTACACGTAAAATTAAGTAGTGTGGGGTCCATATCAGATCTTTATATCACTTTGAAGGAATTATAGTTGAATAAAACTAAAATAGAGCATTTTTTCTGCTATATCAATTATTTTACAAATGAACTTTTAATTTTATACCACGGGCAAAGCCGTGCGGTACCGCTAGTTGCTCTATAAGAGGATTTTTGCATCCAGCTCGTCTAATTCCTATTCCATGCTAATGGGTGCACAATAAGCACGAAACTGCAGTCCATAGATGGAATAAACGAGCTGGTGATGTATTGCCTATTTCGCGTTTCTGTACATTTTACGAGTATGTGACACATATTATAAGTGTATTTCCAAATTCGACTGCCTAAATATGGAAACTTTTATTTTCAATTTGGAGCAATCATTAATATTTAATTTAATCATGCATGCGAGCTGCCTTTTTTTCCGATTTCTGGAAGTGCGCGCAACTGCCACTCACAATTTAACAAAGTTTAGAATATCGATAAAATCGATCTGATTCCTTATCGGAAACCAATGTTTGAGCAGAATAAAACTTTCTGAGTTGGTGAAGAACTTAACGAGTACATTTTTCTTTATTCCAGTTTTTACAATATTGAGTTTTATTTTTCCGAGTATTTCCTGAGTTAGTTCTTTTTTGAACAAATCAGCTGGTCAAAATGAGTTTCATATAAAAATGTACAGCATAATTAAGGACACTCAGAAAAGTTTATACGTACATCCTCAAAACGGGTTCTTAGAGATTCAAATGACAAGATTTCTCATCGAATACAAATCAGTTTTCATTGGATGCTGAGACTTACTACTCTCAATAGTATGAGGGAAGAAAAAGCATAAAGTAATGAGAAATAAAAATAGCCCCAAAATAATTACGGCATGAATCTTTTTCACATATTCGTAAAGTCGTCTGTATCTAAGTAAACATTCACTTTTGTTTTCCTCCTGTCATAAAAAGTCTACTGTCTGTTTGCGTATTGTGCTCCTGGCAGCAACGAACGCTTCCTTTTGAAAACGGGGAGACAGGTTTAGGATGCGCACTTCCCGATGTCTTCAGTTTTTGTTCGCTTGCTACTTCCTCGTTGCATTTCCCCCTATTTCGAGAAAGTCAGAAGAGACTTGGCGCGTGCGCAGATTCGACGGAGGTTTCACGAAAGAATGTTAGACTGAATATGCATTTTTTTTTCGCTCTTCTTGAATCAATGGTGGATTTACCGTTTGGGGGTCCGTCGCGGTGCATATTTCAGGACCCCTTAGATATCATTTTTTTTTTTTTTTAATTTTTTCATTTGGCTTTTTGAATGCCCTTTGCAAGGGTGGATCTCGAAACGTTTCAAAGAAAGGGGCGATTGGTTTCATTGCGTATCCTATACTACACATCTTGTTTTACAAGTGTTACCCTCATATTTTTTGAACTTCAATTACGAAAGGAATCCCGAGGAGAGCCTAGAATCCTCCTTCTGCTAGCACCGAAGATAGTCAAAAAATGCTTTTTTGGAACACTTTTTCGGATATTTAACAAAACCGTGCATTGGATAAAAGCATTTCATATATCACTAGAATGCTTAGAGCATGTTCAACAAAATATTTCATTTGCTTATTTATTTATTTTTTAAGAGAAGGAACTTCCTAAATGTTTAACATGGCTAACCGAAGATTTGTTTTTGATCAAATAGAAAAACAAATGACTGCGTCCAGTTATAGAGGTGATTATTGTGGTCATACAAGAAAAACATTTTGAAATTTTTTTGCAAAAATATTAATAAGTTAT
This sequence comes from Uloborus plumipes, assembly GCA_038373865.1. Taxonomy (NCBI): domain Eukaryota; kingdom Metazoa; phylum Arthropoda; class Arachnida; order Araneae; family Uloboridae; genus Uloborus; species Uloborus plumipes. Next base: position 76,704 of record JAXGGA010000395.1, read on the forward strand.
ATGATTTCTAAAAAAAAAAAAAAAAAAGAAATAAAATTGAAACTTTTTGAACATGAAAAAAAAAAGTGGGAAATACTATCAACCTTTTGAAAATAAATTACTGATTGCTAAATAACGACATAAAAATTTTAAAATCATATCTTTTACTCACATTGTTAAAATAGATTATGAAAGTAATGCGAAACTTTCAGCGCGACTAATTTGAAGCCAAGTATTAAAATTTCAAAGTCAAAGCAACAAATTCAACCCTTCCATTAAAAACACTCCAGCAGCAAAACCACGAACAAGTTTAAATCATATTATTAACTTTTTATGAATAAAGTCTACTCTCTCAAAGGCTTTGTATCATTTATATTTAAAATAAACAAAGTTGCTCACTAACTTCTAATATAATCACACATCTTCAATTAAATATCATTAACATAATTGAAATGGAAGAAAACTATAAAATGAGTAATTTCAAGGCGAACACATTAAGCAAATGTGCCTTTACATTTAAGCTCACGAAATCGATGCACAACATTGGAGTAGTTATCCTAAGACCGTAGAGACAGTTGTTCGAAGATCTGTAACACGAGCCTTAGTGCAGAGAAATGTTTTTCGAACTCTTAATTCATAAAAAGTAAATAAGAAACACATTATTAAAGGCTCTTACTTTAAATGGAATAAGAAAAAAAATTATAAATAGAGAAGTGATAGGTAAAAAAGTAGGAGCAAATTTTCTTGTGTAAGTAAATACATATCACACTATTCGATATTTTTCGAAACAAGCTGGGAAACATCATCTTTTTTTTGTGCAAACCAAAAATGAATACGAAAATAAATAAATTAATGAATAAAAATTATGACAGCACATTTGCCAAAACTATTTGGCAACTTCTAAAGTTTTCAATGCATAATACGAGACATAAGTTTTTGTATTCTTCCTTTTTTTTTATATTTCTTTAAATGTTTTTCTCCCTCTTTTATTCTTATCTCACGATGAAGACCGCAGTGCAAATTTTTGAATAACGCCATCACTCAAAGAACCAAAATAACTTAATTATGATTTCACTTTTCCTTTACTTTTTGCTTTAGCTATTCAAAAATTAAGAGAAAACAAGGACAATCTTGTCAGCAAAACTTCAATTTTTATATTTCAGACAACGAAACCAGCGAAACTGGAACCGTATTTTGATACAACTTTCACTTAAGCTGCCAAAAAAATAAAAAAAGCTCAAAAATATGAGCAGAGTAATCTAATTTTAGAACAGTATAAAATTTCCTCGAGGGAAAAGAAAAGGTTGAAAAAAAAATAATAATATACAGTAAAGAAGTTACCAAGTTTTTATTTCTGACATTAATGCAGAAATAAAATAAAATGGCAACAAAAGTAAAGTGGTCCGTGATGGTTGTTTCTTGTATGTGGTAACTCGATTCCTCACAAACCTAGAAAGTCGTTTGACGTTCGATGATTGGTGTTCCATAACTTCTACGGCGAGTTTTAAGCGAGCGGAAAAAAAGCAAACAAGGAGACAGAGATACATAGTTATTTCAAAAGAAATATTTCGTGAAAAAAAGGAAGATTTAAAGAAAAAAGAAGAACGACAGAGAGCAATTGACAAAAATAATGAAATTCTTGGCAGAGATCTATGATAGTCCTTTAACCTTTAAATAAAGAGAAAAATCGGGGAAAAGAGAAGTACGAAATTGCTAATTAAGTAGCAGAAACCAACAACACTATCAACTTTTTAAACCAGTTTGCTACTATTCAGAAATTCTCAATGGTTAAGCGTTTTATGATAAGAGAATATTAGTTAGTGGTTCTCTTTTCAGGTCTAGTGTAAATAGAAATACGCTAAAAAGAAATATATTTTTTCCCACTCCGTAATTTTTTTGAAGGAAAAAAAAGTGTTTGAAATATGTTTTTAAACTTTAAACTCGCCTTTTCTCGTTTTCGAGTATTTATTACCTTAAAATTTGAAACGAGAAAGATAAAATCTATATCGAATAAATGACTATACAGAGTGTCCACTCCAATCGTGGACCAATAGCTAATTTCTAAACCATTAGAGATAAGCATATAGTTTATTTGGGAAAAAATCTCCAAATTATGAAACGAATTTTGGGTCTATTCAATGTTTTTCAAAAAATCAAATTTTGAAAGAGTTGCGAAATTTAAATTTTTTATACAGCCCCCCAGTCCTATCAATCATATTTAGTAAAAACATTCTTGACACTGTAACGTTTTAAATCTAAAAAAAAAATCACTCTTCTACCACAAAAAATTGACCGAGTTATGGACGTTTTTGAAAAAATCAAGATTTTGAAGGATTTTCGCATACGGTCCCTTAAGCGATCTCTCGATGACGTCATGAAAACAATGCAAAAATCTTGATTTTTTCAAAAACGTCATAACTCGGTCAATTTTTTGTGGTAGAAGAGTGATTTTTTTTTTAGTTTTTAAACGTTACAGTGTCCAAGAATGTTTTTGCTAAATATGATTGATAGGACTAGGGGGCTGTATAAAAAATTTAAATTTCGTAACTCTTTCAAAATTTGATTTTTTTGAAAAACATTGAATAGACCCCAAAATTCCCTTTCATAATTTGGAGATTTTTTTCCTAAATAAACTATATGCTTATCTCTAACGGTTTTAGAAATTAGCTATTGGTCCACGATTGGAGTGGACACCCTGTATAATCATTACAAATATATATAATACTAAATGAATATAAAAATGAAGAACGGGTATAAGTCCCGTAATGCACGTAAGCCTTACTTAAAAAACTGAAATAATTTTAGAACGTTTATTTAGAAGCCAAAACACTCTCACTTCCATTTTCTATTTCATTTCATCATATTAAAAAACTGACTTAGAATAATAATTTGAATATGTGTAAAAAAATTATTTCACATAAAAGTTTTATTTCTTGGGAATATGAGTAAAATCATCAAGAAAGAAACAATTACATTCTCTTTTATCAAAAATAATCTTGCGTCAAAAAATTAATTTTCAATGCGAATACACACGATTCATCCTATGAGTGTTTTGATAAAATCATTTGATTTGATTAAAAGATTGTTTTATGAAATCAAACCGAATGAAGTTAAAATTATACTTATATATGCTCACCTATCTAATAGTACGCAAAGCAAAAGAAAAAGAACGTTTTGGGTTTTCTAAATGTTTGTCGTTCCGGCTACAGAGTAAGCAAGCAATCTATGCGTTCATTGTTCATTTCCATGAACATTGAATAATATTTAGTTATTTATATATTTAATTACTGTGAAGTGAGGTCACGATTTTAGGCCTTTCTACTATATTTAAAGAATATCATCAGTCTACCAGCTTTTCACAAAGTGAGTTTCAAAAATTTTTAAATAAATTTTTCTAAAAGAAAATCAGACAAATGCATAAAACGTTTTTAGAAAGAATCAGAAATAAACATGCCATTTTTCTAGATTATTATAATTTAAATACGTCTAATTCGTTCATTGCTAAACATATCATTGCGGTTTTTCTTTCTCTAAATTGCAGTGAATTCTCTTCTACAGCAGAAAATACTTTACACGAGAAGAAAACGAGTCACATAGCAATTTAAGTTGAAGGAGTTTGAAGCAAAAAGCTTTTATGAATTTCAGACATTCTTTTCTTGGTTTATTTGTGCATTTACTATTTTATTTTATTTTTAAATATATTTCTTTCATAAAAAGAGACACAAGTCGAATGTGTACATGGTTCAAAAAACACACCAAAAAGACACCTGTATTTAATTAACAGTGCATTAATTACTGTGTATTTAACTAAGAATTATTCATTCTTTAAGACTAAACACAATTTTGAAAAAGAAATGATGCTTATTCCTTTTTGTAATATGTCCATGTAAGGAAATAAAGCTTACCTTCAAAAAGTGTTAAGACCCAAAAATAGAGCACATCATGACAGGTTCAGTTTTAAGAAGTAGGTTTAAAAATTATCAATATACGTACCTAAAAAAGAAGAAAAAATATTTTTTTCATTAACGAATTAAATTTTATAACGTTAAAAGATTATAATATAAGAAAATGTAAAAATGTTAATTATAAAGTATGCAATTAAAAAATACATTTAATAATTTAGCTGTATTATACTGTAAAAACAACAGTATAACACTGGCAGTAAAGGTTCCAGTTTAAAACTGTAAAATACACGTTAATAAACTGTTAACTTAGCTATTTTACAGTTTAATACTGGGAAATTAGCAATTTTACATTTTAGAACTGTAAAAGTAGCAATTTTATAGTTTATTACTGTAAAATTACCAATTTCTACAGTTTATTACAGTAAAATTAGCTGTATTATACTGTAAAAAACAACATTCATTTTTTACAGTTTAGAGCTCATAGACAAATAGAATCAGCAGAACAAACTGCTAGAACTCGTGTATCACTTACACCTCCAAAAGTTTAAATAAATTTCTTATTACCATACGTACTTATTTGCACAAATTCAACCTAGACACTCATTTGGGATGCGCCGATTAATCGGCCATCTTGCCGATTATTAATAATCGGCAAAATTGGGCCGATTAATCGGCTGAAAAATATTTTTTTTTATATTATTCTTTAAAGTGTACCTTCACTAAGAAACTATGTGCTTGCTTTTATTGACAGTAATAATAATCCACATAGTTGATATTAAGTTTTTAATAAATTTATTCTCCTGCTTTTGAATAAATATACAAATAGACAAAGTTGCAACATTTTTCATGTGCGATAGTTTTCTCCTTAGTACTGTGTTAGGTAACCTCTAATTTTCAAAGAATAAAAGTCTTGAATTAAATTGCTACTGATAATTAAAATTGAAAATTAAAAGTACTTTTAAATTGTGGAGTGCTCACCACAGACCCTCCCACCCCCTTTTTTTAAATTTTTATGTCCAATTAATACAATTAACAATGTATTAATGTAATATTATTGACTATAATATATAAATCGGTTCTAAGAACTTTAATAAAATACTGAAATTATTTTGTGAAAATTAGGAAAATGGAAAAAAAATTCTTCGCAGAAATAAATTACTTACAATTTCTAAACTCGGAATTGTATAAGAGAGAAAAAACAGTGATTGTGAAATCGTAGTATTAAAAACAATCACTTACCATTAATCGGCTCATCCGATATATCGGCCGATTATCAACAACCGATTAATCGGTAATCGGCCAACTTGCTTATCGGTGCATCCCTAACACTCATTAAATTGAATATAGAAAAGTGTCAAAAAGAGTGGAACCTGCATACGTAACGAGATTAAACGACGATTTTTGAATGTACGTCTATGAAAATATTTAAATATTTTTATCATTTTTCTTTTTTCATTCTGGTATTTCAGGTTGATTCATCACATTTTTATCCAAGAATTCAGTATCTTCATAATTATTTTAACGTTATGCATAAATTCAGTTTTGCACATTTATAACTGTTTTAATTATTAAATCAGTCATAAGTTTTTTATTGCTTATTTTGTATTATATTAGGTACGTTCAACAATATGCCGATAACGCGAGTTTTATTTTCTCCTGAAGTTGTACATATCTAACTCAATTATTTAACCCTCAAAATTTTACATTGAATGTTATTTTCCTTTTCTTTTTAATCTTCGTTCACTAATAATATTTTGCACTTATAACGGATTTCTAGAACTTTAGCTAAAATGTACGGAGTTTTATAATTATTTATATTATTTCTGCCGGAGCAGACTAAATTATTAATTAACACAAAGTTCAAAGTTTTCGCGCTTTGGCAAATATGCCATTTCGCTTCATTCATTTACTAATACTTAAATTTTATTTTATTAAAACTACTAAGCTTACAAAACAAAATTGAACGTTCATTGAAATCATTCAAATAGTTTTTATAAACACAAATAACGACTTGATATTTTATACCTACAACATTTGCCAAGTAATATTATTGATCAAATCTTTCATGCAACGGAAAATAAACAGCTTTTCTGGCAAAACCGTATTAGATTGATTAAAAATATCGATGTTTTCACCAACGATGGATTAGAATCACTGTTTTTTCGATGTTGGTTTCTTTTATCTCATAACTATAACTGAACCAAAAATATCATCTAAAAAAGGATGAAATTACAATTATGATGAAAGCTTCACCAGTTCTTTGAGTTTGCAATATCCATTACATTGGAAAGTATTTTCCATAGTTGTCTCAAAAAGGTATAACTTACGCTGGAGAAAACTTAACATTACTTTTTCCAAACATAATGTTAACTAGGATATTGTGTTACCGATTTTTTTTTCTAAAATATGTATTGAAAGGTTATGATATATCTCCCCCACCCCTCCCCCACAAAAAAAATTAGGAGATGATATTACAGTTTTCCACCGATAAGTCATGGTTTTGAATGCTTAAATTATAACTATAGCTTTAATATTTACCATACTCAAAGAGCTACAAATGTTTAATAATTTTTGAACATATTTAACGTACTTAAGCTTTAAATATAGTTTTCACAATTCAACTTTGTAATTCCATAAGGTATTAATTGCCCAAAAGCTGATGTAAAATATTTAATCTTACAATTCGTTTAACTTTTTATTCTCTATAGTTTAAAACACATCATCTATTTTTCTAATTGATTCTCTTTAATCAGTAATCATTTTCAAAGTTCATATTACTCATTTTTAAAAAATAAAAGATGGAACATAATTCTGTACCTCAGAACCAGACTAACGTAAGTCCATTTTCGTCATTTTTCAGTAGAGGGGAAAAACGATGTATTCGACAATCGTTTTTCCCCTCTACCGAAAAATGACGAAAATGGACTTACGTTAGTCTGGTTCTGAGGTACAGAATTATTCTTATACATATTTACATTTCTGTTTAAATTATTTGTATTTTAGATTTTTGGATAAGTTATGTATTTTTTTGTATTACTCAATTTGAAATATTAAAATTCATTTTTATTATCAACTAGCTGTACCCGCCCGGCGTTGCCCGTGCATTTAGAAAATGCAGATAAGTGAATAGAGCAGGAATAGTAGTGTGTATTGCAACAAATCACAATAGTAGCAATTTCTAGTGTAGACAAAAAATAGCTTACTTATTGTAAGTATGTATGTATGGTAGAATGTGTATATTGTATGTATGTAAGAATGTTGTATATGCGTGAAATAAGCATGGAGCGCTGTGAACGATGAGGGAGTATAAAAATGACAAAAGGCAAACATTATTTTTAAGTTATTATAATTTATTCTTTAAAATTATATATCATTAAACAATTACGACAGTAACACTATTAAACAATATCAATCTCTTAATGCTATGGCGTGAACAATATTTTTTGTTAGTCCATCTTTAGCTAACACAAACAAACTGGATGGTTTACCCACTCGAGAGCATGCCACGTATAATTGTCCGTGTGAAAAACATGGTGTTCTCAAATCTAAGCCACAAACAGACATCGTTTGACCTTGGGATTTGTTGATAGTCATTGCAAATGCCAATCTAATCGGAAACTGAATACGTTTGAATTGAATTGGCACATCTGTAGGTATAATAGGAATCCGTGGTTTGAGTATATTTTCACCTCTGAACTTGCCATTTAAAATCCTGGCTTCGATCACGTTTTTCATTAATTTTTGAATGACTAATCGCGTACCGTTGCACAGCCGGGGTGGGTTCAAATTACGAAGCAAGATAATTGGAGATCCAACCTTTATTTTTTTTAAATTTGTGTCACTTTAATGGTCGTTCATACCCCCCCCCCCCTCTCGCAGTGAAAAAAAAAAAACATTACACAGCAGATTTTGCCTAATAACTCAACACTCACGGTGTTTGATACGTTTTATTTGTTTGTAATGATGTTTTGGTCACGACCAATATGAAAATCACAAAAAATAGTTACTTTAATTTTTAACATATATTTATCTTCTTCAGAACTTTTGACTTTTAATTTTACCTTGAATTTGACGTAAATGCAAGGTATAAAATACAGAATTTTATAAAGGTACAAAAATTAACATAATATAATTGATAGTGTATATATTTTTTGAAAAAATAATATAAGTGCAGCAAATCAAAAACCATTTATTGCCACAATCGATTCAAAGCCCCCAAAAATGGCGCAAACGTCCATAAGAAAATTCTACAGTATCGAAGGACCCCATTGCCAATTTTAACAAAGATCCGACCAAAACTGTCATTTTGTACTATAAAAAAATATGGGGTAGATCCCCATGAGGGGATGTACCTGCATAAGGACATTACAATCATTAAAATCATTCAAAAAAAAAAAAACATGCAGCTGTTCGAAAAAATCCTTGCGGGCCTGGATTCGATCTCATTCCATCAGGAACTTCAACCTGACGCGCAGAACCACTTGACCATCGGGTCGCTCGTTGAAGTAAGGATTTACGTAACACATATTGTATTGGCGAGCAGCGATCTCGAGAAGAAGTTTTATAAATAATTTTTAAAAATTTTTCTAATTCAAAAATCGAAACTCGGGCTTCGAGGTCTGGTGGCCAGCCCCTTTTGTGCTTCCGTGTAAAAAATTCCAGGTCCCTGCGTGCGATAGATTTGGCTGGAGAGCTCGGTCAGACAAATGGACAGACAGACAGACACATTACACTTGCTTTTATTATTATAGAAGATTTGATGGTTCAAACTTCCTAGTTTTAATTAATGAATATCCACCCCCCCCCCCCCAAAAAAAAAGCATTTATCACAGGTCACATTCAAAAAATCAATGTTTCTGAACTTGGAAACATTTTTTTTCCCCGGTGGATGCGTGGATGCTATTGGTGTTTTAATTTTGTTCGAACATCGATGATTTTAAATACCGATGTTTTTCCACCAATGATGCATCTTTCTTCAATAGTACCTCTCCAGCACCAATTACTACACCTGACTCAAGTCACAAATCAATCAGAGAAAGAAAAAAAATCTGTGATGCAGTATTTAAAATTAAAACATAAATAAATGAATATCTTGCTTCAAAATACTGTCGGCACAAGCAACACACAAGATAGACGTAGAGTGAATACATATAGAAAATAAAAAAGTACTCCATAAAAAATTTACAGCATAAAATTGCCTTTCGTGTTTTAAGTTAGGCGAAACAGGTTCTCTTCGCTGCAAACTTTTTGCTCACAAGGCAGTCTCCAAGTTCAGAAGTCCTACTCGCAGAAATCAGGTAGACTAACAAGACTATCATTATTCCAGAAACGCACTTCGGCGTCCTTTCTTGTCGCGCTACATGGAGACCGAGGCACATCGCAAAAGGAAACAGGAAGTGGAAAAATATTAAAACTTTCAACTTTCCACAATCTGGTAAAAGCCCTCGAAATAAAATTTAGAAAACTGGTGACGAAAAATAAAAGCAAGAAAAAAAAGAAAGGGAGAGAAAAAAAAAGGAAAAAATGGGGGCGGTCCTTAGAAACGAAACGTGCCGCAAAACTGAATCAGGAGATTTCACGAGGTCTTGCCAAAAAGGCGAAATAGAGGGTGGTAGCCATCTTGGACAGCCTCCAGGTTTTCAAAACATTTCGCTGGGTTCGCACAGACGATCTCGAGCGGTAATGATAATAATAATAAAAGAAAGCGAGCGACGGAGACTAATTTGATTATGGCGTGCTTCCTGGAACTTAAGCGGGAATCTCCAGCGAGAGGGAGATTTAAAATAAAACTAGAGGAGGTTTTAATTAAAAATAATTGGAACTCGCATTTGCAGAATACAGGAGACTTGCGGGCTAAAAATCAGGCCGATCGACGGAAATGCCAACGGGTTTTTGGCAATCGTTGATTGCGATTGTGCATTTTTATGAAATTAGGTTTCAGTTGAGAAGACGTCATTTATTATGCGCAATTTTTGCAATTAATTCTCTAATCCAAAACAGCGGTAACATTGAAAGCGCTACCATAGCTTTTTCAAAAACCAGTTCGATTGAGAAAACAAATAAATTTCATTACCCAATTGCGGAAATTGTCAGCAACTCCCCACCCAACGTCAGCACAGAAGGAAAAAAGAAAGAAAGATAGAGAAAAAAAAATGAGTGTAAAAAATACTCATACTCATTTATCACTTTATTAGGTTATTTAAACTCGAGAAGGAGCGACGTCAGTAAATACTTCAGATCCTCTCCAAAATGAAAAGAAACGAGCTTAAGTCGTTCCCAGTTGTACATAAACAAATGTGCAAAAGAAATGGTACTAACTAAAACATAGTTAATTTCTTCAAAAAAAAAAAAACTTAAATCAACAACAATAACTACATCCGAGTTTCTTCAGAAAGGAAAAGAAAAAGGTTCTTGAAATATTTAAATATAAAAATGCTTTTTTTTTTAGAATTTAAAAAGCAGGAAATTCTGGAGAAATTCAAAAGGTATTAAAAATATCCAGGGAAAAAGAGGGAAATTCTAAAATCATTTAAATATACTCCAATTTTTATTTGCACTAACAGCATTTAACCTAAACGTCAGCAACCGACATGGAGCACATATTTTAACCAATCACCCCCCCCCCCCAAAAAAAAAAACCCTATCAAAAATCGGCTACAAAACAATGGGAACAAAACAACATTGGTACAAAATTCAAATGAATTTGCGCTATTCCAGTATCATGTGAAAGAAATTTGTTCCATTCATTAACAAATCAACTAGTAGAAAAAGTTGCATGATCATATTTTCAAAATTCTTCTTTACACCGTATAGTTAGTGTAAGAAAGTAATCTTATAGTTGTATCCAACAAACACAACTAAAATATAATCTCACAAATTCATCTTAAGTTGACCACCATCATTCCAGAAATGAATTTTTCACACTTCATCAACTAACAAAGACATCGCGAGCGCATATTTAATACCGTTTAAAAAAACTCCAACTCTTTTAACTTAAAAGTCAAGGCAAATTGCGATTAGAATGAGTGACATACATTTTTATAAGTAGGGCGCGAATGGGAAAAAAAAACTCATTAAAAGGTATAATTAATACAATTCAGGTCACGGACTTAGTGGTACAAGTTTGGAGAAACGTTTCATTTTCCGGAACGTAATATGACGCAAAATCCACCAGGCGAAGTTAATGAAATTCTACTTTCACGATGTTACACTAATTTGCTGAGCAAAGAAAGTTAAACTCCTTTCTCTTTCAGTAATGTACTTGCATAAATATTTTAACGAAACGGCGCACTCTGTATTATAATTTAAACTGGTTAAATATAATTTTGCGAGTCAAAAGAAACTTTTTGCGATGATTTAACAGCTTTAAAAAATAAATTAGTTAATAAAATACTTCTATTTCATAGAAATTACAGAAACTGACATTTCATCAACTTCTACTGCCAAATTTATGTCAGTCACGTAATATCATGTTATCAAAATTTTACTTCAAGTGACGGTAATCCTGATATTATAATAACATGCAAATCACTTTCGCATTAGTAGGTCTAAGTGAAGGACTAAGGGGGAAATTTTAGGTGGCGAGTAGAAGTAAATTTATTAGTAGCCATTCGCTCATTTAGACGCCACTTTTTTGTAAACTAGAAACAACAAATAAACTTTTAAACTATTACTAATGCATAAAAAATTCAGTGTTAATAAAAACCAATCTAAATAACGAACACTGTTGACGTCAATTGTTTATTCAAGTGTTAATTATGAGAACATAAAATTATTTCATCTGCAAGACACGAGTATTACCGGAAAACTTAAAACTGTTAATGAGACAATTTCACACATCTAATTTATTAACTAAGACTTACCAAGCCATGGTGAAGGTATGTTGATCGTGGTGAATATATGTTATCGGGTTAAAATTTCTAAAAATAAATTGCGAATGATAGAACTGGTGGGGGAGGGGAATGGGAGAGAGTGGCGAATGTGTCTCATAATTTTAGTCGCCGCTTTCTTCACTTAGTCGCCACGTGGCAAGTGGCGAATATAAATCTTGGATCTTTAGTCCAAATAGAAGGAATCACGAGGTATCATGTTCAAAATTTTAATAACTAAACGCCAAAGCGACTAGATTAGCCACCTTCGGCTAATGTACACTGAAAATAAAAAATAATAACTTTTTTCACAAACACGTAAAATAAAAAACAATAATAAAAGAAAAACTTTACAAAAAATGAAAAATTTTAGAGGGCCCGGCATTTTTGTTGGTGAATCAAATATTCCGGATTATAATTTGGGAAGACTCTGAATCCCTTTCATTAATGTCAGCACAAAAGTCATTACATATTCAAATCATGAAAAGGTTAATCAATAATTTCATTTCTTCACACTTGAAGGAGGAATGCTCAGTTGTTCTCGCTTAAGCATGCCTGAAAGACCTTCTTTTCGCCATTAAAAAAAAAGCTACTTCAGTAATCTGCCATAAAAATGCAAGAAACAACAATAAAATGCAACAGATTTATCTACAAGCATGGTGACATAAAAGTCAAATAACGGGTTTTAAAATGGCCGATAACTTGTTCTGAATTGGGTTACGACGAACAGCGTAATTGGCCGTTCTCGGCGCACTTTTTCATGCCCCAAGACCAAACAAATAAACAAAAAGCAAGAAAAACGATCGCGCCGTTATGTCTTCCGATTTTTACCTGTCGTAAGGCAACACAATCGGTGCGTTTGGATTCCGTGAAAGAATTACTGTTACCGAGTCAGGTACTGTGACCAAGATTAGTCATGTGACAAAGAACATGTGATTTCCCCTTCCCAGCTCCCTCCCTCCCCGCACGAGAATTATGAAGTGTTTTATACGCACGGTTTGTGCCACTGGCATGCGTCTGAATAAAATTGCAGACTACAATTGCAAGTACGCTCTCCGTTTATAACTCTCACTGGGAAAGCTGTCAAATAAAAGTTATACTTTTACTAGTCAATTATTTTCTTTCGCATGACAGGGATCCAAATCAGTTCCCCAGCGTCAGGGGTATTACAAGATCTGAGGTTTAGGATACACTGCAATAAATAAACTGTTGTTTTTACAGAATAATACTGGCAGCAAAGGTTCCAGTTTAGAACTGTAAAATACAATTTTACAGTTTATTACCATAAAATTAGCTGTATTTCACTGTAAAAAAACAATATAATACTGACAGCAGAGGTTCCAGTTTAAAATTGTAAAATACACAGTAATAAACTATAAATTAGCAATTTTAGTTTTTATCAGTAAAATAAGCTATTTTACAGTTTATTACTGTAACATAATAAATTTTGCAGTTTATTACCATAAAATTAGCTGTATCATACTGTAAAAACAAAATTTTATTTTTTGCAGTGTAGAGATTGTCTATAAAGGAGGCCAAGCTATTTTTTCAAGGTATTTGAGCCCTCTCCCTCTTCCTTCTCACCCCCCTTCTCGTGTCACATGTCACTGTTACAAATAAGTTACTTCTATTAAAATCTGTGATGTCACATTTCTTGCTACCTCTCCTCTAATTTTAACAAAATTTTCCAAAGCCCCATCCCTTCGAATGTGATATCATTTGTGGATGACCCCATATTTTCAATTTTGATAGGATTCGTTTTTTCTTTTTTTTAAACCAGAAATGTTTCGGTTTTTTAAAAATATTTTTAAGGGGAAATTTATTTTTAATCACCGCAAACAAAAAAACTAAAATTTTTGCAGCATTTTGCAATTACACAGGTCACATTAGGAAATAATAAAACAGTGCGTAGATCTTAGTCGCAACGAACACCGCGCTCCCATTTATACTTATTTGTTCAGTTCACAATTTAACAGTATTTGAAGTTAAAATATACGAAATGCTTTACTAGAATGATGTAAGTGAAAAAAATGGCAATAGCAGCTTAGAACCATAGAAAATCATAATACCTAAAATTTTAGAAGTAAATATTTTATATAATTTTTCCCCTTTTACAGGGAATCTATTTTGATTCGATAAACATTCTTTGGTGCGTAAGAGTGAAGTTGAAGTGAGACGCTGAAACATGAAGGGAAAACAACAAAACAAATTAATGAAAAAAAACAGTTTTTTTTTTTTTTTAATTTTTTTCTTTAGCCCGTCAGGAAGTATTTGAGGGGAAATGTAATGCGTGGAAGAGAAAGTAAATTGAAGTTGGTTTTAAAGCAGTAGTTGAAAATTTGAGACTCAGAAAATTGGATAAAAGAAATTAAAATCTTTCAACAAGTATAACCAGCTGGATCACGCAATAGTAGGTAGAAAGAAAGGCATTTGTTCATCGAAAATAGCGTCATGGTTTTCGCAAAGACAAACAAACAAGAAAAATCCCCAAAAAGATACAACATCCTATGGAATCTGATTCGGTTTTCACTCGAAGAGAAACGAACTGGGACTGAAAGCTACATTTATAAATAGGAACTCAACTTAACTAGTTCCATATTTCTCTTGGACGCCATTCAAATCAACAAGCAACAGAAATTCCCGCATTCGAAAGAATATCATCCTGTTTCTTGCAAGCTTTTGGAACTTTTCGCTGAGTCCTTTTTTTACCCCATTACCTTTTGTCCTTTTTCCAGATGAATCTGGATTTTCCCAAAAATTTGACCTTGAAATTGTACATCACCAATTCTGGGTCAACGGGATGGAAGAGATTCGGATTTAATCTTTTACAATTCGCTGAACTGGCAGGGGATTAAGCATCAAACTGCGAAGTCGAAAAGGATTTCCTCACAATTGTGAATTGAAACAGAAACGTGTCTGCGAAATAAATCCTTGTTGTTTATTGTGTGTTTAAAGGCTACGATTTCAAATAGGCCTTCATTATTAATTAATACACTAATGATTCAGGCACGATTTAATTTCAAACCTACATTTTTACGCATGTAATATTTCGCCATTTCTGAATATAAAACTACATTGACAGTAACAGTAATAAACAACGTAGAAAAAGAAACATTACGTTGGTTACTACTTTGCTGCACAAAGTTCATTTTGTACATTGCCAGCAATTTGACAGCTGGTATAAATCAAGTCTGTATAATAAATAGTCACGCTTTATTTTCATTGTATAATGGTTTTTGATCGACACAGCATAACAAAATAAATTGCTTTCGGTTTTATTTTTATTTACTTAAGTAGGATTTCAGCACTAATGTAATAAAAAATAAATAAAAAATTGGGAATCATAGTTAAAAAATTTGGAACAGTAAAGCGAAATTTTGAACACTAAAGCACTTTTGAAGAAAAAATAATTTCCACCGTTCTTCAAAAAATAATTTCCACCGTTCTTCAAAATAATAATAAAAAAATCAATTAATTAGTTAAAAAATTTAACTGACGTAAGCTGTAAAGCAGTAAATATACCACGCATAAAGTTTAGATTTCAACATTTGACTCCCTGTTGTACTTCTTTGTTTTATATAAAAACCAAACGTGAGTACAGTATGGTACCCGAATATATGAGTCACGTAATTGAAATAACTGCTAATATCACTTAGTTAATGAACGATATTTTTAACGATCTATTTTTTTTTAGGTTATTGAAATTAAAGAAGACATAAAATAAAAAGAAACAAGTTTCAATTGGAAATTAAATTAAAATTAAAAGCAAGTTCAAATGAGTTAAACTATGAAATTTTTCTAATAATAGAGTGTAAGAGTTTTTGAAAATTGAAGGAAGAAAAGTAAAATCGCTCATTAAAATAATTAAATTTTATAATTTACATTGTTGTTCGTTAAAATTTTAATGACAAGGAAAAACGTATATTTGATAACAACGCTTCTCATGCTCTGATTTGTAACGTAAAAATAAAAGAGAGAGAAAGAACATAAAGAAAAAAACTAGATTTTATTTCAACTGTCAAGATAGTTAAGTATGTACGGTGACACTACACTATTCTAAATTTTAAATATTTAATATCAGCCTCAGCCACCTAATGCTGT
The DNA here is from genome assembly GCA_038373865.1 of Uloborus plumipes. NCBI lineage: Eukaryota > Metazoa > Arthropoda > Arachnida > Araneae > Uloboridae > Uloborus > Uloborus plumipes. The sequence continues at coordinate 92,557 of JAXGGA010000395.1, forward strand.
ATTTATAACAATACTTATTATTTTCAATCAAAAACACAATATCGATTATAAAAATTAATTTGGTTAAATAAACAATAGCTGTGAAGCATACATTATGAGAACAAAAATCGAATATTTTAACACATCTAGCAGTGAGAAGTCTTTGGAATGAAAACAGACGAAATATCGGAAACCTTTCGCAGAATCCAAGAATTGTATTTCTTTCTCTCTGAATTCCACTTTTTGAAATACACAAAGGACAAGTTTAAAACAAACTTTGAAAAATGGAAATGCATTAACAATCGTTTTTCTGGAAACACGAGTCATTTAAAAACCTTTCAGAGAAGTTTTTAACATTATTCTTTTAACAAGCAATTTCCCCGTTTCATTCTATCGAGTATTTAAGAGGAGCAATTAAGATCCTGTTTGGAAGCACAGATTTGGAACATGATTAATAGTGTTAAAAAATAAAACAATATTTTAAACCGATATTTTGAAAACGGCGCGTTGGAACGTAGGAAAATCAAAGTTTGCTGTGTAAATAGAGGAAAATGGACTAAGATCAGGGACGTCATTTCAAGTTTTTCCAGGGGGGGGGGGCAAAGGGTCCAAAAACAATGCAGTTTCACCGGAAAACATAAAAAACCAGGCTCACTTATGTGTAAATACATTGATTTCTCAAAGTCAGGGGTGGCAATTGACCCCCCCCCCCCCAAATGACAGGCCTGACTAAGATACAGAAGTACACACGTATGTACGAAGTTGACTGGAAATTTATTTAAATTTAGAAAACTTTTATAGAAGGTTTAATTTAAAGACATTAATAAAAAATATATTTTTCAAAATGAAAGTTGAATAAATATGTAAAAAATGTAAAAATACAAATATAAAATAAAGTAATTTACGGCAAAAAAATAAAGAAAATATGATAATAATAATAATATAATGAAGCAGATAACAGTATGTTGGAAAAACATGTAAAGTTGAATAAAGCGAAAGATTAATGGGTAGTTAGAGAAGGTAATGGCAGATAGAGAAGGTTGATATAACACATTTAAAAGATACAGATCGCTAGTTGATAGAGCTCAGACGTATATAAATTTACAGATTATTTAATTGGTGAGAAAGATATAAATGAAGGTATTAATAAAGCACATAGAGACTAAATAGATACACATTCAAAAACATTCTATTGATACGAAAATGAAAAAAAAAATATATGCGTGCATTAAATCGTACGGTAGACATAAAGATATTGAAAACAAAACTGTTAAATAAATGCAAAGTTAGAATAATGAACGTACGTTTAGAATGCGTACACAATAGTAAAGGGAAATAAAACTGCAAATAATAAATTCACGGATAGATAAAAATTAGCACTTGTGAAAATATAAAACGCTAAATACTTGCAGATTAATATTTAACTGGACAACTTGATGTTCCCCTATAAATGTGTGTAGACACAAATAAAGATAGGCGTCCAATAATGATTAGAAGAGTGGTTAAATAAAACTAAACAGTGAAGCGAAAAGCAGTAAGAGTAAATGAGTCCAACGAGAATGCACTTAAATACATTATTAACTTGTCTGGATTTTTGCAAGGAGAACAATCATAAAAAGACTTGCGGCGGTAAAAATAAGAGTAGAATTTAGAAGAGTGCTCTTCATAAATTTTCAATGGGGATAAATGCGCCTCCACAATCCACTACCTCTCCCTTCTCTCAAGATGACTTTGAAACTAAGAATTAAGAATAAAAAGAATAAAAACTTTCACGTTGCTAAATATTTACATCATTGTGAATTCATTCGCAATATTTATTGCGATACACAATTTGCGTGCAAATTATTCTTTTTTTACAGATAAAAGACTGGAGTATATACCTATTAAACATGCAGTTGGAACTAATTCTGTACAATGCACTAAAAAAGAAGAAAGAAGAAAAAAGTAAAGAGAATACTTGAAATTAAAAACCAAACACAAATTTTAATCTCTTAAAAATGAATGAAACGGTGTAACTGAATTTCTTACAAATTTTTTACATAAAATTAAACACAAAATATGACAAGAAAATGCTAACATAGTGAAACAAAGTTTCAAACTTTAATTATTATTATTAATATTCCTTCATCTTTATGTTAGCTTTCTCCAGGCAAAAAGGATAATATTTTAAGTTAATTAAAGTATATCAACTGTTACATTTGCATGAAATACTTCACAAGGATATTTTTTGCTACGAATTTTTTTTCTTTCTAATATAAAGCCTTCATGCAATCCCTCCACCCTCCAGCTTTGAAGAAACTCCTTTGAATCTTCAGAAGATCTTTTTCCAAAAGTAAACATGGACTAATCTTGATAGAGTTTGCTAGCGGTGGATTATCATGTCATGCACGGATGATGGACTAACGGATAAGGTCTACACACACACACACACGCAGCTGTCGCTCAATAAATAATTGCGATAAAAGATTAAACTCTTAACAGCACTTAACAAAATAGAAGAATTGGCGTCCAAAAGTGTAGGATTTTTTTTTTAAAGTTATGTCAGCTTAAAACAAACTCTGTAAATTTTAAAACTTAGTACACTTGTAAGCAAAAAGAAAAACGTTGCAGAAAATATTGCCTTTTTAGACAATTCTATAATTTATGTTAGTAGTTTAAAGGGCTCGCACTCCCTTCATAAAATAAAGATTAAGGATCCCTTTAAGGGAAAAAATGTAATCTATTAAAATACTTCATTGAAAATTAGAAGGTTATTATTTAAAAATTAACCAACATCTTAACATTTTCATTATCAGCTAATTTATCGAAAGTGAAACAAGCTATTCAAAAAATACTATAAAAAAGTATGGGTTGCAAAATAGGTAATGCGTTAGATCTAGGGATTTATCCCATGATCTCGATGAAAAAAAAAATCACCGCACAATTTACAAATATGATTGATTACAGTGATGTACTATGCACAGCAGTACAAGCGGTTTTTTTTTTTTTTTTTTTTTTTTTTTTTGTTTTTTTTTTTTTTTTTTTTTTTTTTTAATGGAAGCAACTAGAAAAGAGGAGAAACAAAAAAATACTGCATAGAAAAATACGAAAATAAAAAGAAACATTATCAAAAAAGTAAAGAAAAAACTGGAACACATATATCACAAAAAAATAAGAAACATTCACATTTATTGTTAGATTTTAACAGTTATCGATTTTTTTCTCTTTAAATAAAATCGAGGGGGGGGGGATTGTTTTAATAAAAAAAAAAGACAGCCTTTTATTCATCTTCGCAATTTAATATTTTGTGGGAAGGGAAAATTAAGTTTCAATAGGAATAAATTTCTGAAATTCAAGTTTGCAATAAGGGACAGTGAGAGTTAATAAGTATTTGTACTTATACATTCATACGTGGGTGCATTTTTCTGAGAGCATAAAATTTAGATATCTGTATCAAACCCCTTTGAAAATTTAAAAAAAAAAAAAAACTTGAAAAAAAAATTCACAAAGGGTTCCGAAAGGAATCCGAAAGAGTGAAATAACAACTATTTACGTGTCAAATCAATGAAGTGGGATAAAGTCCCGTTGGAACCGAAAGAAAAAAATCATTTCCTTTGCTAATGCCCAATAAGAAAAACCCATGCTCCAAAATGTTCTTCCGTAATTTCGACCATCAACACCACTTTGAAATCATTCGGAGAGTGGACTACATGGAAGAACCGTGATTTCGCGTTTCTTCTTGTGGCACAGGATGAGCAATTTCAAGAAACAACAAAACCCACCCCCACGTTTACGTAAATACTACATTAATTTTTCAAAGCCAGGACGGGGGAGGTGGGATTACCCCCAATGGCGGCCTGCTACGTTAGCTCCATACTTATTCGTTGAATGGTAATGGTCTCAACGGACATTTTCTATTTGAGAACGCTAGAGGTAACCTCTAACTAAACAAACTCGTCTCATTTCAAAAGGAATGACGTCATCAATAAAAAAAAACGACTTAGCATTCAAATTTTTGCAGACATCGCTCGTAGCAGGAAAACCGTAACCTGTTTAACTATTCCGGACTGGAGAAGGGAAAAGCAAAACAGGTTGACTTTTGATTTTCTCCCATTTTCACTCAAGATCCATCCCCAAGGCTGTAGGTCGTAGTTCAGAGAAATTGAGGGCAGGCGAGTGCTAATGGAAACCGGTGTTTCATGTTTTCGGAACACACAGACATGAAGGGGCAAGGGCTTTTGAAGGCAAAGGGAAAGCATCTCCGGTGTTCTCCTCAATTTCAGACTTTTTCTTAATTCGTTTGAAATATGCAGACAGTTGAGAAAGAATGGTCGATGGTTCTAGCAATCGAATTTGGTAAAGTTTACATAAGAGTTCAACGCGCAGCGCCCAATTTCGAGTGACGTTTTTCGCAACGTTCCGGCAGAAAGACAATCGACTTAACTTGTGTTTAGTCAGTGTAAGACCAGTTGATAACATGGAATTATCTTCCGTTTGCTCTGGCGGCAGCCTTTTATGCGTTTTCACTCTTCTTTGACACCTGCTGGTGTTGTTGCTAATGTATGGCTAAAACTTTTCAGTGGGTGGAGGTGTTTTTTTTTTTTTTTTTTGATAAGTTGCACATTATTGAGAAAATATTTATCATCTTTAAATGTAAATAGTATTTCTATTCGTAAATTATAATTCATAGTTTTGATTAGTCTCGCATTTTAAAATTAGCTGCCTACATTTAATGCACTTTGTAGACTACGAAAAATAAATCCCATTTATAAAATTCTTGTTCGTGTTAATTATTTAACAGCAGCTGAATATTAATTACTACCGCAGAAGAATCCTAATGTTATATTTCGTTGGAAATCTCCTTTTGGAAAGCTACTTTATACGATGAGTATAAATTGATAATCTTTTTCTGAACCATTAAAACATATTTCATAACATTTCATTAGTATTTTCCCCCTTCTATTCCTCCCTCCTTTTCCAGAACAATTGAAACAAAACACGGCCTAATGTTCTTAAGGGCGTGGGTTTTGACACTCCAGCTATTTCGAAACAACATTTGAACCTCAATAAATGTTCAGGGGGTCAGCAAGTCTTAAGTTCTAAATCAAGTTTTACATTCTGCTGTTATCGAACAAAAAAGAGTTCTCCCGAATAAATAACGTTTGAGTAACGCTATTTTCCGCACTTGGTTTTAGAAGAACCCAAAAAAGATATTCACTGTTTGTTGACTGATGATTCTGCAACAGATTGGAATAAAATTCTTATTTTCTCGGAAAATGCAGATTAACTGTTACTTGGCAACGCGTTGTGAAGTTCGCAGGTGCAGTGTTGAAAGATTTGTGATTAATTTAGATGGATGAAAGAATACCCAAACGGCTTTCACGTCAAAGACGTATCGAGTATCCTGTACAATCCAATAGACCTGGGATTTGGGTTCCGGTCTATGCGTAAAGTTGAGGTACTTAGTTGAAAAACGCAAAAACAGAGTGTTCTCCAAAATCAAATCAATCTGTCTTGTCTAATTCTGACGATGCGTCTGTTATTATAAAACGTGGTACCAAATCCCCAATGGTGGTGGTAGCCCTTCAAACACGTACATCAATAAACAATTTAGCAAATTATGCGAGCTATTTTTCAGGTACTCTGTATTTATATAGGGTGCGTTCTGGTAAGTGCGTACCCTTTTTTTTCAAAGTTCATGTTCTGAAGGATGCTGCTCTGTTGAAAAATCTTGTACACTCACATTTTTTTTTTAGTTTTCTTTCCAGGTCCTGTACTAAGATTTTCAAGCATATAATGTGTCAAATAAACCATAAGCATAGGTTTTGTGGCCTGGTTTATGACACCTATTCTAAGGTACGCACTTTCCCTACCTAACGGGGTAAGTGCGTCCACCTTAAACTATGTGAATATGAGCAGGAAAAAACTTCTTGCACACATTAAATATGTTAGGTAATTGCCTTGGAATAATTCCTAATACTAGAGATCAGCACTTGCTTGCATGGATGAAACGCAATCAGTGATATTCCACGTGTCTTGCGAACAACTGTGATTTGAAGATTGAGAGAGTTGTGTCTGTGATTCTTCCTTTGTCCTTTTAATAAGACCAAGTGAGGAAATGTAAGTTGTTTTTATTTAGTAATAATCACTGATAGTCTACATAGTTTATTTTGGTTCAATACATTAATCAGTCTGTGTTTAAGCCAGGGTTCGCACTTACCCCTTCTTAAATGTAAGATGAGACATGTGCGTCCAATAGCGTTGTTGTAAGTGCGTACCCCTATGATTTTCTTTAATTCTATTTGTATGGTAGATCGTTAGGTGACCACCTGAGTGAACAATTCGGTTTTTTTCTTTTCTTTTTTTTTTTTTTTTTTTTTGAATAAATACGGTTTTAAAACATTTTTCTTTTTGAATCAGCAGCAGTGAGAAAAAAACACAAAATAAACAAAAAAAAAAAATTGATCATGATTTGAGACTTGTACTTTTCTTTTCTTGTACATTGAAATAGTTTTTCACAAGGTATTCTTAATTTTCCTAAATATAACCTATTCATTACTCCACCTTCGTTTTTTGAATCAGTTGGTTCCTTATTAAGTATTTCACTTAATTTCATTGCTTCATTTATCATTCTGGTTTAAATTAAGTATAGCTTATGATCGCTATTTTCAACGAAAAATTTACTAACTGATATCTAAAAGCCAATATCTTTCAGAGGTAATGAATAAAATTGAAATCTTATGCCGCATTCAATGTAAATATAAATACTTGATGGGAATGACGTCGGATTTATAATCGGTTTATAAAAGAGTTATAAGCAAAATTAAAGGTGAATTACGAGAGTCGGATTATACACGTAATGGTACACATTTGCCTCATCATAATGGTACGCACTTGCTCCACATAATAGTACGCATATGCCTCATGATAGTGGTACGCACTTGCCCCATCATAATGGTACGCACTTACCCCCACCTTACTTTAAAGAAAGGGAAAGTGCGTACCGTCATATAAACAAATTTTAGTTAGAGTATTTGATCAAAATACCCCATGTATGTTATTAGTAGCTATTACTCAAAAGAAACAACTTGCATTTCTTGACTTCAATTGCTTATTATGACTACAAGAGAAACTGAAACAAAACCTTCTCAATCTTTACTTTAGAGTTTTTTTGAAGACATTTAAGTTGTCTCTGATTGTGTTTCGTCTATTGAATCCAGGCCTGAGTTCTACCTATTGAAATTATCATTAGACAGTTATCTAACATAGTCGATGTGTTGCAGAAGACATTTCAGGACAGTGTTCATATAATTCCCAGTGGACGCACTTACCCCGTGGACGCACTTACCAGAACTCACCCTACATTCACAAATAATGATATACTTCTCATTAAGCTAAAACGCTGCAAAAAGGAACTCTTGTTTTTACAGTATAATACTAGCAGCTCAGGTTTCAATTAAAAACTGCAAAAAACACAGTAATAAACTGTAACACTAGCAATTTCACAGTTTATTACTGTAAAGTTAGAAATTTTACAGTTTATTGCAATAAAATTTAGCAATATAAAACTGCAAAAACAACAGTATAATACTAGCAGCCGAGGTTCCAATTTAAAACTGTAAAATGCACGGTAATAAACTATAAAATTAACAATTTTACAGTTTATTACTGTGAAATTAGAAATTTTTAGTTAATTACTGTAAAACTAGCCGTATTATACTGTAAAAACAACATTCATTTTTTACAGTGAATAAGAGAAGCTTACTTTACAGAAACTAATTAGGAGACAGCGGCGCTCACGAATTACACGTCAGCGGCATTTAAAAAAATGGTCAAGTTAAGACTTCAACTTGAGCAAAAATAGTACGTTTATTTCGATCTAAATTTGGAACCGGAGACGAAGTATGAGACATCTTTTAAAAGCAGACACAAATGGGTCAGTCGCCGATATAATGGCAGAAATGAATTTAAAATCTTTCAGTAAGTGTGGGTTGTTTAATGTTCATCCCCCAAAATAATATGTCCTAAAGCGTTGTTTTAGTCTCAGTAATGGTTAGGGATTGTAGTGAATGTCAGACTTATCACTGAGTGGAATGCTTTGCGAAAGATTTTAGTTGAAGAAATGGACTGTTTTATTTGATGTTAGAAAGATCAGGTGAATTTTACAACAAAAAATTGTGCCAGAGATGAGCAATCGTAAAAATAGTACAGCGTAGTGATGTAAGCAACTTGAGAAAGTTTATTTTAAAGATAAAAGTAGATTGATTAGATTAAGAAGGACTCAAATCGGCAATTAGTTCTATCAAACATTTGTTCCGGGTGAAAGGGGGGGGGACACTCAAAAGTAGACATTTGAAATGTTTTTTTCATGCAACAGATCAGAAAAAAATACATTCAAGGAAGTCTCAATTGAATGAGGAATTTCGCTGTCGGAAATTAGAAAACAAAAAGCAAAAAACAGAGCTGTACCTCAAAGCCGAACAAAATAAATCACAGTATTACTACTTTGCAGGAAAGCGTAAAAACGTTTGTCTGGTGCATTAACGGTTGGAGCTCGAAACCTTATAACACTAATCTAACATTATAAAAGATATTTTTTTTAGAATTGCTATGACTAAACGCGAGATGCAGTAATAACCAGAAAATAGCCATTTTTGAACTCACGTTCTTTAACTCTGAGCGGTGGCGGATTTATCATGTCGCAAATGTCGCAACTACAATTGGCAACCACGGCCATATTTATGCGTCTCCCAAAGAGATACAAAAATGTACATGAAAAATGCTTTACATTGTTCTATGATAGACAGAGGGCTCCCCAAAAATATATCGACGGCCTCCAAATCTGTAAATCGGACACGGATCCTGAAGTGAAGAAATTAGACAAGATGAGAGAAAACCTTCAACCAGTAGAATATAGACGCAATGCACGTAATAAAGTTGTATTGAAGTTAAAAAAAAAAAGAAAGGGTCTTTGACGAGAGTCACAAGTTCTTCCCTGTCTGTAAGAAATGCAACACCTTGAAAATGATTCCTTCTCTCCTAATTGGGACTCCAGAAGGCTGATTTGAGACAGAACCCCCTTCATTTGTTGGATTTTTTTTCCTGGACGTCTTTGAACACATAGTTTAGACAAACGGCAAGACCAGTTAGGATAAGCAACAACAACAACTAGGTGAAGTAAAAACTATTGAATTAAAAATAATTAAGCATTCGACATCTATAATAAAAAATGCTAAGTGTATAAATCTATTGTTACTATTTAGATGCACATTTCATAGCTCTCCTAGTATAAGAAAGAGTTTATGTACATTTTGTATCTTTTTTAAAAAAATATTTTATTTACCACAACATTTTCGAAAAGTTTTGAATTTATTCTAAGCATTGTTAAAATATGATTATTTTCATATCAAAGTCAAATAATATGAGACTATAAAACATGTAACAATGGGAGAATACTATTTTAGAGTTATGTCCCCTTCTGAGATCTTTTTGTTACGTTGCTTAGTGTCTTTCCCTTTCATTCAATTTTAAATTTAGCGTTTTGCAGTGTATATGTAGATTATTCGATTAGAATGAATATTTTCACAACATCATAAGCTTTTCATAGCTTATACTGAAGCACATAAAAAAGTTAAGTACCTTTCACACAAATTGCCAGTAAAGCTCCTAAAAATGCTATACTCTGAGAAGCGAAGTGAAATTACATTATTAAAAACCTGTCATAAAAAGCGTTGCATTTGTTTGGGAGGAAAAAATAAAAATAGAAAATTAGGGAAGCATTTGCGGATCTCAAAAAAATGATTCTGTAAGTTATATTAGACAATTCGTTTTTCATTTTTCCTCCTTTTGTTTGCTCCCGAAAATCTCCCCGCCTTTTTGTAAAATGCATTAGTCAATTAGTTTTTATTTATGCCATTCTTTAATTGCATAATCCATCCACTTTTTATTTCAAGTACTGGGGTACTCAAGGCACATCAACCAACACAAAATACTACAAAAATATAAATGCCGTATTTCTGGAGTCACAAAGGTTTTCAAGCATTAATAGCTAATTTTTTGATTGAGTATTGAATTAGCTTTCAGAGTTTTTATGATACTCGGACTTTTTTTGTTGATGAACAATCAACTATTTCTGGCATCGCGGAAAAAGCATTTATTGCCATTTTGTTTGTTAGATCTTGTAGGCTGAGTACTACAACACCGTAATTGCACATTTAAAATAATAAATAGAATGTTGTACTTTTGTTGACATTTTTGTTCGAAAGAAGACAAAAATAAATATGATTAAACAAAATTAAAAATGGTGTTTTAAAAATATTCAAACCACAATCTTCACTCTCCACAAATGGTGAAAATACTTGAGTTGTTTGAGTATTTCATGAAGCAATCAATATGCATAACACTGAATCGCAGTTTGCCTAATTGGAGTATTTCATTGTGATTTAGATTGAACAATTACTTGGGTTTAGGTAATGGATTTAGCCAACTTTTTTATCTGAAACCAAATGAATCCAGTGAAAACTATAAAGTAATACAATAAAAAAGATCTCATTAAATGATGTTCTGATAGATTTATCATTCGTTTTTCTTTTATTTTCCTTTTATTAATCTTCGCTTCAGTGTTTATAGTAATAATTAAATGTACACTACACAAATTGCCTTATTATAAGGGTTGCAGGGAGATTGGTCGTAACTCTACTTGGCAAAAAGCACGAATTTTTCTTCTGCAACATAAAAAAAAGGTCAAAGAACAGAAAACAGATCAACAATAACTCCTTACAATGAGCTGAAACACAGCATTTAATTTAGACTTCTCCCCTTAGCCTACTAAACAAGCGAGTAAGCAACCTCAACTCAGGTTAGACATTGATAAATTAGCAGCAGCATTGAACTTCTTACAGCTTCCGCTTAAAGTTATTACAGTTCTGTTTTCAATAAGAATTATTCGACCTATGGGGAAGTTTTCAACTTCTGTCTAGGATCTACTAAACAAAAGGTAGAAAATACAATTGAAATATAGCTACTATATAAATGCAAAAAAGGAGATTATGCATTAGAACTAAAAAATAATTGACTTGAAGGCTGATCACAAATTGAAAGTTTTTCTTTGTAGGAATCAAGCTATCATATTATCCAAAAGGTTTTCTTTTTTTTCCCCTATCAAAAACGTCCTTTAATTGTTTTTGGAATGACATTGATACTGACATCAATTAACGCATTATGCAAGCGAAAGCTAGGTCGCTCTACATAAACACATTTCTTTAAACAGAATGCACATATATATAGATTAAATTTTAGGCTTGCGAAATTTTCTCCGCTACTGGTATGGGTCAAGATAGCAATGATAAATTAATAAATTGAGCAGGTAAAATATGTCAAGAAGAAAAAGAAATGCTAATACCCCCCCCCCTCCTCCCATATCACTCCAAAATTAAAAGAGTATATGTCGTGTATAAAGAGTATGTGTATGTAAAAATGTCTTAGTTGGAAAATAAACGAAATTAAAAATACCAGCAAAGAAAATAAAGAACCATGTTCTTAAGATAATACAAATGAATATATTTTCGCCCCTTTCATTTAAACAATATTTTTAGTATTTTATTTCATTTTCCTTTTTTGGTCACCTTCAAATGCTTTTGTAAGGTGACCAAGTATTTCTTCATTCCTTAGTACATTCCATTAATTTTAATGGAAATTAATACTTCGTTCGATCGAAAAATAGATTCGTGCGTATCATGCATAAATTCCCAAGTAAAAAAAAACAACCAACGGCTCATATAAAATATTTAAAAATATATACTGAGATAGGAGTGAATAATTAAAGAAAGATTTCAAGCGCATTTTAAACAGCAAACAAACGCTTAACTCAAATGCGTCAAAAACTTAAATCTAACTATACTTCGTTACAAATGTAATGAAAAATGCAAAAGACACGATTCAAGACTGATCAAGAAAGTAAACAGGCGTAAAAATTTCAGCGTAGTTCATGGCAGAAACCCGACACAATATTCATATCCTCGTTCCTCATAAGATGGGGAAAAAGTGGTTCGTACACTTGGATATTGCTTCTTCTTAAAAAGGACACAAAGGAAAATCGAACAAAACCACACACGGATGTCAAACAATTCTATGGCAGTACAGGATATTCTTAGTGGCGAAATGTAAGTCTGAGATATCACAGTATATTTTGCTGATCCTCTGACGCAACGAAAAGATCTCGGAAAAGAAAGTAGTTTCTTTTCTTTTCTTTTTCTCCCATGTTTCATTACAAAGAAAGAAATGAGGCATGTTAAATCGGAAACATTTGGATTAAAAATTAATTTTGTTTGAAAAGTAAACCTTTTCGAATTGTCTTCTTAACCACTATTATTGTCTTTTCAGCATCTTTGATGCAGAACATTTACAGCACAAAAATCTTGATACGTGAAATTAAATTTGTGTTCGATACTCACAATAGTATCATAATAAATACGCTCCAAAAGTTAAAATGAAAAATTATAAAACGCAATTATACGTGTAACTGACATCCATAAAGCAAAACGATAAACATTTTGTAAATCAATATGTGACATATAAGTTGTTTGGGAGGTCACTGTGATCTTCCCTAATGTCTGATTCGGCACATTTCGTCGAATATCCGGCAAATTAGAAAACAGGATTGCAATATTGGAGGCGGGGGTATTCTTAGTGTATCTTCTCATTAGACGTAGGTGTAAGTTCATGATCGTATTTTATCATAAAAAAATTCATTCTCCAAATATTAAACTTCGGGGCGTCAATGAAAACTAGTACAAAGAACATTCAGAAAACAACTACAAGAAATAAACCGAACTTTAGAATGGTATTCTTCGAACCTTCAGCAGAACAAGTCTGTAAACAGCAAAAAGAATAGTCCTTAATTAAATATGAACAATGCTGAGGAATACTTCAGTAATCTATTGCAGAAATATCTGAAGAATTTTCCCCATAATTATCCATAGTTCGAAAAATAATTATAGGTGCCAAAACCACCTTGAGTAAAAAGAGGAGAAATGATTATTACAATCGTGTTGAGATGAAGTATTCACTCAAACGCGGCAGCAACCGAACACTTTCATCGTCAAAATTTATAAAATCACATTCCACCGCACTAAGAATTGAGAACGAAAATGTGAGATGATAAATTATTCATTAAACAAAAGCAGAGGAGCTTCTCAGAGAGGGAAAATGAATTATTCTTCTCATTTAAGTTGCCTTTTAGCGTTTAAATAATATGTTTAATTTTTTCTTTACATTATCAGAATGGCAACGGTTGTGAGATTATGTGCATTATTACGTTTTCGCTTTTGAGCAAATATTTATTCCAATGAGCCGTTTCCTTGAAGGAAATTGAGAGTTTTTTTTGCCAGCTGAATTAGATTAAACAAATGAGCCTTAATAGAACATACAATAGTGCAAAGGTGGTCTAGGAGATTAAGGTTTTTTCAACACACCGCAAGAAACTTTTTAGCTTTAATACAGATTGATAATGTCTTTAAAATTGTTTCACATGCTTACTTTTTGACGGCGATGACTTTTTTTTTTTTTTTTGCAAATCATAGTTTTTTAGTTGCATGAAAAAATTTTTGCTCAAGATAGCGAACCGCAAACATTTTCAATTCAAAAATCTGAAGTCAGCATTTGGCAGGAATAACTGTGATAATATTCCCCTCCCCCCAGTTCTATTTTTAATGTAACTGGAAAGAGAGTTGTGTATTTCGCATGTTTTTCGCAAATATCCCTAAATTAAGTAAAAGCAATAGAAATAATGGTTCTGAAAACAGTAATTTTTGCCGGATAGCTGGCGTTGATAGTTAAGTGACTCAATAATATTATATAATTTATTAAAAATAACGGCAAACGCTTTAAAGTTGCTTTTTTTTCCAATCAAATTTGAACATTGGAGAAATTCTTTAAACGAACCAAAACGGACCCAACTATCTTGACTGTTCGCCTCTAAATAATTTATACTGATGATTGTTATAAGCTCTTTTCAGATATCATTTGAATTTTGTCGGACAGTTTTAACTTCAATTAAAAATTGCTTCGAGTCATCATAATGATATAAAAGAATGACGAGCATTATTAGCAACGATTAATGGAAGTCATTGTTTGAGATAAAACTAAGAAAGCCAATTTCCTGTTCGAAAAATTAGAATAATGTAACTGTATCTTTAGTCTGAAAATAACTTAAACATTCACGAACAGTTCGTCAACAATGCCATTCGCTAACCTCCTGTTCCACCTCTTTGACAGACGTGTGTTTTCCTTTTGACAGAAACAATTCTATTTGTATAAATGTCCCTCAACTCGACTTTCGCTTTACAACGCAAAACAGAAAGGATTTCCTGATGCAATAAACATCCAAAACAGCAATATTAAAGAAGGGACATAAAAAATAACACATAACCGTTCCCAGTCTGCAATCCCAAGGTCATAAAGACTGGCTATAACATGGATTCTTCTATTAATTCTTTTTTCCCCTACAATGGGGAAAAAACATTAACACAAACGCAGACGAAATCCCTGGTGGGCCCGAGCTCTGGCGAACTTATTTTCGCACGCGATGACATGCATGATGCAGCGAACGTGTGCTGTTACGCTCGGGGAAACAAGATGGGAAATATCATTTAAAATTCATTTACTTCAATTAGGAAATGCACATCTCATTAATCCAGCTGCTAGTAATACGATAATCTAATTGCAAGCAGAGATGTCAATCTTTTTTCATTAGAGCAGATGACTAAATGGGATTATTTTTAACCTAACATGAATATTTAAATCATACAGTCGTCTTGTTAGCGCATTTTCTGCATTATTCATAACGTTAATTTTGATTATTGAAAAATTGAAATTTTATTGCTTAAAGACGAGTGGATTAAGTGCCATACGATGTGGTAAAAATCTCTCAAAAATGGCAACTCTGTTTATTTATTTTATACCGTCAACCAAAAAGAAATATTACGGATCTACCTAGCCAAAAATATGAAAAGGAAACAGAACTAGGAATAAAGTAGTAAGTAACCGCCTCTAAGCCAGGGCTAAAGCAGAAACAAGCAATACAACACCAGCTCGTTTATTCAATCCATGGACTGCAGCATGCACAGAACTAGGAACTTAGGTAAAAGATCAAAATAGAAATAAATTGTTAATGTGCATAATCATAACAATTATTCAGGTTTCGCAATTAAACAATAATAACGATAGAAAATATTTTTTGACTGCAATCCAGCTGTGAAACATTTCACGTTACCTTTCGCGGGGAAAACAAGGGCTGCCTTCGAGATTTTTTGCAAAACCCAAGATGTGGCCATAAAACTCCTAAGATCGAAGCAAGAAAATCCAAGATCATGTAATTAATCATTCTTAAGATTTATTCCCTTTTTTATAATTGCTAGTGCTGTAGTTGGTCGATAACTTATGTGAAAAATGATAACGTAAAAAAATGAGACAATAGATATTAAAATTGATCTCTCAATAATTACATCGTTGAACAATTTCTTTAAAGATGATGTAAGAATCGTTTGCTATTTATTCACTTTTTTTTTTATTGCTACTGCTGTAGTTGGTCGATAAACTTATCTAAAAAATGATAACGTAAAAAAATGAGCAATAGAAATTAAAATTGATCTCTCAATAATTATATCGTTGGAACAATTTCTTTAAAAATGATGTAAAAATCGTTTGCTACAAAAAGAAAAAGAAAAGAGTAAAAAAAAATAAGAGGCTTCTCAAAAAACATGTAAATGTAGGCCCGGTATGAGAAACAACACGACGCTGCAACTTACGTCGCAGATTCTTGAGAAAAACTGCAGACTATTTCTTAGAAGAGAAAAAAAAAGCCCCAACTCTTGAAGAAAAAAATCTTAAATTTCAGCTAATCAATATTTTTATCACACATTCTCCGGGACATATTTCACAAGTAGCATGTACTTGTATTAGCATCTTATTTTTAAGCATTTCTCGGCGTTGATTCAGATTTACCGTATATCTTGCAGACTCTTCTTCAATTTTCAATGTGAGTCGTAGACTGCCGGAAAAAATACTACTACTAGGGATGCAGGTCGTACAGGACAAATAGGCAGGAAAGATTTATCATATAAATAGAGATACTATATCAACGGCTATAGCGGTGTTCTTATTTCATTTCTTCTTCTTCACACAGCATTCTCTTCAGATAGTCACAGCACGTGTATGAAAGAAATTTCTATTCCAGATTACTAAGTGAAAAAAACTACATTTTGTAGAAAATTTTCTGTTTTATTATTAAAATTGCTAAGAAATGAATCGCTGAAAACCCAAGATCTTGGGGGAGGGGGGGGGGACTCAAACTTGAGCAGCCTGCCACAGACACACATTCTGAGTTGTACACGTGAAACAAAATATGTGAAATGGTTATTGTGATTCATTTTGAGAAAGCATATTTGTAGAGTAGCATGAGGCACGCTTCCCTGACACTCCCAGATTCTAGAAGCAATCCAGGCTTAATTTCTGATAGGACTCCGATGCATAGCCTTAGAAGCGACTGCAAGCCAGCGACCATTAAAAGGTTCCCAAAAGTTGTATCCCTTCATGATCAAAAAATAGTATGTGGAACTACCTTATTTTGTGCTTTATAGAGATGTATCCATTTGAACTGTAAGTAAGAATAATTTTAACCTAATTCACAGTTTTCTCACATCGATAAACCATAAAAAGGGATTTTTGGAAAAGTGAAATTTGCATTTTAAGAACAGATGCCTTATTTATTTATTTAACGGAGCCTGGTGGCAATAGGAATGAAAAAAAAAAGAAAAGAAAGAAAGTGTGAGAGAGAAAAAGCAGCATTAGTATAAGTTCTAATTTCAAGAAGCAAAACTGTGAAAGAATTAATACAGTGAAAAGAAATAATGACTACATGGTTAATGCTAAAAAAGAAAAACTATGACTACAAGATGGTAGGAGGAGATCTTGGAGAGGGCATAGAAAGAAAGTTTAGGTTTCTACAAGGTAACTCAAAACTCTCCTGCAACACTTACAAATCATTCAAAAATTTTAGAGGAATTGTATGCGCAAAAAAGTAAGAAAGCTTCCACGGTCATCAAGGGGACGATATGCTCTTGCACAATGTCTACAGAAAAGAGTTATTTTTAGCATGAATAATTTCTTCTCAATGCCTTGTTAGACAGCCAGAGGCTTGAGATAGCTTTGAAATTGATGAAGAACTTCTTTTTTAGGTCCATCGTTTAAACTCGTCCAGAAATGAAAAATTTACCATATGGAACCATGGGAAAAAAAAGATCAAAAGAAAATATGCTTCTTAGAGAATTCGTTTATGTAGTTCAGACCAAAAATCTTTGTTTTATTCTGTACGATTTCCAAAGTTTCGGTTCATCAAAAATGTGCCTGATCATCAATGCAAAAACAAGATATATGAAAATTTCAACTTGCAAACTAACTTCAGACCTGGTGTTCGACATACCAGACATGAGTTTTTAATTGCTGCTAATCATCTAATAATTGTTTTTTTTTTTTTTTTTTTTTTGTAGTTGTACTCTTGACAATCTGCTGATTACTATCGATGCAAAACTCGTTTTGGGGGCTGGCAAAATCCCGCCTAGTCTTCATGTTCTACCCCATACGAAAATTTCTTTCAGAAGGTCTCCACATCTTGCGGAAATCATATTTTTCAATTGAAAATTTAACTGAATTTACCGAAACAAAATTATGATTAACTTTTTTGAATAATAATTTGCATTATCCTAAGACTAAATTTATGCATTGTAATCAGATAAACTGGAAAATTCAGTTGCCGAATATTTCATCTTTTAATGCAAATTCCCTACATGAATTCGAACACGTAAGTGTGCGCACAGAACTAATTTCACGAACTAGAAAGCATCCCTGCCATGTCTTCAGAAGAGATAATAACAAAAAGAGAGCGTATTATGAACCGAGCTCAGAAGATAATTACATCCGTTAATTACAAAACGGATCAACCCCTCTTCGTTGGTTAATGTGACAGTTACTAAAATGAAATTGTCACTTCCTCATTAGGTCTGAGTCGGGATTTCCGATCGCTTGGAATAGAGAACTGAGACAATAGTTGAGTTGAGAGCAAAATAATGCTACTCTGGATTTGATTCTAACATAAACGTAACAAAACGACTAGGTCCTTGTTTATTTGTTGTTCCAAAAATAAACACCATTCAAATTCCTAAGTCTTGAAAAGTTAAAAATTTTAAAAGACAAAGTTGAAGAGATTAAGGACCATAGTTGAAAAAAAATGAAGGAGTGTTAAGAACTAAAATCTATGTCAAAGCCAAAAAGCATAATGACTTTAGAAAAGACCGACGTTTAAAAACAAAAAAGCTGTAAAGCATTGATGTGGAAGAAATTAAATATTAAATCAGATTGATAAATTAGCATAGGATTTCCAGAATTAATCATTGTTCCAACCGTTGTCTTTTTTCTCAAGAATGATTATTAAAAATCAGAATGATCCAAATAAAAGGGGGGGGGGCGTTATAGCCCGCATTTGATTATTATTTTATTTTAAAATGTATAAAAAACTTTTTAATATATGCATATTAACCGGTATTTAAAAAAATCCAGTTAGCGTTTGGAACGATGGTGCATTTTCGCTATACTCTTAGTATTTAAATGTTAAAATTTAATTATTGCTTATAATAGTTCATTAATGCAAAACATAGTTCCGTAGTTGTGAGTGGCATAATTTCATTGTAGAAGCTTTTACACAATCAATCAAACTTTCAGACAAGCATTTGTGAAAATTTTTAAGTATCTACTTATATTAAAAACTGAGTATCTTTCTAACTATCTTTCTTTCTAACTATCTTTCTAACTATCTTTCTATGTCACGCTTCTTTCTCCTGAACGCCAATGAACTGAAAGTCGAACCAGGTACCGATAGATAGGTAATTTTTCAAGCTTCATTAGTTTCAATCTATATAATTATACGATTTTAATTAGCGAAGATATCAATTAATAAGTAGTCAAGTTTTAAGCGATTAAGCCTAATAAATGATTAAATATGAAATCCATTCTTGCAAACCGTCGTTGCTATGAAACAGTGATAACAATGATAATGAGAATTTTGAATGAAGGCTTAACTAAATCAAACACGGAACTCATAAGCGGGCTACTTACGTAGAATTTTTATCGCTAGCTACTGGTAATATTTTGAAACATTTATTTGTTGAAGAGCCATCTACTTATATTAAAAACTGAGTATCTATGTCTGCTTTTTTCCTTTGAGCGAGCTGAACTTACTGAAACTTTCCTCACCATCTTGAAGGCGCGAAGCATCTCAATAATTCGTATGATTTTTTTTATATAGGAAAAAAGTAAAGGCTTGAAGCGCCTGTAAGCGAGCCGCCTTGGCGGGGAGTAGTTTCTTTAAATTTTTTTCTCACTACTTTCAGGGCACGAAGTGCCCGTGCAACGTCGGGCCACGTGCGTGGTATGTCTTGAAATCGACTGAACATTAAATTATATCAAATAATACAACTTCAGAATGAGGTAAAAGTTAGAGAGGGGGACGTTATGCATCAACATGCCGCAGGAAGCTAATCTAGCTGCCCTGGCAGCTAGTTATTATTATTATTATTGTTGTACTATTAATCTCCTGGTCTAAAGAATTTACTTTCACACTTAAATGGTTTGAATCGCTTCTGGTGAATGAACATTCACATACAGTTAAGGTGCGGTAGTTGAATCCCCATGCAAGCTAAGCCATTTTATAATATTTGCTTGGCATTTTATTAGTTACATCTAAACAGTTTTATTTTTCATTATGATGTAGATGAAGCTTTAATAGTACAAATGGTTAATTACCCCAGTTTGAAACTTCTCATAACCTTCAGCTTAAATTTCAAACATTAATACAGACAAATTCAAAAGGAAGACATTATAATCTTTCGTTTTTGGTTGCTGAAGACATCCAAAATCCCTCATTACTCGTTCGAAACTAAACTGAAGTAATAATGTCCTACTCAACCCGGCCACCACCCATTTTTATGAAACTTACTAGTCAAAGAAAGACGTCCTTTTATGTCAGTGGTCTTCATTAGATATGCGCAGCCCACACTATTATCTTTTCCCTGTGAAAGGACAAGGTCAAATCACGAGTTTTGCGAACACTGTTCCAAATCTTTATTCCTTCTAAGTTTAGATATCAGTATCATCCAGTCGTCGTTGCGAAAGTGATGATAAATCAAATGTTATAAATATTACCTAGATATCATTTATCGCTTTTTCTCATGAATTATTACCGCGACGAAATATTTTGCCTCCGAAGAAACAAAAATATGTTTTGAGAAATGTCGATCTGAAATTGATAAAAAGTTCGTACTTTCCATACATCGTAAAAGCGAGTTCAATAGCAATATTTTTCCAAAAATATCTTTCATGTTTTCAATTCTAAACGTGCAAGTTTAAAGAATTTCTGAAGGCGTGCATATTTTAGTACCGTAAATTGTAATTACAATATATTTTTAATTACTTTAGCTATGACATTCTCTTGGATCTAAAATTCTGTTTGAACGAATTCTATAGCGTGAAAAACGAAGCACAATGAAGTAATTATCCTACTGAGTCGAATGCATGTGCCGTACAACAGGATACAGTGAACAGCGTAAAATTTGCATGGAAGCTCACGGGAGCTAAGCTCCTGTACGCCTCTTCAATTTTATGTGAGTTAAACGAAAATTCACTGACTGGCCACTTAGACCGCAGGTCAGAGCCCGGGACCAAGGTGTATGAGGCCAAAGCTTTACCACCATGTCACCCAACCTCACGTTACACTGCAAGTAATACGAAAACGCATTTTTGATAAGAAAATAACAAAAAAAACAATACATTCAACATCCAGATTTAGACCCAGAGTCCGAACTCGAAATGTCGAAAATATGGTAGCTGCACTGCAATTGCGAGTTAAACAAAATTTCTAGAAGCATGAAATATCAAACTGTTTAGCCTCATCCCACGAAAAATTAATCGTACAAAGACCCGAGTGCAGTTGTGTCATGCCTTAATTTCGTTACTGGACTAAGAGCATGATAAATGTTCCAAGACCGTCAGCACAATTATGTCCTGCGTAGAGGAAACGAGTTGAGAAGCAGATGTGCTGCTTCGTTCTATCACGTTATTTACATTTGCTTATCAGTATGGATTAAAGTGGACGCGAAGAGCAGAGATAAATTAGGTAAATATTAAATTAGGTTTAATTCTGCGGATTCTACTTCACGAAAGTTGCTTACGTCATCTTGTTTGTCAAGGGAAAATATTTAAAATTCAGATTTTAAATTATTTATAATATAAATTCGCTTTGAATGAAACCGAATCAAATATTAACATTTACTATTCTGAAGTAGCCACCATGAAAGATTTTAAAATTTTATTACCGAAAGCAAAAGGAACACTATTATGATTAAAATGAAGCTAAAAATGATTTTATAATAATCCAACAGGCCAAAAACAGAAGTAAAGAGAAGAAAACAACAAACAATGAACGATGAAATACAGAGAGATTAGTGTTCATTCATCACTTAAAAATTACACGTGGTTGTTTTTTCGAATAGTAAATAATACTATTTTGAAACGATTTCCGTTTGAAACCTTCTCTTACGAGAATATACATATGCTGATAAATTCTCGCAATAAACAAAACAACACAAGCGATCTTGCCTTGACACATGATAACTTTTTTTTTTTTTTGCAATTAAGAAAAAAAATCGATGCATAATAAATAGTAAAATAACACTTCGAAAGCGAAAGTTATTTTGTTAAACACGGAAATAAAAGCAAATCCTAGAAAGCATGTAAAATAAAAACAAACTAACTATGATTTTGGTTTAATCATTTTTGATAATTTAATAGATTAATACATTGTACTCAAACGGAACAAATTTCCAAAAAATCTTGGTTTTTTATTACTTTCATAAATACATTCACGAACAACACCAAAAATTTTTACTCACAAAACTTATTTTATTCAAATTTTAATTCATAAGCATATGAAAAGACATTTAATATGTTTTTCCCAACGAATCCGTTGAACAAAATACAATCCTTAATTTTTGTTGCAGCAGAGAAGTGAATGAACAACAAGGTGTTTAATACTTTTTTATTAAATTCAATATGAGCAATTTTCTTTTAGGAGCGCTCATATTAACATTCTTTGAACTAAAAGGAAATTACAATTTCTTTACTCAGTCTTAACAGAAAGAAATTCGTGAAACAGTTTTATATCAAATGGGGAGTAAACAAAAAATAGTGAAAGAGAAAGGAATATCTTATCGCATAAAAATATACAAAATTAATCCCTCATATCATTCTTAGAGTCAAAAAAAAAGAGTAAATGTTTTAATATTCAAGCCTGGAACGCCTATCTTGAAGAACTAGAAACAATCTATTTATCGATTTTGGAAGCTGGAAAGAAAAAAAAAAGAGTACTGAAAAGATCTTTTAGCATTTTTATTAGTTTTTCTGTCAGCAAAAATATATTTAATTGCAAAGTTTTAAAGGTGTAGAGTGGTATATTCCTATGCTTCTTTTAAAATTCCGGAAACGGAACTCTTCTTCACTTTATTAGTTTACTCAACGAGTTCTACTTCATTTTTATTCTGAAGTTTTAAAGCCCCGCTGGCAACAGAACTGCATCTCTTCAACGGAAAAATTGTTGAAAACTTTAAAGATATCAATGGATGGCATGTTTCGAAAAAATTTTCTAACACTTCTCAACGATTATAATTTTGAGAAAAAAAAATTTTTTTCTACATCTCTCTTCCTTGTCACTCTAACTACATAAAGTATGTTAAATTTTTTTAAAAAAATCTAGGAAATATCAAAGAAAAAAGTATACTTATCATTTAACTTTGATATTTTGAGTGGAAAAATAAATCAATTCAACAATGTCAATGTCTCTCAGTTGTTCCCATGCAAGAATTCTGTTGCGTTTTACTTTTATTCAATTATCTATCTTCTTCGTTGAAAATTTATTTTATGAGACGTTAACATGGGTAAAATCTTACAGGAAAGCATTCTACTCTTTCCAATTTCTTTTTAAAAATCCACAGTATTTCGTGTCTTTACAAGAAGTTAGAAAAAAATGCATTTAACAGAATATAACTCATGCAGAAGGTCAAAAAACATAATTGGGATACATATCGACTAGATTGTAGAATTATTCCTGTATTTTTTGCTTTTTATATTAGCTGAGCGTAAGCTGTTTATAGAAAAACAAAAAAAAAAAAAAATGCAAAAGATAATCCATTAGAATGCGGCCCCTTTATCTAGTGGTCAGAGCAGTCAGTTACGGATGATGTGGCCCCGGGTTTGAACTGTACAGTTTCAACAGTGAAGCAGCGCACCCCAAATCGCCAGCCTGGCTCACACACGACGAAAAAAAAAAAAAAAAACATTTTAATTCAGCAAAAATAAAATTCATCCAAACGTGAAAAAATAAAGGGAGAAATTCTGGGGCTTAAAACTTGTGTCTTATAAAGGAGCAATGCAACGTTGAAACTTCTAAGGAAATTTCAAATTAAAAATGCTGCTACACAAAGTTTTTCACAATAGATGAAATATTCTCTAAAATATATGTATAACAAAATTGAAATTTTTGGAGGAAAAAAATATAATGATATATATATTAAGTCTGAAATTAAATAATGGAAACTACACGGTAAAAATGAATGTTGTTTTTACAGTATAACACAGCTAATTTTATTGTAATAAACTGTAAAAATTGCTAATTTTACAGTACTAAACAGCAAAGTTACTAATTTTACAATAATAAACTGCAAAATTGATAATTTTAGTTCATTACCGTGCATTTTCAGTTTTAAACTGGAACCTCTGCTGCTAGTACTATACTGTTTTTTTTACAGCATAAAACAGCTAAATTTTACGGCAATAAACTAAAACTGCTAATTTCACAATAAGAAACTAAAATTGCTAGTTTCAGTTTATTTCTGTGCATTTTACAGTTTTAAATTGGAACCTCGGCTGCCAGCATTATACTGTAAAAACAACAGTTCATTTCTTGCAGTGTACACTACGGCTACATTTTACTAGCAAATTTTCATGCTTAAAAATCTCAAAGAAAAAACATAAAATTATGTAATACAGGATCAAAAATTTGATGCAAAATATATCTAAATTTCAGATAAACAAAATACATTTGTTGAAAACTATTTTTGGAAAAGACGAAATGTTTAAAAGTTGATATTTCAAAATGAAAGTTTACATTACGTTCTTTTCAACGGAGTTGATGTAAGAAAAAAAAATATTGTTAATATTATAATGATTATTCGTTTTTTCACTCTAAAACGTCGTCACATTAGTTTAACTGATTCAAAAACATTTATAAATTTTCAAGAATTAAGAATACACAATCTATAAAATAATAACTTTTTTTCTAAAAGCGTGAAATACATTTTACAGCAAGACACAAAGCACAACAGGGAAAAAAAATAGTTTATTTAAAACAAAAATTACTTTTTCAGAAAAATACTTACGTTTGGTGACTTCTCTGCGATAAAAAATAGGAAGTTTGAAAAAAAAATGGCGTTTTATTGGCAGTTGAGAAATATCAATTTTCTGTTTTGAAAAGAAAAAAAAACTAAAATCAACTCCGCTTTACTTGAGAAAAAAGCAGCACTCTAAAATACATTTCAATGAATTATATTTACATTTGAACAGTCAATAATTAGTCCCTGATTTCCTCGTGAAATACACGACATTATTATGTTGCTTAACTTTAACAGAGTTATTAACAGCTCGCATAATTTATTTCAAGGTTGCTTGAAAAATTTTCGAGGTTGTTTGAATAATTTCCGAAAGAATAAATTGTAATATGCACACATTACGCATTAATTTATACTTGAGAAAAAAATAATCAAGGGATCACGCAGTTCTTTGAAAAAACCCTTTACAATCTCAAAGTATACCACTATAACCAATCACTCAAATTAATCCCCAAAAACGCTGAGAAGATGAAGTGCGAAATGAATAAGGGGTTTATTTCTGAAACCGAAGATATTTCATCATGAATAATTATATGCATAGGAAGAAATTTATACTTCAGGAAATCGCTATTGCACTCTATAAGAATAAGAAGATAATGTGACATTGTGACATAGATAGACTACTCTTACAGGAAATACACCTACACGATTCCTCACTTGCATCCGTTGAGAAGAAAAAATAGATTACGTCGATGTTAATAAAACTGTTGTGAATCTTTACGAAGCTATACATGATTTTTCACATTTTAAATACAGGAATACTTCGTTTTTCAGGAAGGAAAAAAAAAGCGCGATGTATACGAAACCGCCATATAACCGAAGGCGTGAAAAGTAACTATACACTTAATATACAGATAAATGATGTCTGTACCACAAAGAATTACACTTATTTTCTTATTACGGCGACATACTTAATAGAAATTACAGAAAACAAAGCAATTTTTAATTGCTCATTTAAGAAGGGAAAAATAAATTTGAAATTTTCTAATTTGAGATGATGAAATAAAAAAATTTTATTACATTTTGATCGAAAGAAAATCTAAAGCTGAAACTTCAACAGCAGGAAGTTCGAAAAAATCGGAAATAGCAGTTCATTCATTTTTTCACAAAAAAAGACACAATTTTAATGAAAAATGCAATGTTAAAGTAAAGTTTTGGTTTGATTTAACTTTTCGTGAGACAACAAAAGCCCGAGTTATCCGAATGAGCAATATAACGAGGTTTTACTCTAATAACCTACACTTCTATAAATTACAAGAGCAAAATCAAGATTTTGAAAAGGTTTAGAATTTTTGCTAACCTGTATCTCTTGACCAATCCCTGTCTACAACTTTCGATTGATGTCAAAAAAGCTTAAACTAATACTTGAGCATATAATATAACCCCCCCCCCCGTCCAAAAAAAAACGATTTCTACTTTTTAAAGTTAATAATTAGCTAGCTATATTGAAAACTAACACTCAAATGAGAACTAAACCCAAAAATCTTACGCACCATACTTCAAAAATATTTTTTTTTTAACATTCGGCTTTTCTTTTCCCTTTTTCGCTAACTTTACAGCTCATAGAGTATTCGCTTTACAGTTAATCACAAACGTAGTCTAACACTGCCTTTGTTGCATGAATCAGGTATTATATGCAGTCGATAGTTTGAAAATATAGCCGTTTTTGACCTTAAAATAGAGAAATCTGTTCAGTTTTAAAAAATTTGGAACATTTGAGTAGGGAAAATCATGTAACTTTATTTGTTTAATAATAATAATAATAATAATAATAATAATAATAATAATAATAATAATAACAACAAAATGTGCGTTAATTAATAAACTTGCATGTTTTACAGAATATAATTCATGTTTATTTTTCACTAGCTGACCCGGCGAACTCTGTTCCGCCTTAAAGGCAATAAATAAGAAAAATTTTGAATTTATTAAGTTTTTTATTATTAGAAAATACAAAAAAAAATTAAGTACCTACATTAATCATTCATTATTGTTTCTGTATTTTAGTACACAGGTTGCTCTTCACTAAAGTACCTTGTGTTGCACAACATTTTTACTTCCTTTTACGTAGTAAAGGAAGTATTGTGATCGCGAAAAAAAAATCACTCAAATTTGAGTCTAAATTTTGATTTTGCTCACCCCCGAATGAAAATTCCTTAGTTTTTTTGACCTGTCAGCACGTGTATATGTACCTAGCAACATATAAGCAGCCGAAAAATTTTTTTCAACCACCCCCGAGTTAATTACGACGAGTTTTCTCGTGACGTCTGTATGTACGTGTGTGCGTATGTGGGTCGCATAACTCAAAAACTATATGCCGTAGAAGCTTCTAGCTTGGTATGTAGGCTCTGAGGATGGTCTAGTTGTGCACCTCCCCTTGTGGTTGCATTTGAATGTTCCCAAGGGGGTGTTTTACCCCTTTTTTGGGGTAAATCAGTGTTAATTTCAATGCAGACTCAAGAATTGGCGCGACCACTTGGCGATATGTCGCCAAGCTTTTGGTCGCCGTTTGACGCCAACTTGGCGACATATCGCCAAGTTGGCGACAAATTTGGCGAAAAAAATATTTTTCGAATTTGGGTTCAACTTGGCGCTATTGGCGATATTTTGCGAAAAATTCACTGAATGATATTAAAATCAGCAATATTTAGAAAATTAACCATTGCAAAATATTTTTTGCATTGTTTCGTGAAAAATTAGGGGAGTAAATATTTGAATTGTTACCTTGCTCACTCCAAGCACTTTTTTTAACACTTAAGGCAACTACTAAGAAATTTACACGTAAAAGGAAGTAGTGTGGGGTCCATACCAGATTTTTTGTTTTATTATCATTCGCAAAAAGAAATAACACAGATGGTCTTCCGACCCCTAAACATGCCACATATAATTGACCATGGGAGAAACGGTGATATTCTAGATTCAAAACCACAAACTTTTAAGAATTGGCCTTGTGATTTGTTAAAGGTCATGACAAATGCAAGACGGATCGGAAATTGAAGTCTTTTAAATTCAAACGGCATATCGGTTGGGATTACCGGGATCCTAGGAATGAGCAATCGTTTCTGACAGCTTATCACATATAAATGTAAAGGGAAGTAACGTGTTTGTTTATAATTTATTTCACGAAAAAGTCAAGTAACACTCAACGTACCGCTAACTTACAACCTGTTTACTGCGCACCGGTAGCTGCCAGAACGTGTGCTTTATGTCGCTCAGCCATGGAGGTGTCAAAAAAGGCGTAGTAAAAAGGCTTAGTCAATAAGACAGTTTTTCTATTTATGTAACTGACACACATAAATTATAGCCTATGTCCGTCTCCTGGTTCTAAGCTACCTACCCACCAATTTTTAGCCATATCGGTACAGCCGTTCTTGAGTTATAAGTAGTGTAACTAACACGACTTTCTTTCATATACACTGAAGTGACAAAAGTCATGGGATACCTCTTAATATCGTGTCGGCCCTCCTTTTGCCCGGCGAAGTGCAACAACTCGACGTGGCATGGACTCAACAAGTCGTTGGAAGTCTTCTGCAGGAATATTGAGCCATGCTGTCTCGATAGACGTCCATAATTGTGAAAGCGTTGATGGGGCAGGATTTTGGGCACGAACAGACCTCTCGATGGTGTCCCATAAATGCTCAATGGGATTCATGTCGGGCGATCTAGGTGGCCAAATCATTCGTTGGAATTGTCCAGAATTTTCTTCAAACCAATTGCGAACAGTTGTGGCCCGGTGACATGGCGCATTGTCATCCATAAAAATCCCATCGTTGTTTGGGTACATGAAGTCCATGAATGGCTTCAAGTGATCTCCAAGTAGCTGCACATAAGCATTTCCAGTCAATGTTCGGTCCAGTCGCACTAGAGGACCAAGTCCATGCCATGAAAAAACAGCCCACACCATTACGGAGCCACCACCAGCTTGAACAGTGCCTTGCTGACAGTTTGGGTCCATGGCTTCGTGGGGTCTGCGCCACACTCGAACCCTACCATCGGCTCTTACCAGCTGAAATCGTGACTCATCGGACCAGGCCACGGTTTTCCATTCATCTAGGGACCAACCGATATGCTCACGTGCCCACGAGAGTCGCTGCAAGCGATGTCGTTCTGTCAGTAAAGGCACTCGAGTCGGTCTTCTGCTGGAATAGCCCAAGAAATCCAAATTTCTCCGCACAGTTCTAGCAGACACGTCCATTGTACGTCCCACATTGATTTCTACGGTGATTTGACGCAGTGTTGCTTGTCTGTTAGAATTTACGACTCTTTGCAGACGTCGCCTGGTCTCGATCTTTAAGTGCAGGCGGTCGACCACTGCGCTGTCCATGGTGGGATGTTATGCCTGAAATTTCATACTCTCGGCACACTCTTGACACAGTGGATCTGGGAATGTTGAATTCTCTAACGATTTCCGAAATGGCATGACCCATGCGTCTAGCTCCAACTAACATTCCGCGTTCAAAGTCTTAATTCACGTCGTGCGGTCATCATCACGTTAAAACCTCTTCACATGAATAACTTGAACAGAAATGAAAGCTCTGTAAAAGCACTGCGCATTTATACCTGTTCTATGCGATGCTACTGCCATCTGAAAATTTGCATATTGCTATCCCATGACTTTTGTCACTTCAGTGTATATAGATAGAAGATAGAATAGTAGTGAGAAGAACAACCTCTTTAACTGCAGTGCAGGAGCTATCCCACCAAGCGCTCTCTACCTCTCAGCCTCAGAAGCGTAAAAACTCTTAAGTGACAATCGTTTCTGACAGCTTATCACATATAGTTTTAAAGGAAATAACGCGTTTGTTTATAATTTATTTCACGAAAAAGTCAAATAACACTCAACGCACCGCTAACTTACAACCTGTTTGCTGCGCACCGGAAGCTGCCAGAACGTGTGCTTTATGTCGCTCTGCCATGGAGGTGTCAAAAAAGGCGTAGTAAAAAGGCTTAGTCAATAAGACAGTTTTTCTATTTATGTAACTGACACACATAAATTATAGCCTATGTCCGTCTCCTGGCTCTAAGCTACCTACCCACCAATTTTTAGCCATATCGGTACAGCCGTTCTTGAGTTATAAGTAGTGTAACTAACACGACTTTCTTTTATATATATAGATTAAGTGTTTTTGCAGATATATTTTAATACATAAAAAAATAAAACTTTATTACCAAAGCAACACTCTATAAAGCAAAATACGATTAATTAGTTTTGGATTTACAGTAAGTTTTTTTTTCTTAATCCAGACATGTTATATATATATAATCGATACTTATTTATGCGCTGATTTCACGGAAACTCCAAACAAACTTTAGAATTTCACTTGAAAATTTAAGGCTCCGGAAAAGAATAAATCATTTTTCAAAATGTTTTACCTGAGGAAGGAAAAAGAATAACTTTCTGTAGCATTAAAATATTCAAGAATGTTTTCTTAGCTCCACTTTTACGTTTTCCTTCAGCAAACAAACTGTCCAACACTTTATAAGTCTAGAATTTTATCGAGCACACCAAAAAATCGATGAACTTAAGCGAGAATTTTCTCTTTTACAATTTCAAATACATGTAGTCAAAAACTTTTAAACAAGAATCTGCAATAACTCACTTAATAAGCAGATAAACGAGCAAGCGGAACTATCCACGGTGATGTAATTTATATGTTGGAAGCTAAAAAAACTGTAGAACGCCAAAATATGAAGATAAAAAAAAACATTAACTTAGAATAGTTCAGTTATTTAGAATTTTATTGAAGCTTTGAATTTTTTTCGCTGGTTTATAAAACTTTTGATTTGATAAAGGGAGTAGAGTACAATTGTCTTTAAAATATGAAACAAAAAAAAGAAACATTAAAAAAAGAAAAACTTTTTAACGATTTATTCGTATATCATTGGATTAGTTTAAATTTCAGAAAGAATTTGCCATCGAAAATATTTTTAAACATACGGAAGGAACATTCAAATGGTGAAAATTAGTCAAAGATTAAAAATTAGATCAGTTTTAAAAGGTAGTTAGTTTATACTCAACCACTCCTAAAAATATTATTATTTTGGCTAATATACTTATAAATTTTCTAAATAGCTGAAACAAAAATAAAAACAAATCTAATGAATATATAGCCGGTATTTGTAAAACAGAAGTTCGCATTTCACGGAAAACTTCAGTCACAATTTCTAACAGTTACTTCATGATGATATTCCTACACGCCTACAAGCCTACAACTAAAAATTCACATCATTAACCGCTTGCCGGGTTATCCCGAGTTATCTCGGGCTCGTATGAGTTGCAGGTAATTAATGTTCTGAGAAAACTCGCGTGAAACTAAATGACTTTATACCTTTAAAAAATTAAAAATTCAACTTAAAACCTACATATTTTATATGTTTCAATTCCTTGTATTTCAAAATCAAACGAAAAAAATGTGATGTTTTAAAAATTTTTAATATGTAAGTGAAACGGTTAAACTTGATGTAGAAGATAAAGGTTTGTAAACTAGTTGTACTAGTAACAAGAATTAGATACATTTTGGACTTAAGTCAGTCATCAGTTTTAAAGCGTTTTCAAAAGCTTTTATTTTTTTCATAATAATATGGAGAGGTAGCAGATAAGCATGCTTTAATTTCAAAAAGTTGCACCTCAAATAAATTTCGAAACGAAAAAATATAAAATATAAAAATGTTTTTAATTCTAAAGACAGTTTCTTTGAGCTAAAGCTTGGCAAGCACTAAAAAGTATGAACTAAAGAAAGTAATTCTAAAGCAGCCAAGCAAGCTGAAATTAAAAATGTGAAAGGAGAAGCAATATAGGCGGTTTTGAAAAAGCTATTCGTACAAAGCTGTATACCGCCTATTTTCTCCACTTAAATTTATAATTTAAACCTCACTGACTGCTTCAGAGTTAAATTCCTTTATTTCATATTTTTTGAACCAAGCTTTTAAAAATAGTCTGCAGGATCAAAAAAGCATTTTATATATATTTTGGACTTTCTCCCTTTCCCATGTCAAGGTCTCAATTTAATGCGACGATGACCTTAAACAATAATTTAACATAAGGAATCAATAAAACGTTGAACTATACAGCAAAAAAAAAATTAACAATTTTCTGCTGCTCTGAAGATAGCTGTTTTATTTTCTACATTTAAAAAAAAGTCATTGACAAGAAAGATTGATAAAACTTGAATATTTTCTGAGTCCGACAACGAATTTGGACAAAAAAAACATACTAGGGGAGAAATACTTTGACAATCTCAAAATAGCAAATTATTAGACATATTTCCAATGATAACGAAAGCTGGAAACACCCAAGGGCGTATCCTTCTGTGGTTTCTATTTTAAAAAATTCTTCATTTTTTTTCATGGAAAGTTTAGAGAAATGTTAACTTCAATTAATGCAAGAAAAACTTTTCTCGACCACTGACTACAAAACGTTAACTGTTACTAATTATATATTTTTCGCTAGGGATTTTTCTCTCGGGAAAAACTTATCATTACGTTGAAAAATATGTAAAAAAAGAACTTCGATCTTTTGTATTAAACTATCTAGGAGCAAGTGAGGATAAAAGAAAAAAAAAGAAGCCAGAATATTCATGTTAGATTATACTAGCATTCCTAACAGGATTTAAAATCGAAAGTTAGTTGCGTCACTAGTAAGTGACAAGATGTTCGTTAAAATATATTTACTTTACAACTGTTACACACATTAGCAGTGAAAACGACTTTAGTGTTGTCAGTGGCAAGGTATTCAAAAGAAATATTTACTATACTCTCGCAGTGAAAACGATTTTACTGTTGTCAGGGACAGGGTATTCAAAAGAAATATTTACTTCACTCTTGTAAAAACGATTTTATTGATGTCAGTGACAAAGTATTCAAAAGAAATATTTATTTTACTCTGGCAGTTTAAACGATTGCAGAGTTGTCAGTGACAAGGTATTCAAAAGAAATATTTACTCTCGTAGTGAAAACTATTTTACTGTTCTTAGTGAGAAGGTATTCATTAGAAATATTTACATTACTCTAGCAGTTTAAAGGATTTCAGTGTCGTCAGTGACAAGGTATTCAAAAGAAATATTCACTTTACTCTCGTAGTTTAAACAATTTTAGTGTAGTCAGTGACAAGGTATTTACGAGAAATTTCGTATAATTTAACTCTCGCGGGTTTTTTTTAGATTTTAAAGTTGTCAGTGATAAGATATTCAAAATATGAAAATATTTACTTTACTTTCACACACATTAACAATTAAACAGCTTTATTCTTTGGTTATTAAAATCATCAGGCGAATAACTGATCATGTAATCAATTGTCCAGCATGTTATTTCGCTTCTTTTTTAATTGTTTCTAACAAATATATGTTCTTGAAAATCAAAGGACCGCATCACATGACTTGTTCAATTGAATTTAAAATCAAAGCTCTGCTGCAAACTTTACTCAAGAGACACCAGACAATGCACCTGAATTAACAACGTACTGTATTATTAGCAAATCGTATTGGAGTAAATTGCTGACCAAAACCCAATCATTAAGGTTAGTTGTTATGTAGTAACAGGAGTTATTAGAAACTATTCCCTCCCCAATGTATCATCAATTTGAAGGGTTTCGCCTAATGATTTCGAATGCACGCAGGAAGCATGAAAATTGAACAAGAGCTCAATAATCAAATGGGTTAATTCAAAGAAAGACCTCGATACGTTTTCAAGGCATTGTTCTAAAATAAATTTTCTTTCTTTCTTTCTGTTTTAAACATTGCCAAGAAAATTTTTGAAAGTAAAAATGTTTTCCCGAATGCTAGTATTTTTCCAAAAGTTAGAAAAGAAATAATGTAATCTGCAAAAAAAAAAAATGCGTTCTAATCTGACATTTTTCTTTATTTTCTTCTCTAGTAAAAAGCGGAAATATGTCAGAATGTTCAAGAATTTAGTTATTTGTCATTAGATAATGTTTGTTAATGCCATAGCGTGCAGCATAAACAATGTATTTCCTAACTATGCTGACTAAAATACATTCTGATAATTTTTCCGATCTTAAGACGTTACGTTTATTGCATCCAAAATTTAGTTTTAAGATTTATCCGACGTACGTGACAAGGGTTAGTTGAAAATAAAGGTTTAACGATTTTTTTAGATCGTCTAGGTTCCGAATTCAAGCCATGCGACGCATTGAGACATTTAACTTATAACAGACCCCAAAGCGTTCAAAATCGCTAATTACGTTAATTAACACAAAAATCAACAATTACAAAATTGCACTGCACAATAATGGAACTGGATCTCAAATGATAGTGTCAAACTAACATTTGAATATTTCGGTGTATGTAGGATAAAAAAAATGCTAAAAACCATAAAATATATAATTTTTTTTAAATTATTTTATCAAAAACCGGACTCTGAGGTGCACATTATTCGTAAAATCTTTTTCTCATGTCCAAATTTCATGCCTCTAGGCTCTACCATTTTGCTGGAGATACACGCCATACAGTAATACAGTCTCCATAACTCGAAGTACCAAGGAACCGGCAAAAAGCTTCGGGTTACTGGTAGTTTTAATTATAAGATGCTATCACAGCCTTCTCAAGAGTTTGGGACCCAATGAAAGCTTTGAGACAAAAAGATATACGAGTTGTATGACTTCGAGCTATCGAAACTCGAATGTATTTTGTTATGTGTTCAGATTCTACGTTTTAAACACAAATAATGCATTTATTAGAAAAATTTGCTCCATTGTTTTCGTTTTGTGGACGTGCTAATTTGCACTGTAGGAAAACAATTAATTTGATGGATGTACGGAATATCTTGTTTGTCACCTAATTTTTTAAGAAGTAACAACGGAAACATTAAGCAAAAGCTTAACGAATCAATGTGTAACGATTTTCATCACTTTCGCTTAGCTTCTGAGATAACGTTATCTCTCACAATCGTACAGACGTAGTTGGCAACCATTGAATTAGAACACGCTCCTCGATACTGCTGATCCGTCCTCCTGATGGAAACGTTCACCACGAGCGTCTCACTGAATTTCTCTCCTCAGTTTCCTGAGAAGAAACTAAGTTGAGAATCTTGAAAATGTATCTGTAAGTCTTTAAAAGCATTCAACTACCAATTTCTGAAATTGAGCCAACCAGACAGCACGTCATAAACCAGAAATATGTGGATCTGGGTTTACTAAAGCTGTTGGCACTAACTTCGCTGATGGCATCCCATACTGCTCGATTACACTTAAGATTACGAAAAAAGTTTTACATTTTGCACTTTTCAAAAATATAATAGCTGCCAAAATTGAATCATGAAAATTAGAGGAATTCCGGATAAAATTCGGAACACTTTGCACGAGTGGATTTAGCGA
The DNA here is from genome assembly GCA_038373865.1 of Uloborus plumipes. Taxonomy (NCBI): domain Eukaryota; kingdom Metazoa; phylum Arthropoda; class Arachnida; order Araneae; family Uloboridae; genus Uloborus; species Uloborus plumipes. The sequence goes on from JAXGGA010000395.1 coordinate 127,393, forward strand.
CAAAAGTTTGAGTGTATAAAGGGGTTTCAAATTTTTGAGTAGAGATTACTTTAATTAAGCTTCTACAGGACCTGAAATTCACAGCTTAGAGAAGAAAAATGTTTTAAAAGAGGTATATGTCTGTTTCTCTTATAAGTGACGATGAACAGTATCTGCAGTAGGTAAAAACAGAAAAACTTCAGAGGAAAAAACCTGGAATGGTTTATCGTATTTCAGGGAGATAAAAGTTTCAACAAGAATAAAAATGAAACAAAAATATTTTGTATATAATCGGTTTAGTTAAAGCCGGCTTAACTAACTAAAGTAATATAATCTGTCCTTTTCTGGCCTAACAAAACACCAAAAATCACGAAATCTATTCTTATATTAAGGTGAGTTCTCAAAAATACTTTTTTTACAGCTACAGCATTGCTTGTAACACCGAAACACGAGTTTGAAATGTTTTGCAAATTTGTGTATTAATAACGTTGTTTAATTTACCTTTACAAACCACAGCAGTAAGTTTTGAAAAAAACAAATTTTTGACAACTAATGATCCTACAAAATAGATTGAAGAATGAAATTAAAAATTAAGCAATCAAGGAAGTTAGCAGCATCGCAATTAAAAACGAGTAAAATAAAATAATTAGTGTTTCCTATTTATGATTTTATTAGAATAATTTGAATACATAAAAAATCGTTAAAAAATGTTTATTGTTAATTGAAAAAAAGTATATTTCAGTTCAAATGCGACAAAAAGGAAAACAAAGCAACTTTGAGCTTCAATGTTATTAGAAAAAAAAACAGACGATTAATTAGGTAATGGTGATTAATAGCAAGATCTCACTCATTTTTTTTCTTGGGAAACTCGATAAAAAAACAGCAAAGCGCAATTTTTAAATATATGGAGAAAATGATAAATAACTTATTTTTCACATCACCGAACAACTGTGTAATCCACATTGCCTGAACAATTTCGAGATGCTTTTTTTTTCAAATTCAAAATGCTGTTTCCTTCTAGTGACAAATGTTAACTCTTCCTAGCTTTCAAATATACATCTTCAAACAAAAGGAGATAAAATTCCATTAAAATGTGAACAAAATGAATTTTATTTACAAGCCGCATAACTTTTTAATAACATTTTTCAGAAAAAATAAAGTTAATGTAATAAAATTATTTTTTTTTTGTATTTTATATAAATACAAATACAAATACATTTTATATTTGTATTTGTATTTATTTTAAATTTGTAATATGTAAAGCGAAAGAACATTATGTTTCTTCGTATTACTGCATGGAGTTGCTATATTACACGTTGTATGGATTACGGCACTAAGAGGGGTGTAAAATCAAAAATCAATTTTCGGGGCATGTTAAATTGAATTTTGGAGCATCTTATAGAGGTGTGACAAACAAATTTAAATTGTAAGTTTTAAAAGCTAAAGTTCCAATGTAAATGAAACAGATCCTTTTGTTGATAAAAAATAATTTTAACAGTTGAAAAAAAAAAACGTATGCTGTTTTGGGGTTTACTCAAAACAGTTCAAAACTCTGGAAACATTTCTTATCTTCAAAAATATTTTGAAAACATTTAAGGATTGTTTAAATCTATATGCGTACTCAACGAAGAAATAGAATTTGCTTTCGCGGGTAATCTGGGTGGCAGACGAGCCACAAAATTCTTTCTGATTCGCCTAAACGACTTGATTACATTATGTTACATTCATCCGTCTTTCTATGCACGTAATTTTAGGAATGGAATGTCACGCTCTATTTCAAATATCGATATATCAGAAAAGGAGAATTGAAACAAAAGAATCAAATATCGATTTAATTCCAGCTCTTTTGGTGGATTTATGGAGAAAAAGAAAAAACGGAAGAAAAAGATCGCTTCTAAAATTGAAAATTTCTTACGCTGTACTCTCAATTTAAAACGTGTGCACAAATAAAAAAGTTATACCGATTTACATCATAGTTTTACAACGTACAAATATTTGTTTTTAAACATTAGTGCGAATAAATTAAATTAAAATCTATGCATTGCCGGAAAGGTCATTATTGCATCCTCTATCAGTGATGTGAAAGAAAAAAAAAAGGGATATAATATTTTGTACTTTGCTATTTTTAGAGCACTTCCTGTGAGAGATAACGCTAGGCTTTTATCTCTGAAAATATATTTCGCCTCTTTTAATTTTATTTGCTTCACTGATATTTTTTCGTTTCATATTTTTTCCCCTTAAAGTGATAAATCATATTACGCGAAAAGTAACACATTAAACTCTTACATTGCATTTTTTATCACATTATTAGATGAGCAAATGCAAGCTTTTAATTTTTACATTGCAAAAATGATGGATTTTTTACTTGACAATAAAAATTACTCTGGTGCACATTTTTAGTGGTTTTTTTTTTTTTTTTTTTTTTTGGCCATTTTAATGTAACTAAGTTTGGGTGTAGTGATTAACAACAGGAATAAATTTATTCACTAGCAAGACTTAAACACAACTGTAAAATTTAAAAAAAATTTCATAAATTTCAACTATGGTTAAAAATCAAACCATTCCAAAATTCATCATGATGATAAATTACGAAAAAGGTAATCAACACATGAAAATTTCTAGATTTAGATACTGAACTGACATGTGTGTCATAGACACTGGTATTTTTGTAGAAAATAAGATCTCTGGTGAAAAAAAAATAACGGATTTTTTTAATACTTTATTAAATGTAATTAATAAATTAAAACATAAAAATGTTCACTATTTTGCTTTTAAAAAGCTTTATTTAAAATTACGATAAATCTGAAACACAAAATATAAAGCATTACACTAATAATGTATTTCAAAGATTTTTCAAGCATTCGTGTTATTTTACTAAAAAAAAAGCTCCTTTTTGCTTTCTGCAAAGTAATTGCGTATGATAAGGGAAAAAAGTAAACAAATCAAAAGATTGCTTTTGTTTTAATAACTGATGGACTTATAATGCTTAGAGCTCGAAAAACAATACATTCCGTCGAATCTTCTGTAATTTCCCCCACTATTCCACATTTGTCAGCACTTGCCAATTTCAATATTTTTCTAAATATAAACGCAAATTTCTAATCGAAACAACGCAAGACTGTTATAAATTAGATTAAAGTACAGAGTACTTTTGAAATTGGATGTCATGGAAATCAATTTGGGTGGAGAGGATCCGATGTGGGAGTAGAAATCTTTGTTGTCTGGGGGGCAGCAGGCCATTTGCATTTTAAAATTAACTCGGAGCTTTTAGTGATTGAAATCCATTACGATCGTTTGTTATCGCTGAGTTCGAGTGATTGCTTAAAATGGAATATGGAATAATGAGAATTAAAACCCAAGATGCGCATTAATTGCTTGCCATTAATGGATATCGTATTGAAGAACGATTACGACTTCTGCGGATTTTTGCATTTTAAATTATGGGAGAAAGTTTTCCTGACATAAATGCATTGGTAAACCAATATTTCCATTAATCATTTTTCTTTATTACGCCCGGAATACTAACAATGCCATTAAAAAAATGAAAAATAAAAGTGTTTCTCATTCCATTAAAAAAATGTTCTTAAAAAATGTTAATTAGTATGTGGTACTATGTAACAAAAATTATATCACTTTAAATCATGACTATTTCTTAAATTTCAAGAAAGAGTCATGAAGCTTTTTGGCGACTTAAAACTCCTGTATCTATTTCCCAGCATTTTTACCCAGCTAAAACATTCGTTTGCAAAAACATTTTGCGGACCGGTAAGGTTCTATTATTATTATTATTTTCTTTTTTTTTACAATAATTTTATCAGGTTCTGAAGAACTACTACGTCAATAAATTGTAATGATTATTTTATCAACAATATACGAATGCAAAGTAATTTTTCTAATTTATGTACATGAGCAAATGAACCTCTGCGAAAAATCACATAAAATTATCGACAAGGGATCACAAAATTAAAGAAAAAAAATATCGAACAAAACGTTATGCTTTTATTTTCTGGAAAAGGCAAATATTTTCTCTCGGACAAGTCAAAATCTCAGAGGACCAGCAGTTCACAATCCCTGTATCATAGGAAATATTTCATTTTTCACAATACATTTTTACTTTCGATCACAAATTTCGCAATCCTATAGCATTTGTGCGTTTATTTTGATGATCAGCTATTTGAAAGCCTTTTAAAAGAGCGATCTCTTTCATTCATTATGTGAATAGTATTGTTACTTGCATTTCCATAGAACATACTGAACTTAGTAAGTATTGGTATATTCTACGCTCAAAAACAAAATTATACATAAACACTTATTATAAAGATCTCACTAAAAAAAGAGCAATGATCAAACAATCACCTTAAGAATAATGATGAACTTATGTAACAAATTTATGCAAATTTAAAAAAACGACTCTTCGAAGTGAAAAAAAAATAAAGAAAAAGACAGGCTCTTAAAAGCCAGTTCATATTTTTTGCAGTCCAAAGTTGAATTCAATTAGCGTGAATGCGATAAGACTACAAAAATTTTGAATGCAGTGTTGTCAGTTTTTTTTTTTTTTTTTTCATCTTAAGATAAGCATTTTCATTTACAATTTTTAGCAATTTTTGTGGTAATTATCAATGTTCTTATCCTCACTTTTTTGAATACCTTTATTTATTTTATTTTTTGCTAATGCATTAGTTTTCGGATGAAATATTGAAAACGGACCGAGGTCAGAGTTAGAGAACCTCTCTCCTCTCGTAAGAGGAGAAAAGGTATTTTAAAAATTTTTAATGTACTAATAATCATACAAATATATTCATTACACAGAAGACAGTGCTTTTTCCCACTACGACAGGAATAAAAAAAGAAGGAAAAATAAAGAAATAAGTAACCGATGTAAAAATTATACAGGTTTTCTAACAATTTATAAGAAATATAAACAAGAAAATTACTTTGAGCGTACCCTAAGAATAATATATAACTTATTGAAGTCGATATAATGTGTGAGTTGCATGTTTCAAGCAGCCAGAGGAAGGAAAAAAGAATAATTAAAAACAAAATAGATTGATGTCTTTTTGTATGTGTTTTTATGACACGTTCACGCGGAGAAGAAACGCACATTAGAAACTGCAATATCAATTTGTGTGGCTTTACATTTTCACTATCAGAAAAACACTAAACAATAGAAAAACATTAAAGACAATAAAAATTCGAAAAATGTTACAAGCTAGAAATTTCACAAATCCTGTAACATTTAGCTTTTTTTTAGTTTCGCGTTTTTCGTTAAAGATTTTGCATGTTTTAATAGCATCTTTCTCCCTCAAAAAAAAAAAGCAAGAAAGAAAAGAAAAAGAAAATGAAAGAAAAAAAGAAAGAGAGAATGAAAATTAAAAAGAATTCTCCACGAACAGTAAACTACGGGCAATGTTTTTATACTGCTGTCTGTGTGGCTCATGTACATCAACCAATTGCAAAAAAAAAAAAAAAACTCTGGATACATGCAAAGTATTGTCTTGCTGCAGCACCTCGTCTCCAATAACTTTATTTTGCATCGCGAATTCTGTCGCTTCCGGTTGGCAACACTAGTGCTTTCGTTACAAAAGAAACACAACCAAAACAGAAATGATGGGAAAAAAAATCATAATTACAGTTTTTACATTTCTATTCTGCAGATTGTTTTTAAGAGATATTATACTTTCAGAGAAGAGTTTAAAGTGATTTTTTTTTCTCGTCTGCTCGCGCTCCCGCAAATGCTCGTTCTGGCCATTCCATTCCATAATCCAATCTGGGGAATGAGGCTGAAAATGGAAACGATAATTTCGGCGGGATTTTAATGATGTGGCAGTTCATCTGCCCGACTGCTGAACATGCTCTACTAAAGTGCTCACAAATAGAATAAAGAAGTAAAACGAGAAGGAGTAAACTTGCACTTAAAAACGAAGATATTACTCCTCGCAGTAAAATGTAGGACGGGGCAAGTACAAGTGATTGCGTTCTGCGCTTAGAAGCAGTCCTCTCCTCCCCCCCCCTCCCGCACTGTTTTTTTTTCCTGCAGAGGATCATTAAAACAAACAGGTTTGTAACGTCTGCAAGCAATTGATTATGAAGTCATCGCTAGATTAGTGGTTTTTGTTTCTGTTTAAGGTCTCGAATCTACATAATCGTCTGAAGCAGGTTTCGTATAATTATAAGCAAAACCATGACTTGGGAAGGGTGAGTTTAAAAGATAACTTTGAGTATTCGAAATCAAACGAGCGGACATTTGATTTTCAAATTTATTACCATCCACTCGAATCACTTACGCTCCTAACTTCACAACTTAATACATTGACAATAATCTTTTCAAAATTTGGGCAAGTAATTTTGCATTAAGATGACTTGAATTTTACATTAGTTTTAGAAATCGAGTTCTACTGAAAATGTTCTTTTACTTTCGGCCATGCAACTTCGCTCTTAACCCTAAGATAAGATAGACCAGAGGGTAAAAGAGCAGTAGGGTCCCGGAAGGGAAAAAGAAAAAAAAATCGTAATCCAAAATTTATGTTTCAAAATTGGGTGAAACTAGAAGGGGGGAGAACTGTTATAAATATGAGGCTTGACTCCACCAATTTTTATTTTTAAAACTTTAAATTTCATCGTTACCATGATAAAATGTGAAAATTATCTATCAGTATTTACGGCTCCATACATTTTAAAATTATACAAAACATTTTTAAATAATAATAGATACATTGATACAAAATAAAATAAAATCTTTAAATTAAAAAAAATATATAAATATTTTATTAATTATTATTTTTGTCGAACTAACACACAGACAAAGCATCGAAACTTTCCTTCTCAAACATTTCTAAACATTTTCAATTTTACGAATTAATAAACGTCTACATCCTCCTACGCGACCGAAAGTGATATAATAATGAGATTAGACTGCATAACTTTGTTGACTTGTTTAAGTTTGTAAACTTGACAATCAATACAGACAACAGACTTTTTTTTTTTTTAATTCATTGTTCCTCAGTCGCGGAACTTCCTCTACAGTTCATATTTATTCACGCTTGAGTGAGTTTGAGCGATTCTTTAGAAACAACGCTCGTGAAAGAGTGTTTGTGGTACCAGTTCTGTTCAGGGTTGAATTTTTTGTCGAGATTTCCGGATGGCAGAGAAAAAGTAAAACTGATTTGCATCACGCTTTTCAATTTCAGATCTTACAGTCGCATAATGTGTAGATTCTGTCATAAAAATAAAGAAATAAATGGCATTTTTTGGAATCTGTTAGCAATCTGATTCAACTTTGAACCACATCTAAAAATTGGATGAAAAGCTATTTTACGATGAACGAAAAATATTCGATTTCTTGTTTGTTATTGAAAATTAAAAAGGGTAAAACTTGTCATAGATCAAATGTGGACCAACCTTGTGGTAACTCAAAAAAGTACTTTACGTATCTGAAAGATAATGATTTTAAGACATTTTTTCAAGCCTAAAACGAAAGTAGAGTTTGTAAAAAAAAACACCAACAATAATAACAATTAAATAAATAAATAAATTAATAATTACTAAATAAATAAAAGGGAACTATCATGATATTTTGATTGTCTTGATATTTAGAGTAATTACAAGAAAATTGAAGTAGGATGTGATGTATAACATAATTAATAACGCATTTATTCTTTGCAAAATTTCTCCAAATTTTTTATGATTGCATCAACGGCCTATCAAGCTAAAATACTTTCTCAGTATCTTCAATTTATCGGGAATATCTCTAGGTATCCAAAGAAAGGCCATATGTCCTGTCTCGTTAAAAGTCAAACAGTTTAACACAATTTTAATTCCTTGGGAACATAAATTTCTCAGGTCTTGAAAGAACGACTCTTCTGTGCAGTTTTGTCTGAAGTTTGAATTAGCTTTTTCTTCCCCCCACGCGATAATAAAACTCCGAGCATTAATTACATCCATTATTCCGACGTCTGTTTGGTAGCGGGACCGCGCGCTTTTGTCTGGGCAGCGTCTGCGGCACACAGCAGCGTGCTGTCAAGCGAGCCCGGAACCAGAAGATCCAAACAAGCAAACAATGATCTGCACAATGCTCGCCGAAAACAAAGAGAACCAGCAAATGAGCGGGGCTGCGTTGTTTAATGCTGGCACATTTTTGAACCACTTCCAAAACATTTCCCAAAATCCATCCACTCTATTTGAGTGATTCAGAGGCCTTTTTGCCACTGTTCCTTCACACTTCTGCGGCATGTCAGGAGCAAGGGAATGGTTGTTGCCCCTTGATTAATCGGTCTCGGGGAGATGACAAAATCCCGATAATGCACTTGCTTTGTGGTTACGGAAGGGATGGCTTCTATTTATTTTTTCTTGCTCTGAGCTTCATCAGACACGATAAACAATGAGAGGATGCTTCTCCTAATTGGTCGAGGCACCGGGAGGTAATATCTTCCTTCTCACTCTCCTTAGCGCCAAGGCAGCGGATTGAGCTATAGCGTTTAAGATCTCGCTCCGTGGTGAAGACTGTTAATGGATATAGTACAAGACATTTGTTTAATGTCAGCCTTACAGCCATCCGTAAATTCCTAGTTGCAACAATCAACACAACTGACAAGCGTCACGAAATAAGAATTCTCACTCTCAGTCCAGTTTGTGTATCAGTTTTTTTTTTTTTTTTGCTACACCCAAATTGAAAGCTGCACACGCAAGCCACATGAGAAGGAGAGAAAAATATGTGGAAGCACATGGAGCGTTGGGAAAACTTGGCGTCTTGAGGTTCAAACAAGTATATTTCGAATATGAAAAGTGTGCTACCATTTATTTCACTTTTAGGATACGGAACAAGGAATAACCTCAAATGTAAAAAAAAAAGACCTCCTTTTCGGTATTGAATGAAGAAGATGAAAAAGATTTGAAGTTTTTGCACGCTGAGGCAATTAGAAATATGAATGACTTCATCAGCCGTGCAATAATTTTCCAGCTTTAAACACTTGCGACATTACAATCATTCCTAAAGAAGTAATAGCTAAGGCCCCCCAAAATACCGCACGCCTCAAGTAGTGTCTATGGTAGATGTCTTTCAAGTAAATTTATTAAGCTTTACGACGAAGAATGCTGGCATAGAGCGATACTTTTTAAACTCAAGTCATGAATTGGTTATTCTATTACTATAAAATCAAACCGAAAAGTGACCAATATGTAGTAAACATCTCGGATATGTACCGTAATAATAGTTTTAGATTTTTTTTTTAATCAAGAAAACTATTTTTTCCAGGAATTTAGGAGGGAAATATTAATTTAACATTACAGAGGTGCTATTAAGTTTCAAGAGTGTCACCACGCAAATCATTTGTGACAAATTTTCTAGAGCCAATTTCTTTCTGCAACACTAGAATATTCTTCAAAAATAAATATATATGCTACCCTCTTACAGTAACACAAGGTGTTTACATTCATAAAAATGCTAACATCAATACTATAGATTCATAGGTTTTATTTTTCTGGTGGCTGTTTTATATTCTTTTTCTTAGCCTTTTTTTTCCTCCCATTCACAAAAATCTTTCTGCACATTGTCTCCCTGACTCAGCGACAAGGTCGCAGTGTCGGCAGCTTTCTGCCACAGGGGCGGAAACATACCATTCTACTTCGAGGCCTCTTCAGAAAATGAAACTCATTTAACATTAATGACTAAGTCATCACAATAATGTTTAAAAAAATTGAATAACAGCTAATCGAGAGTCTATAGGCTTCTTTTTAGCAATTGAAACTTTTTAAGTTTTGCAAATTCTTTATGAAAGCGTAGCCTTCAAGCATGTCCTAACAAACAGAACCCACTACACACAGTTAAAGGTCCGTCGACAATTCATGTCTCTACCGCTTCGACCACAAATAATTGCACAAGATCATAGGCCGGTTTGATGTTACTTAAATAGTGATCGCCGCTGAATCACGTCTGTTCTAAACAGTTTTGATTCAACGAAGGGGCTGACTCAAAAATTCAACTAATTTTGTTTTGTTTCTGACATTTTATTTATTAAAACGGTTAATTCAACTAATCACTGATTCAATTAACCGTCATCGTTTCCAGTTCACTTTGATTCAATCAACTTATTTCGATGTGAAGTTCACTTTAAAACAATTTCAGTCTTCATTGATGCATAACTCTTTTTGCATTTTTTGAAACAAATAGCACAAAGTCTATAGCATTTTTTCCCGATTTTTTGATGCAAAAATAAGTTTTACTGACATTCATTTTTCAGACAAAAAGGATTGAATTTTTAAAGAAAGCGTTCAAAAAGAATCCTTAAAACAGACAACCGAAAAAATATTTTTTTGCAAATATTCTTAGTGAAGCTCTCTTTTCAACAGTAATCAGTTTCAGTAGCATCAAAATTAATGTACTATCTACATTTGATCGTAAAAGAAACCGTCAATTTTTTTTTAAAAGTTATTGGAGGGATATCGAGATAAACACTTCACCATCTCAAAACCCAACTTTATTTAAGCTAGACTTTCTTTTTGTTTTCAAACTATATTCTCACGACACTTTAAACCTTTTTTCACGTATTTTTCTTCTTTACTTATATTTGGAAAGTGTCCTTAAAAGAAACAGATTAGGAAATTTTAGATGAAGCTCCTTGTGATAAACTTCAAAATTTTCAACCTAAAATATGACACAGATTTCTTTTTTAATATAAGACTTTATGTACCCATCTCACAATATCTAATCGCTTAAATGAGAGCTGTTCGTACGGAAGGATTTCTTTAAAACAAGCATCATCATGTATATAGTTGTTATATACCTTCACAAATTCGTAAATTAAAAAAAAAAATGTTGACACACTTTGTAATATCTATCATAGAAGTTACCCGGTCAGCATAAAATTCTGCTGTTATATGAAATGCCTTTTCAGCTGTTAAGAATTTTCAGACTTTAAAATTCAGACTGCGATAAGCAAGCAGGGATTTTTTCCGCCCGGCTGCTCTACGATGCGTACGAGGATCAAATACATCAGGAGTGCACTAACTCAAATCTAAAGAATCTAAATCTTATAATGCTTTAGAGAAATTTAGTTTTTTCCTCCAGAAATTCGGCTGAAGCAGTTTAACATCTTGTCATTTCATATGAGGTTCAAAATTCTTTCATGCAAAAAACTGTTCTTTAATTCAACATTAAAAATAATTCAGATTGAGTCCCTGATTGGGGGAGGGAGTATCCTAAAGATATGAAAACTAAAGAAGAGAAAGATCGGGAGGGGGGAATTTTAGGGAGAAAAAGTTTTTTTTTTTTTCATTTTTTTTCCGAAGAGATTTATTGACAATTGGAAAACTTAAGAAATTTTTGGAACTTCTAGAATACATTAATTTACTCAGAAATTTGTATCCTTTGTGCATCAGGTAAATTACATTTACTCTGTACATTTTTAAGAACAGCAGCTTTCTGTCTAAAAATTTCACTTCATGAAAAAAAAAAATGGAAATTGTCAAAATCTTATTTTAACAATTAACAAAAATCAGATATTCTATTGACGATTAATGGTTCAACGATTATTTGACTAATTTGGATAGTTTCTTGATGTCTTTAACAAGGAAAGCTATTGGCAGTCATGAAACAGCAAGGATAACTTTTAATGGGACTTTTTTTATTTATATTTCACAGCGAAGGAAAAAAAAAAGTTGATTGCAGATGTTCTAAAAATATCAATATTTAGTAACTCAATATTTAGTAAGTGATATAACTGTTTAAAAACTACATTTTTATCTGTAGAAATACATTTTTTTCTATTTTTCCAGAGAAGAAACGTTTAAAAACTACGGTTTATTTCCCATCGCCTCAAAATTTCCAAAAATGTTACATCTTAAATGAAAATATTAAATTTACAAGAAATCATAGTCAAATAAGTGTTGCATTTTTTAGATTTTGTGTGCTTGCTAAATTCATTAAAATGTAGCATGACATTGAGTTTAAAAAATGAACATTTTTCCTGATTATTGAAACAATCTAGGATGTTTTATTATTATTATTATTTGAGAATCTTTTTGAAATGACTTTACTAACATGAAATCCTTATGTGAAAGTTGTTTCAAATGTCAACATTCAATTCCTACACTGTTCAATTCCTAAAGCAAATGTTTTAATTATCAATCAACTAGAAAAATGTCTATAAATAAGGAATAAACAAATACGTTCAGGCAGAAAAGTAAATAGTCTTTCAACGTTCTAATGCAAAAAAAATACAGAATGCTGCACAGAGATGTTTTGGCGTTTCAAGGAACGCCTTTTTCAATACAAAGAATGTGAGCTTATGAAGGAAGAGACCTCACATTTTTTGCATTAAAAAAGGAGTTCCATGTATCGCCGAAACATGTGTCTGCATCATTCAACAATATTCGGGCGTTAAAACGTTGAACTGCCTTATTTACTCGACCTATAATCTGTTACAATTTGTTCAAATATCATCTTAGAAAACCTCCTATTAAGGAATAATTGCAAAAAGCTTTAATATTGCTCTCTAAAAGGGTAAAAAATTAAACGAAAATTAAGCATCTGGTTTAACTTCAGTGTACTACTTTCAAGGAAATCAGTTATGATCAAAACTGACTATAATAGCATCTGCTGCACAAAAGACACATAGGATTTACACATAATATAAAAAATGCATTATTGTCAAAAAACACGATTACGACTTTAGTTTGAATTGGAAGTCTATTAAAAAAAATACTTTTGTTTTCAGGAAATCAACGAGAAGCAATGGAACTGAAATAAAAGTATTGATGGGCTTTACTGGTATATTTTTAATAGCATTGAATCGAAATTTTAGATCAGCGCCGTATACCATGTAAAAGAAGAGAATTTAATTCTACATTTGTACATTAGTAACATCTTCTTTTAAATTAACGGCTGGGGTGGGGGCATATCACCCCCAAAAACTTTAAAAACTTTATTATTTTTAATCATAGAGGCGAACTAACATTTTACACATCCTTCGCCGAAATTTAACCATATGCTCCGCCGATTTTTTTTTTTTTTTTTTTTTGGCCAATACACTAACAAAATTTAATTTCAAAAAAAAAAAAAAAAGCCAAGGTGATGGAGGCTAGTGCAAGAAGAACACATTTTACGTCTAAGCAAACATCAGCGAGCTACTCCACATGCATGCACTAAGCGCGAAATGATGTCAAGAAAAGAACATAAATGGAAATGACGTAATGCCCGTAAAACTTTAACACGCACATAACTGCTCAGATAATGAAGCAGAAAAGGAGCGCCAATGATTCAGGTTGTAAGACAGATACCGCTATCAGATGTGACGTATTTGATCAATGCAGATGCTTTGACGGATCGGTATGTTATATAAGAAAAATTATTAAAAGGTAAGTTTCTTCCCCGTCTTGCTCGTCGTATTCATAAAATGGGATTATTAAAAAGTTGTAAATTAAAGAAAAATAATGCGTGATTTCTTTTTTACGTCATGACTGCTTATGGTAAGAGGTTTAGATCCAAAATCAGACGAACGTCCACTTTTACAGCGACAACTTCGAACTTAGTCGCGAAACCGACAAAATAGGACCCAAGGAAACGGCGCTGCATCTACTCCACTCAAACCTCGTGCCTGTTTCCGTTCGAAACTCAAACCACACCCATGGGCGCCCACTTCTTTTCGCGAAGGCCCCAGGGTCCCCCGCCCCCACCGCGAGGGGGCCCAGCGAGACTGCACAAGGGGAAGGAGGACAGGGCTAGAGGATGGAAGGCAGAAGACTCACCAGGTGAAGCAGCAGCGATGCTGTTGTTCGGCGAAGTTCTGAGAGCGCGGAGAGCAGCGGGCTGGCAGCTTTAGGTCTCGCCTGATCCGGACTGAGCCACCGCCATCTTTCTGTTTGTTGCGAGGTGTGGGTGCTCGATTCCACAAGTAGCGGCGCGCCAACGCATGACGTCACGCGGAGACCGGGGTTGCCAGAGCGAGCCCGTCGCCAAGACGCCCTCCGATAGCGCGGGGGCCGTCCACAAACGGAGGACGAGCTGTCCTCCGACGGGGCTAGCTCTGTTGCCGGGCGTGGCGCGGACGGCGGATTGTCCGGCCGCCGGCTGACTAATTGCTTGAAGTAATTGTGTGTGCATAATATTTATTTGTGCAGGATTTTTTCCGCCATCTTGAATAAAAGGGAATAGCGTTTCTCAACTTTTTTTTGACCCATGGACCAGGAACAATATATTAATAAACAAAAAAAAAAAATAGGATTTAAAGACGTTTTGCAGAAATAAATTACACTAATTTTATGGCTATTCGTTTTAATAATGTTATCAATACAATTATACAGTTAGAGCTCGGGTTATATGCATTTAAAAATCTTGAAAATATACTTGAACATGCACTAAAACTAAAAAGTATGTTCTAAAAACTAAAAAACATATTATAATATTTTTTTTCTTCACACCAAGAAAGTTGTCACACAAAAAACAGCTTAGTTTTTTTTTTTCTTTTTTTTAATTCTTTACTAAGTCGGTAAATGAAAAAAAGCAAATATTTATTTTGATAGTGATATGCACATTAATTACTTCAACTGCAATACATCACAATATGGTTTTCTTTTTTTTTCTTTATTTTATTTGTTGATTGTCTTTTTTCATTTAATATCATTTCTAAAGATGAAAATATCCTTTTAACTTCTTTAGGTTCTCTTTAAAGTAAAGAAAGATCCCTTGCAAAACGGAATAATATAGATTTGACAAAAAAATTGCTTTTATGCATTTATATGAACTAATATCAGAATAGGCTAAAATATGCAGTTGTATACAGCCAACTCTCCTAAAAGTGGTATTATTATTCCTTTTTTTTCCTCAGTTTTCTTTAATTTTTAATCATGAACCAATTGATTAATTGATGATAGTTTATTAAATTTATCATTTGTAATCAAAATAAATGTACTCAAAATGTTAAAATATTTACAAATTTAGCAAATACTCACTCATCACAACTACCTTTTTTTTTTTTAATGAGTTCCGACAAACTTATTGAACAAAACATTTCGACCTATAGAGGGAAAAAAATTCAAATAAGCAAGCATCTACAATATCAGAATTGAATACAATATTAGAAATAATACAAAACATATTTTTCCCGCCGGTTGATCGGCAAAAGTTGGTCGATTATAAATAAAATGAAATACTCATTCTTTCGAATTCCAATTTAAAATTTCAGGAATTCAATTATTCCTCATAGTGTCATATGAATAGCAGCTGTGAGGGCTATCTTTTAATATTCCATTCAGTTTTACGCACTGTATTATGTATTTGTTTTGCTTTTACTCTGTACACTGTTATACATGTTATTGTAAGGATTGCGAAAACTTACATTTATTTACTGTTGATAAAACTATTCATCATTGCTTCTTGTTGAAGGTATTCTTTAAAAAATTATATTTAAAAAACATTTTCTCCGCCGATTAATTGGCAAATTTCGGCCGATTATAAATAATGGCGAAGTGGCGAATAATGGCAGATCAATCGTGCGTCCTTATTGAATATACTAAAAAAATCTGTAAAAAGAGAGAGAAAAAACTTTGATTTTCTTCTCCTTCAAAAAAAAAAAAACATTTAAAAACGCATTTAGCATTTTTTTTTTTTTTTTTTGTCATGCAAAATCTTGTATTATCATTATTCAAACAAGTGAAATGAAAGTAAATACGGTAAAAGTTGCGCTGACTCACTTTCGCATATTTCGAATGTCTAACTTTTTGTGAGAACGGGCTTAAATTGAGCACAAGTTCGCGAATCTTTATTTAAGCCTCATGCATTCTCATTTTTGTTTCTTAAAAAATTTCTGTAAAAAATCAATATAAAAAAGACAGAAGCAAGAAAAAAAAAAAAGAACGTCAATGTTTAATCTATTTTAATAATGTAGAGAAACCTATATTAAAGTGACATATCTTGTTTTCAGAAATCAGTTGCTAATATTAAAAAAAAAAAAAAAACTTGTACTAGCAATAATTTTCACCTTAAACAAATTGAGAGAGAGCTCTGATATCAGAAAACTCATCTAAGATGAGCTTGTTCAGTTGGGGATAAATCTTTTGACTTATTTATTCATTTTTACACTCAGTTTTAGTTTGGTTTTAAAGCACTCGCACTTGAGTTCTAATTTATTTCTTGGTCTTTGGAAATTAAACTGAAAAAGCACGCTAATCTTGCGTTTTTTGATAATAATAAATGTAACCAAAATAAAGGTTAACTTCATATTTCATTGCTTCAACAATTACTTAAATGTCAATGATTT
Organism: Uloborus plumipes; assembly: GCA_038373865.1. Taxonomy (NCBI): domain Eukaryota; kingdom Metazoa; phylum Arthropoda; class Arachnida; order Araneae; family Uloboridae; genus Uloborus; species Uloborus plumipes. The sequence continues at coordinate 143,622 of JAXGGA010000395.1, forward strand.
TTGCTCAATGCTTATCAGCTTTTCAGTTTCAATTAGGTTCTTGGCAGTAACCGTGGAAGCCGTCTGTGCTCAACTGTAAAAACAACTCACGCAACTAAACTATTTGTTTATTTCGCGACCTGAAACGTCAACAAACAAAGAAGCTGATAGATGTTCAATTCATAATAAGCGTATTGATAAACTTGTATTAAAAGATTAAATGATGAATAGATGCAAAAATTTAAAGAAAAAATCAATTTCTTCAGTTAACTGCAACCTCTACTGCCAGTATCATACTGTTGTTTTTACAGTATAATACAGATATATTTTACGGCAATAAACTGTAAAATGTGTGTGTTATGGTTGAACCTGCGTATGGGTAAAGGCTTTATTTTTAATAAAATACGTGAAGCCCTGTGACGCTCAAAAGCAACCATACTCTTGAAATTTTTTTATGAATAGGGTGAGTTCTGGTAAGTGCGTCCACGGGGTAAGTGCGTCCACTGGGAATTATATGAACACTGTTTTGAAATGGCTTCTGCAACACATCGACTATGTTAGACAACTGTCTAATGATAATTTCAATAGGTAGAATTCAGGCCTGGATTCAATAGACGAAACACAATCAGGGATAACTTAAATGTCTTCAAAAAAACTCTTAAGTAAAGATTGAAAAGGATTTGTTTCAGTTTCTCCTGTAGTCATACCAAACAATTGAAGTCAAGAAATGCAAGTTGTTTCTTTTGAGTAATGGCTACTAATAACATACATGGGGTATTTTGATCAAATACTCTAACTAAAATTTGTTTATATGACGGTACGCACTTTCCCTTTCTTTAAAGTAAGGTGGGGTAAGTGCGTACCATTATGATGGGGCAAGTGCGTACCACTATCATGAGGCATATGCGTACTATTATGCGGAGCAAGTGCGCACCATTATGATGAGGCAATTGTGTACCATTACCTGGAAAATCCGACTCTCGCAATTCACCTTTAATTTTGCTTATAACTTTTTTATAAACCGATTATAAATCCGACGTCATTTCCATCAAGTATTTACATTAACATTGAATGCGGCATAAGATTTCAATTTTATTCATTACCTCTGAAATATATTGGCTTTTAGATATCAGTTAGTAAATTTTTCGTTGAAAATAGCGATCATAAGCTATACTTAATTAAAACCAGAATGACAATTGAAGTAATTAAATTAAGTGAAACACTAAATAAGGAACCAACTGATTCAAAAAACGAAGGTGGAGTAATGAATAAATTATATTTAAGAAAATTAAGAACACCCTGTGAAAAACTATTTGAATGTACAAGAAAAAAAAGTACAAGTATCACATCATGATCAATTATTTTCTTTTCTTTCTTTTTTTTTTTTTTTTTTTTTGCTCTTTATTTTGTGTTTTTTCTTACTGCTGCTGATTCTAATAAGAAAAATATTTTAAAACCGTATTTATTCAAAAAAAAAAGAAAAGAAAAAGAAAAAAAAAAGCGAATTGTTCACTCAGGTCACCTAACGATCTACCATACAAATAGAATTAAAGAAAATCACAGGGGTACACACTTACAAGAAAGCTATTGGACGCACATATCTCATCTTACATTTAAGAAGGGGTAGGTGCGAACCCTGGCTTAAACACAGACTGATAAATGTATTAAACCAAAATAAACTATGTAGACTATGAGTGATTATTACTAAATAAAAACAACTTACATTTGCTCACTTGGTCTTATTAAAAGGACAGAGGAAGAATCACAGACACAACTCTCTCAATCTTCAAATCACAGTTGTTCACAAGACACGTGGGATATCACTGATCGCGTTTCATCCATGCAAGCAAGTGCTGATCTCTAGCATTAGGAATTATCCCAAGGCAACTACCTAACATATTTAATATGTGCCAGAAGTTTTTTCCTTCTCATATTCACATAATTTAAGGTGGACGCACTTACCCCGCTAGGTAGGGAAAGTGCGTACCTTAGAATAGGTGTCATAAACCAGGTCACAAAACCTATGCTTATGGTTTATTTAACATATTATATGCTTGAAAATCTTAGTAAAGGATCTGGAAAGAAAACTAAAAAAAAATTGTGAGTGTACATGATTTTTCAATAGAGCAGCATCCCTGAGAACATGAACTTTGAAAAAAAGGGTACGCACTTACCAGAACTCACCCTACTTCGAAATATTTCGAAACAATGTTTCTAAATGCAAAAATTTCTCCTCCAAAAAATCTCCTTTCATTTTCAAATAGAAATCCCTCACAAATTTTCTGATATGTAGCTCTTTCCGCTTTTATACCACTAATCATTAAAGACTACGCAAACTAAAATTTGTTCAAAGTTCAAACCAAGAGTAATAATTGTTTTTCAACTACTCTGAAATAAATGCCTACCCAGACCTGCAACACAATCCTCGAATGAAATTAACATACTTTTGTTTTTTCTTCTACGAAATAGAAATTTCAAAAGCGGAAAAAAAACTTCACTCCGCAGGCGCAAATTTCGTGTTTTTGGTTTAATTATAATCTGCTTTAACCCTACACTGCATGATTTTTTGTTCTCTGAAAGAATTATATACATTTTTCAATGTAATAAGAAAACGTTGGAAAACATTTTTAAACATTTAATTTTGAGAATAGATGGTTAGATTTGCTTTAAAGATATTTAATACTTGCTTTTTATGCTCGAGTTGCCTTATGCTTGGTCAAAAGGAAAAATAGTCCATGTATCCAATTGAGAATATTTGAGTGATAACCTAAAACATTTTAGCATCATCTCATTAGGTTAATTTAATTTCAAACATTTCATAAAATATACTAACTTCGCATTCGGAAATCAAATAAATACATTAGAAAGGGAAAAAATATTTGGGAGAAAGTGATGTTGATTAGAAAAGAAAGAAAGTAAAAGAATCACCTCTTCCGCCAAAGAAAAACTATTTTACATTTATGAGAACTTCGACTTTTGTTGCCGGAAACTTTTACAGACATTTAATTTTGTAAATTTCTGATAAGTGCAGGCAAAACAAAGGAAATAGAGTATAAAAAATAAAAATGTTTAACCCAGTTTTAAAATCCTGTCAAGATATCAATGCCTTATTGATATTTATTTTAAACTTTGACATATAAGTAGGGGAAGACCGCCTATATTGGACCCCCTAAGAACAGGAGGCCTGTGTCGCTCAATGTGAAGCGAAACAGAAATGCTTAATAGGGCATCGTGTGCTCGATTTAATCAGGAACCGTCCTAGCAGCTTATATTTTCTGAAAATATGAAAATTATTTTTTAAAAAATTATCTTACAAAAAGTTGCAAAAGTCCAATTTAGGAATATATGCGCCTAAATTGAACCATGCGCTTCTTAAATTGGACCGTACCAGGAAATCATAGAATAATTTATATTTGAACTATACAGCTTTTTCCCAGAATTTGCAATAGAATTTCTTCTGCTTCGGCCTCACTTATGCGGAGTTGATAAACCCGCCGATGGCATTTCATATACTTAATCATGTTTTGCACCTCATCTCTATGACAAATATTGCAGTAACAATCATTTTGTGTAGTTTCTTACTTCTTCTTGTGTGACTTTTTCTGATCTATGCCTCTTTTATACATCGTTAGAATAATTGCTGAGACAGCCTACCTTTTCTTTCCTTCTATTTTTTTAGGCAAAGGTGATATGTGAGCCGGCTTTACAAAATCATAGTTAGAGTTGACAATCATGTTTTGATGAGAACTATCTGCCTATTCTGCAGAATTTGTACTAATTTAAATCGTAGCTATAGTTTTTGTACATGGTGTAGAACTTACACCTAATATGTAATCTGATCACTTTGAGTAGTTTTATCTGAACTACTTGCCTCTAATTCTATTGCAGCCAAGTCAAAATCATTAAACACATGTAAATTAACGGGCCAAACTCATGTTCTTTGAAATCAACTCACAGCATTTGCCATGGCCTTCATTGCGGTTTGCCCATAAGAGGTACCAAACAGTTCTCCTATGCGATATTAGATAATGGATCTCATTGGAAGTTTTCTAATTACGTTTTACTTCACTGTTCGATGCAACAATATTTATCTCCCATGTTTACACATCTTTAGCATATAAATTGAACAAAATGGCTTAGCATTAGAATTCTCCACTCTTCTTCCCAAATTATGCAGTGTCAACATTCGGAGTTCTTGAGACATAAAGACGCAGATTAAAACCGCTATTTTAATTGAAAGAAGGGGACTTCGCTGTCAAATTTTAAATCAAGAATTTGCACCGAACAATTAAAAATCACCGGTTTCATACACAGCAATAAAACTTAGGGAGCAGTTGGGGGTCTGTCTGTCCATTAATGATGACACATGTTTTTTAACATATTTGACCTTCCCCTCCCCCCCCCCCTTTTTTTACAAAGTGTTCCGTTTCAACTTACCCCCTCCCTTTCTTTATGATATATCACGCTGATTTGTATAAATATATTGCAATAAAAATATGTGCTGTCACACTTTTTGCCTCCCCTTGTCACAAACTGACGCAATGTCACAAGCCCCTTCAAAACATGACACAATTTATAGATAGAGATGCAAAATTTCCGAAAAATTAAAAGCCGTAGCAAAAAAAAAGTATTTTTTTCCGGAAAAAATGAAAAAAATTGATTTTTTACTAGTTAAAATTAAGTTTAATAGTTATATTTTCTCAGAAACTTAAAAAGCTGCTCAATACTTTGATACATATGTACGATCAATATTATTTTTCTATCTTAGAAATATGTGAGATATTATTTAAAAAGTCTTTCTGATTTTTAGCTGCCTGTAGACTTCTAAGTTTAAAACACGAAATATTATTCAGTAGTCAAAAACCAAAACTGTCCAGTTAAATATGAGTAGGGTATAATTTTATGAATCATGAAATCCATAGACTTTTTTCCCATTTCGTAAATTATGTGATTTTAAATAAGAAGTTGTTTTTCTTTTTCTATAAAAATTTTGTTACTTGCATTTACATACATGTGTACACATTGAACAGTTCTCTAGAAAGATGTTATTTTAAACTTCAAACTTTTCAACTTTTCACAAGGGGTACAGTTTAACATTTTTAAAGATAGGCTCGAAATGCATTTTTATTAAATGCGTTTTATCAGATTATAAAAGTTCACAAAACAACTTCATTCACTTCATCAATATTGAGGGTTATATTTTTTAATTTCCAGAATTTTATGAATGCATTTTTCCCCTTAGTTTTTCTTGATTTTGGTTCATGAATCACTTGATTAATTAATATTTTGTGAAATTTATTATCAAAAAATTATAATAAAATAATACTAAAAATGTTCAAATATCGAAAATGCTTAAAATTACTCATCAACTAATGTTTTAAATGAGTTAGTATTAAACTTATGGAAAAAAACATCCATAGTTTAAAAATTATCTTCAAAAAAAATCAAACATCTAAAATATTAAAGAAGTAGTGCACTTAGTATCATTTTGTCTCAGTGTGTCTATCTTTGCTATTCACACGTTTACATCTTCTGTACTGAATGGTAATGACATTTTAAGTATTTCAGTTGACTATGGCAGCCTTCGTTGAAATGTTACATGTCTTATAACGTAGGTTCACTTGTAGCAAATGCACCCACAGCTCCATAGGTTCACTTATTGCAAATATAAAAAAACAAAATGTTTTATATTTGCATAGTGTAGGTTCACTTATTGCAAATATAAAAAAACAAAATTACATAATGATGTTAAAAATAATTACTTACATAATAGTTTCTTATGTTCGAATACATCACAATTAACAGCCATAATTTAAAATCCTGAGAACAAAAGGCAAATATATGCGTAAAAACGTAACAACAATGTAAGAATTGAGAAATAAACTCAACACTATTTTCGTAATTACGAATCATGAAACTAGTTTTTTGCTTGGTTGTCTAATACAAAATAAAGTTTATTGTTAGTAATACAAAACAAAGAAAAGAGTGAAGAACAAGTTTTTCAGAATGTCAAGAGTCTCTGGAACAACGACATTTGACAACCTTTCCTTTGTGTTGTTATATTTAGCAAAGAAGGATAATCCTTTAATTGATTAATTGATTTTTACTCACTTTTCCCTAAGGCACTTTCTCAATTTCGTGACGAAAGTTTTTTAGCCAGTCAATTTCCGGTTTTATCTAAAACTAATTTTTTTAATCCAAAATCGTGCTTAAATAGGAGCTTGAACGAGTTTCGAAGCAAAATTTTTAACGTCAAGAGATTAAACAAAGTTAGTTCTTGTAAAAATGATAAATTAACCGGAGGTAAAGACAGTTGATTTGATTTCAATTACAGAAATACCATTTAGCAAAAATATAATCAGAAACTAAAATATGAGCAAAAAATCAATGAAATTACCTTTAAAAAGAATATCTTTATATATTTTTAGAAAATGTAACATAAATAATCAAAGGTATTCAACTTTAAATGTCTCATGGTGTTATAAGAAATCATTATCCCTAGTTTGTTTAAAAAAGAAAAAAAATGATACATACATACAGTTGAACTTGGTTATAGTGATATCGTTTAAAGTGACAATTATGTTATAACATGAAAAGAATTTAGTCCCTTCACTCGCGCATAATCGTCTGTAACGTCACTTAACAAACGCCGGATCTAGCAGGGAGCAAGCCGGGGCCCTTGCTCCACCCAGAAACTTCTGGGGGTGGCAATTTACCCGTTTTTTGCCTTCTCCTCCGTTGAAATTTGATATAAAAACTGGAAGGAAGATGGCTAAGTTTTGCCCCAACTCAAAAAGAAAAGTAAATTCGACACAGCTTGGCTATAGTATCAAAAATATTCTGCGCTTTTAGATGACATTATAACCATTTTATTTTATCCTCCATGCCAAGTTACATTTACATCCTTGTTATATTTTTCTAAAAATTTTCCATTATCAATTTTATAAATGATATATAAACAAAGCAAGTACTTATAACCTGAACAACTGCAGATCAGACCGCCGTATCTGATCACAGCCCAAGCCTTCACACACTTCACACACTCCCACTCGTGTTTCAACCAGGATTGGTGCCTGAAGAGCACTCTGTTATTTTGATCCAGAACAAGGGCCGGGCAAACCTCTGGTCCAGTACCCCCCAGAGGTATCGTTTCACTTGGAGGATTTAGTGACTACGACCCTTATTTAATGTCGCCCAGCTACCATAAGTAACGACGGTGGATCTTTGATCGGCTGGGATCGAGCTCGGGACACTCCGGTGATGAGTCGACGCCTTACCGATCGGGCTACCACGGCCATCACAGAACATACCATCAAATCATATACCATTAGTTTCGACATTTTCCGCAGATGTCGAATGCATAAATAGATAAATACATAGGCACACAAAATTGGGAAACACTGTCATAATGGATGACTGTATTCTACTGTTCATAAATTTCAAATAATTTGGAGATTATTTATTTTTTATATAAGAAGAGATATCTTAGTATAAAAGTACATTTTTAGATTAAATTTATCTAATAAATTTTATACAATAAAAATAATATGCCTATTTGAGAAATTTCTATTTTTCTTCCTTTTTCCACTTTCATTCTGAGTATACCCATATGAAAAGGTAATTTTAAATGAAAGTTTAGCTTAAGGGTATCTGAAATGTATACAGATAGATACACGAGTAAAGCATCGTTAGTCAAAGATTAATAACTAAATTTTTTAAACGCAATTACTAGAATCTAAGAGTTTTCTTTGTATTTATTATTTTTACTAGTAATTAATGGCTTGGGTTTTTTTCTCAACAGATAAATGATCCTATTAAAAATAACTACAGAAAGAAACAGAAAAAAGAAAGAAGAAATCATTAAAATACGTGCACTAAGCTGAACAATGTATGGTGTAATTAAAAATTACTTTTTAAAATTGTCTTGGAAGAAGATAATCGTTTTCTTTTCTCTAGCGAAGCAAAAGTGAAATCATTGAAAGTGTTGTTAATTAACATTTTTCTAGTTTTTAACGATCATTTAAAATGCATCCACTGATTTAATAGAAATTAATTAGTTTCAGTTAGATGCATTTCACTGACTACTATCCAATAAATTAACCAGTAGATTTGTAACAGAAATCAAGTTATAAGTTTTCTTTTCGGTTTCTCGATTAGGCATTGCCGAGTACAATTATGCATTCTAACGAGGTAAGTTGAAATTTCGGTCAAAAATAAATCTTCTGATAGTCAGAAAATGACTTGTTAACTGATATTAATCCATTATAATTCAATTAACAGCAATATTACTGCAGATATACGTTTCGTAGTCACGGTTTTGAAGTCTTTGATTAACTATTGGTTTGGGATTTTATCAATTATCAAACCACATTTGAAGCTAAGTTACTACAAATTATGAGAGTTCTGAGAAAGATCAATTGTAGTCTGTTAAGCGCACATGCACATATGCACTCCAAGGTGCACCTACCACTGCACGTGGTTTAGCCAGTTGGATGGGGCCCTGAAGAGCACTACTGTCCACTGTCCAGCCTCGAAAAGCGCGCCTAGCACCGTTCCGAAAAACAGTATAAATAAAGAAGGAGTAATGCGTTTTATCATACAACTATCATTGAAATGTTATTTTTAATTTTTTATAGTTATTTTGCACCTTCAAAAAAATTTGGAAATTTTTCACCTCCAAAAACAATAGGGCAAACTGAAAAATACAATATTTTTGTGAAGAAACATTTTCCATTTGATGATCAACAGTAATTTGCATGAAATGGGTGCGTAAATAAACGAATAAATGAATTATTAATGGAAAAATAAACGAATAAATAAATCAGCAAATAAATGAATTGATTAATATATGAGAGAAATAAATGAGTGAATAAAATGAAGAATGAACAACAAGACAAGTGAATGAATGAATAAATAAGTAAATGAAGAAGTAAAAGAATGTGAATAAATTAATAAAGGAAGAAATAAGTACGTGATTTAGTATATGAATGCATCAGGCTTGGAGTCAATTACGAGAAAATGTAATCGATCACGATTATGATTACGAGCATGAAACATTTGAGATTACATTTACGATTACGATTACAGTCCTTTGCCAAATTGCAATTACGATTACAGCAACGATTAGATTATGTAAAAAATGTAATCGATTACGATTATTAGACACTGATTATGATTTCGATTACACGATTACAGCATTCGATGGAATATATATTATATGTATACATATAAATACAGAGAAGGATCCAGACATTTTTGTTAAGGGGGGTCAAGTTCACTGCACCTTATTAGTTAAGAGAAAGGAAAACGAAGCATGTAAAATATAAAACTTCTTTAAAATATCATATCATATTGCACAACAAGTAATATTTCTTATTATATTCTATTAAATTAACCATTTATTTATTTTGGTAAAAATTTATTATCACGAAAAATATACATTGACAATTAATAAATTGTCTACATATAATCAATATTGAAATTATAAAGTTCTAAAAAAAATGCTCACTAAAATTCTCCTAAAATTCTCAAGTGAAATTTTTATAAAATTCTCAAGCAAAATTTAACATCTTTCAAACATAAGAAAAGTTTTAAAAATCTATAAATATGCAACTTTTTCTTCTTTTATATACTTATTGATTAAAAATAATATGAACATAAAAATATTAAGCATAAACTAAGATTAACTTATATGTGAAAATATTTTGAAAAAAAAAATTACACGATTACAAAGCTAAATTACGATTATTGAAAGAAAGATTACAATTACGATTACACAAGAAATACGTGATTAAAATTACGATTACACGATTACATGTGCCTCATTTCCAAATTATGATTATGATTACAGAAAAACGTAATCGAAAACGCAGATTACGATTACGTAATCGGCTACTACTTCAAGCCTGGAATGCATAAACAAACAAAATGAACTATTTCACTTGCCCCATCCACTTTGCCCCGCTAGTTCTTGATAAATTACGTAGAACATTTAAAATATAAACCTGCCTAATTTCAACTAAATAAGGAATGCATTAGACATTAGGAGATCTCAACTGATATTTAAAATGATAATTACAAAAATTTTATCATTTTATAATAACAAGAAATATTTTTGAAAAACCACGAATATTAAAAGAAAGGTATCAACTTCTGAAAATTACTAGTACAGTGGAGAACCAATTATCCGGGATGTTTGGGAACACAGCTATCCCGGATAACTGAATTTCCCGGTTTTCTGGATCGCTACGAAGCGGTATTTGCCAATTGTTTATAAAACCCAAGTTACTATCACAAATAGTAATGCATCTCAAAATCTGAGGAGAAAACGATCCAGATGTGCTTAGAGGTATTACAATATTAAAAATTTCTGAGCTATATGCCACTTATATGGTATATATGAAGAAACCGTTCATATTCATTTAGGTATTTCAAAAGAAAAAAAAAAGCTCTTCATTTTTTAGAAATTGCCAAAAATGCGTATTTTAAAAAGTGGCGGAAAAATCGACAAAATGTTGCCGGTTTTCTGGTTTCCCGGTATTTTGGTTCCCGGATAAAAGATTCTGTACTGTACATTTTTTTCTGTTGATCTTTGGAGCTATTTATTTTTTGACAGGAATTAACTATATGTCAATAGACTTAGTTAAAATATTGCTGGATAGGTGGTGCTGCAAAATATTTTACCCTTTCACTTTCCCTTCGCTGTTTCTCTTTGCCCCACATTCCCCTACATACATTTTTTTTTAAGAGTTGTAGAATTTTTTTTAATTTTCTCAGTTACTACACGTGTTTTTTTTTACACGCGTAAAATATGTAAAAAATAGAAAATGGCATATTCAAATGAAGAGAAATTTGATGCTTTTGTTTGCGACAGGCATCTAAAATTGTAACATGAACTGAACGGGAGTTGTGTAAAAGGAACAAAAAAACCTTAATGAGTTGCGAGAACTTTCAAAATACTGTAAAGTTCGTTTACAGTTCGCTGTGAGCTGATGCAGTAAAAATAGTTTTACAGAAATTTAAGATGAAAATAACGATAATGTTTTACACAGGTTCAGTAGGAATATTACGAAATATCACCGAATTGACGCCCGATTTTTTGTCAACTGGGTAATATACCACCAAGTTGACAAAAAACAATTGGAGACAAAAAATAATTAGAATAATAATTGGCGATAAATTGCTAAGTTGTTATACATTTGAAGGGGCAAGTGGATAAAGGCTCATCTATTTAGTTTAGATTAGCTCTTCGCGGTCAATTTTTTCAAAAACGTTTTTCCTTCCTGATAAATTTAAAGAGATTTTAAAATACAACTGAAGAATATTATGAGTCATGCAAGAGTATCCTAGGATATCTTTTACATACAACACGTGTCGGAGAATGTCCGACACGTGTTGAACGGCAAATTTTTGATGACACACACTGCAAAAAATAAACTGCTGTTTTTACAGTATAATACTCGCAGCAGAGGGTCCAGTTTAAAACTGTAAAATGCACAGTAATAAACTGTAAAACTAGCAGTTTTACAGCTTCTTACTGTAAAGCAGAAATTTTAGTTTATTACTGTAAAATTAGCAATTTTACAGTTTATTACTATAAAATTAGCTGTATTATACTGTAAAAACAACATCAATTTTTTACAGTGCAACGGCAAATGTTTAATGTCTGGTCGAGTCCGACGTAGGACCGCAGAAGATCAATCTGCTTGGATTAGAATCAGGGTTGCCAGACGTCCCGGATTTCAAGGGACTGTCCCGTTTTTTTAAAAACTGTCCCGCGTCCCGGGGAGCATTGATACGGGACGGCTAAAGTCCCGTATTCTAGCTAGAAGCAACATTTTACAAAACGAGACATTATTATGAGAAAAAATAAAGTAAACAAAAAATGTGAAATAGAGTGATAAGAAAATAGATTGAATCATAATATTTTTCTGTTCAGTTAGAGCAGAAATTGTAACAATTTATTCAACAAAGGTGTAGTTAATTTTAAAAGTGGTGTAGCTGCTTGTAAATGATTTTACTGTGCCTTATTATATAAAGTCCTTCTCAAATGTTTTCTTATGAAAGTAATGTAAGTGTTCAACTACTATATTTATCACTGGATAGTTACCTTTTGATATGTGCTTTGCTTCGCTCTTAAACTGAAAGATGTAACTAAATGCAATTCCATTTAGCAAGCAAATACGTATGTTAAAAATATGAAGATACGGGTCATTCCGACGAAAATGGTACAAATCATGTCTGAAACTCTTTATTTAAGATTATCAATTTAAATAATTTCCACCAACTAATCATATATTTTTTATTGAGTTTCCATTTATTTGTGTGTAATGAAGTGTAAATAACTAGTACATGACTCATTTATGAAAGGATTTCAAATATTTTGATCACTTTGGTTAACAGAGTGGACATATAACAGAGTGGACAAATAAGCCTTTAAAAATATCTGTATAATCACAAACAAAAGTTAGAATCACAGAACAAGCATAAAGTGAATGAACAGCCTAAAACTGTAAGTCTGTCTGCAATTTCAAGAAATAATCTATTTTTTTCATCATTAAATCGGCTCTAACAGAGTGGACATCCAACAGTTCAAATTAACTACCATAAGAAAAGAATTAGGCTCACCCTGGTTGTTGAACACATAATTCAATGTAGCAAGAAAATCACGGCAGTTATACTACCTATATTTTTTAAAAAATATATCAGATTAAATGTAATTGTTTATTTTATTTCCAAAAGGCATATATATAACAGAGTGGACAATTCGAAACATAGAAAATCTAGGGACATGGACAAATAATAGTGTTTCTTGGGGAAATTTTTTTTCATTTGCGTAATAATCTGCAGAAATGGTGTCAGAAGCATCTTTTGTGCAGTGCAGTGTCATTTCTTCGTTCATTTCAGTTTAATTTTAAATCACATTTAAAAGTCTACAAATTTGAAGCTGGGACACGTCATTTTCTCCTACTTCTGACAAAGATAATTTTTTTTGTGTCATTTCTAAATGGATTATACCTAATCAATTGATACTTGATGGCACAAAATTAAATGGAAAACCAATAAAAAAATACACTTAATGAGTGGTAGTTATTAAAATTGATTTAAAAAAATTCTAAAGTCTCGGACATGATTTGTACCATTTTCGTCGGAATGACCCATACAAACTTTTTACAATGAACGACGCAAATATAAATTGCAATGAGTTTAATACATGCCTAAAGACACATAAAACTTTGAAGTTATTACAGTAGTAAAATTAAGAAACAGAAATTATTTGAGAAAGAATTTGTCGACATTATGCTGGGACAATATTTATGTCATAATATTGAAAAAACTGTACAGTTTTTTTATATAGATATTGAATATTAAATTTTTATTTATTTTAGATTAATTTCATATTTAATTCTATGTCTGCTCAATTGTCATCAAAATTTTTGTGTCGTAAAAATTATTCTGCACGCATTAATTTTTTTCCCTTTGAGTACATACTAAATATAAGTCATCACTAGAAATGACTATTATATCGTCCACGGCAAGACAGGCCAGTCATTTGAGGGATCAAGGGTGGGAGAGGGGATAATTTCCGCCTTGGTTTTGAGAAATTAATGCATTCATATAGAAGTGGACGCATTTTTGGCTGTTATTTGGTATAATTTGCATTAAATATATACTTTTTGCCCACTTAACAAAATTTGAAATGACGGGTCTGCGTCAGGAAAAAGTGGTCAGTTGCTGGGAAGCACGAAGTTTCACAATATTTAGAGCTAAAACTTTTCCTACTAATATTCGTGAAAAAAAAAAAAACTATGTGAAATAACTAAAAAATGTAGTTTTTGTTCATATGCTCATTGTGTATTTTTTTCCTCCATATTTATAAGAAAAGTTTGATGGTAAAGTCAAGGTTGTGAAAATTAAAATTTTTAAATTTCATCTCCCCCCCCCCCTTCCAAGCAGCCTGTCCCGTATTTGTGGTTCTTAAATCTGGCAACCCTGATTAGAATGCTTCGGTCAAACAAAATGTTAGACTAATTTTTGCTGTTCTAATTAATTTAGAGAAAAAGGAACGTTTATTAAATAGTAAATATTTTAAAACAACCATCCACTATAAAACAGAGCACATAAACTGAGGCAGAAATTAGCGTCAGAGGTTCATACAAAACCAAAATAAAGCATTCTGCAGAAAAAACGTCACTTCATGCTGCATTTATGACTCACGACTATGAAAAAAAAAGCTCTTTGGAAATATTCGGATATCTTCAAAGCTGTGACGTATACTTCATTTGCTCCGACTCGGATTTCCACCAATTTTTCCGCCACATCGCGACAAATTAATTTCTAAAGGAGGAAAAATGACCATCTTAATGAAAAAAGGGAAACTCCTGATATCAATCAAATCAGACAATTTGTTCCATCCTCTATGTCGATCTTTGTGAATGTTTTCTATACCTTCAAAAGTAAAAGAAATTTCGCAAGAAAAATAGTTTATAAAATTTTACTCATTTACACGAAAAGCAGTTCAAATGAATTAAGTTTCCAAAGTGATGTCTTTCGGAATTTATTTGGGAAACTCTGTTTTCTTATTTTCTTTCGCGCTTAAACTCAAGGGGGAAAAAACGTTAAAGAAGTAATAAACAAATGAAAATAAATATTTGTTCATTACATTAGGGATATTTAGTTTGTGTGAAAGGAAAATATTTCCAACAGAAATCTGTACCTGAAAGTATTTTCGATTCAGCTATTCTATATCAAGCGCGGATACAAGTGGGGGGGGGGCGATGGGGAAGATCGCCCCCCCCCCCTTGAGCCAAAAAAAAGAAAAGAAAAGAGAAAAAGAAAAAAGGAAAAAAGAAAGAAAGAAACAGGCATTTACCAAAAATGTAAACAAAAAAAAAGTAATTTTCTACCTTTCTAGGAATGAGGGATTTATTATTTCTTTTCTGTTCCTGTGGAACTGAAATTTGGCACCATTTTCAAGACAGCGCCGATAAATTAAAAGTCTCTACAGGCAGAAATGCAAATGATAAACGGAGAAGGGGCTATCCTTCGCCTTCGAATGCATACATTCCGAGTCGCTGATTTCTTGACGCCCGTCATCATATGGAGGGACGCCGTCTATATGACGTATCGAAAATAAGCACGATTTCAAGTGGTCTTAGTCTCCTTTTGGAGTCAGTAGAACTGAGCAACGTTCCTAGTTCGGTTATTACACTTTCTTGTTTATGCGATTTTATGGAGAGGTGGCTTAAAACAAGGAAAATGTAACAAATCAAATATATCATTTGGACCTGAACCCCTTTTATCAACTGAATCACCGTTAATATCCATTGAATCGCCTTCAAACACAGAAAGGACTAAAGGTAAGTTCCGTTTAGTGTAATGCATGCAGGGGCTTCCCAATCTTGAACTATTCAAAGAGGAAAATTTCTGAATTTGCTGATTGAAATTCCCAGTCACCTGCATACTAGGACAAGATTTTCTAATGAAATACTTTACTACTGTGTAGAAATTTGTTTACTCATCAGCCAAAATTTGCCAAAAAAGGATGTCGCAATGACTTCAATTCCGGGCACCCCTGAATATATGCTAATACAATTGTAATACTACTAATATAAACTACAGTAACTATGCTGAAAACCGATGTAAGCAAGTGATGATGTGTTTATTTTTTTCCTCTTCCCTCGTTCTTTATTTCTGCAGATCAATGTCAAGGATTTGTCGGTCCATTTATTTTTTAATATTTTAATTGATCTTAATTTGCAAAAGGTATAACATTCAAAAGGTTGTTTGATTACTTTATTATCATATTTCTGCAGTCTCAATATCCATATAAGGCCTCGTAATGCAGAATTTTGTGTCTATTTTTTAAAAAAATTCCCAGGGGAAAATCCCCCCGACCCTGTAAAATTAGGGATATTCTACCCTCCTTCATTTAAAAGAGTTAAATGCATCCCCTACAAAGGTCATTCTTCTAAAAATATTTTAAAAAAACACAGAAAGCAATAGCATTGGAAGAAAAAAAAAACATAGGTGGGAGGGATCAGCAAAAAGAAAAAGACCCATCAACACGCACACATATATTGTATATATTCTAAAATTCTGGCTGAAATTTAAGTGCATGGTTCTTATCAATTTATTCATATCTTCTGAGCGCCGACAGACAGTACGCGGACCATGACAAACATCCTTTTGGAAACGGAAACACTAATTTTAATTTATAGCACTACTTTACAAATTACATGACATCAAATTCATGTATATAACAAATTATGTGAAAACAATTTTTTTAACAAGTTACAAAACTTGTAATAAGTACCAAATTTTTAAATAAATTTAAATGTATGCAAAAGTAAAAATTTTAATTTGAATGATTATGAATTTGTGCCGTGTATCTGAAATATTTTCAGAGCTTATTCTCAAATGTTAACAATTTCCGCTTATGTATTATAAAATTATACTGATTTAATACATTGCATGCATCAATTTAAGCACCTCCGAAGAAGGGACACCCCAATTTAAGGGACGAAATATTCGGTCCCCTTATTGTCCTTTATTGAGAACTACTGTGTATTTTCATTCTCTTGTTTTATGATAATCTTGCACAATTTTGCATACTACAAGATAAGGCCGTGTTTGCTCTGTAATAAATATTAATAATAAGTTCTTGAATATTTAATTTCGTTTTAGCAAACCTTGAACACATTATGCAGTCAAACCCTTTATAGCGGCGACGTTCCAACTATCATTTCACTTTGGAAAATACTACATCTCAGAACTAATACGACGACCAATAAAAAAATAATTTCTGCTTTAGCATCAGGTATTTCTTTTAGTAAACTCGTACTGCTTCTAAAATTTTCATTTTTAGAAATGCAACATTTGTACAAGTTATTGCTTTACTAAAAATCCTACCTTTTAATTGCAATTAGGAGAGTTCGATAAATTTGATATTAAGTCAATTTGTTTGAGCTTTTGTGTTTTAAAAGGTTACAGATTGTCAAGCACTAGCGCAGCTAGAGTTTTACCTTGTACGTGGGGGGGGGGGGGGTCATAACACTCCTTACATGAAAATAAACTATATATATATTTATATTGCCAATTTATATTAAAATCAATTACTAAGGGATCTGGATCTAACCCCCTCCCCCACGCAAAAAGAAGAGATTCTGCATACAGGAGTGCTCAACTAAGGGAGATTATGGCGCTGATTGCGCCATTGAATTTTTAAGAGGGGTGTTTTTGGGGGTATTTTTCTCATTTGGGAGGGGGCACTCTCGTTTTGGGGAAGTTTAGTGGTATTTTGTGAAGAGCTGCGCCCACCATTGCTTTTGCGAGCAATGGGCACCCTTACTACATGAATGAGCCTAATGACACAATTTTTTGGAGAAAAAAAAAAGCTCTAATAAACTAATAATATTGACTACACTTGCATTGCATACACTTCTAAGGTTTATTTCAAATTTTCAATGTAATAAAATGCGCTTCTAGAGGCATTAAAAATATCTCTGGTGGTAACCTTAGTGAAAAATAGCTTTCAGAAAATTTGGTTAAACAAAATATTGAAAAAAACACTTTTTCTAGTGTTTTAGAGGTACACGTACTATGAGAGTACCTCTTGCAAATGTGTCGATTGCATAAATTGCACTTTAATGTTAGCAAGACCCCAAAATTAGAATGAATTATTCAAGGGTAAAGTATTATACGTAAAACAAATAAATAAATATTAAGGAAAAAAATAGAGATAACACTTTTTAAACATAGAGTCTTAAAAACATATCCCCGTGTGTAAATATGAAATAATATTTTCAAAAATACTTTACTTTAAAACTTATTAAGACGCCGTGTGATAAAATAAGCAAAATTTTTATCTAAGAAAATCTGTACGTGCATGTACTGTGAATAAGTGAATGACTGAAGGTAAAAACATTTGTCTGTTGGCCATCGCATTTCTTAAAATAGTTGATCAGAAAGCCCTTCTCTAATAGGATAAAATTAAACCAAGTCGAATATTTAGTTTGCTGCCGTAGTTGACAATCAATTTCTCATTATCGTTTGCGTCATTATTAATTTGTGTCTTTTAATTTACTTTTTCCTCGCACTCCTAATGCTGTTGATTAATCCAGGTTTTGAGAAGAAACATTTTTTGCACTGAAATTAATAGACTCTTTCATTAACTTTTCAGCTAGTCTGAAGTTTATTTATTTATTTTGCATTTAAAAAAGCCTTTATATTTGATTCTGTTTTTTTTAATACTTAATTAAGATCTGACTTTATCATTTCTTTTTTGATACATCTCGGAAGATATTCTTATTACTATTATCTGTTAATTATTTTTTTAATAATGATTTTTTTTTTTTTTTTGAGTTTGATGCATTGCTCTTTTAAACAAATTCAGTCCAATAAAAATTGTATGAAACTAGACTATTAAAATGCTGATACTTGTAATAAGCTCATATAAAATATCTGTAAGATATAATAAGGAACTACAAAAAACACGGGTTCTATCACTGAAAAGAATCAGAAATATAAAGCATTAAGCACGTAAAAATGTATTTAAAAAAAGTAAATGATTGAAAATACAAAGTGTATTTGCGATAAAATTAATTCGTATTTCATATTACATCGTATATATTACGTTACAATTTGAAGTTTTGAACCATGACTGAAACATTCCAGTGTATGTACTTATGTACATAAAACTGTTTCTAAGTTCCTCAAAAAAATATTATACGAAAAAGTTCTTAAAAAACTGTTTTTCAATCACTGCTATCACAACTGCAGCTCAGAGACATGTTTTTGAAGAAAGAAAAGCGACTTGAATTATTCAAAAGTGCTTAAACGTCGACTTTCAAATGTGAGTGGAGAGCGAGTTTGCAAAACGCTGAGCTGCGCAAAGCTCAATACATCTGGAATTTATCGCCAAAGAGATCTGAAGATTTATCTTTTTTTCCACTAACGAATCCAATTCAATTGAGTACATTTAACTGCACTAATAACTAAGTTGTTGAAGTTTAGTGTTTTAAAAAAATCGTGAAAACGAATGGTTAAGATTTCTGAAAATAACCACATTGCAAAAAATGAGCTGTTGTTTTTACAATATACTTCTGGCAGCCGAGGTTCCAATTTAAGACTGGAAAATTCACACTAATAAATTGTAAAACTAGGAATTTTACAGTTTCTTACTGTAAAACAAGCAATTTTACAGTTTATTGCCGTAAAATTTAGCTGTATTATACTGTAAAAACAACAGTATAATACTGGCAGCAGAGGTTCCAGTTTAAAGCTGTAAAACGCACTGTAATAAACTGTAACATTAGTAATTTTACAATTTATTACTGTAAAATTAGCAATTTTACAGTTTAGTACTTGTAAAGTTACATTTTTTACAGTATATTACTGTAAAATTAGAAATTTTTACAGTTTATTACTATAAAATCAGTTGTATTATACTGTAAAAGCAACATTCATTTTTTACAGTGCATGAAGCGCAAAGTTAGCATTGATGTATTAATTTTTTACTTTTAGTCAGTGTAAAATTTTCACTGTATATAATTTGAAAACTGTATATAATTTTCAATAAATAATCACTGTATGTAATTTTAAATCACGCATAATGCTTAATCGCCGTATGTGATTTTCAATGTGTAAAATTTGAAAAATGCCGTGTGGAAAAAATAACATAAAACCACTAAACATAATCGTGATCTGAAACATCTGCTAGCCCATTTTACTGTAGTAACGGTATCGCTGTAAAAAAGCTACACTTACAGGATGGGGCTGCATTTTCTGTACACAGGAACGTAATTCCTGATTTTGGGGAAAGAAGAGGGGTGGATTTTAGTCTATGGCTAGTATAATTAAGAAAATTCTTATAGGGGAAGACCGCCTATATTGGACCCCCTAAGAACAGGAGGCCTGTGTAGCTCAATGTTAAGCAATACAAAAATACAAAATAGGGCATCGTAAGCTAAATTTCATCAGGAACCGCCCTAGGAGCTTACATTTTCCAAAAATATGGAAATTATTTTTTAAAAATTTATCTTACAAAAAGTTGCAAAAGTCCAATTTAAGAATATATGCGCCTATATTGAAAAGTGCGCTTCCTAAATTGGACCATGCCAGGAAATCATAGAATAATTTATATTTGAACTATACATCTTTTTTCCAGCATTTGCAATAGAATTTCTTTTGCTTCGGTCTCACTTAGGCAGTGTTGATAAACTCACCGATGGCATTTCATGTTGTAACATCTTCAACGCCAAAGTCGCCAGATTGGCGAGTTGGCATCAACGACGAGGAGTGTGGCGGCCCGCCTGAATAGAGAGAAGAGGACTGCGATCGACATGATCGAGGAACGTAAACTTTGGATTTGTGTAAATGTCTACGCTCGGGTTTTTGTTTTTGTTTATTAGTGTTCCTTTTGTTTGTGCGTCCATGTGTGTGTGTGCAATAAATATTTGTGTTCAAAAGTCCTTCCTGGCTGAACTCAATTGATGACGACGTTACAGACGAAAGAGAAATGGAGGTTCCACCGAGATCCAGTGGGCAAAGAAATCCAAGGTAGGTGTTCTCCACCAAACCTAACGTACAGGCCATTACTATAATGAGTTGTGTTCATAAAATTTAGTATTGCATTTGTTCGGGATATCATTTCCCTGTAATGAGAAGCACATCAGTGCAAGAGTTATTGTAAACACACCAGTGTTTTGTTTTTAAAGTGATAGTAAACACATCAGTGTTACATTTGTTAGAGAAATCCTTTCTCTGAAAAAAGAAAAAGCACATCAGTGCAAGAGTCATTGTAAACACACCAGTGTTTTGTTTTTAAAAGTGATAGAGAACACATCAGTGTTACATTTGTTTGAGAAATCCTTTCTCTGATAAAAACAGCACATCAGTGTGAGAGTCATTGTAAACACACCAGTGTTTTGTTTTTAATAGTGATAGCGAACACATCAGTGTTACATTTGTTTGAGAAATCCTTTCTCTGAAACAAAAAAAAAAAAAAAAAGAACAGCACATCAGTGCAAAAGAAGTTGCAACACACCAGTATTTTCTGAAAGTTATTGCCAATAAATCTGTGTGTCGGTCTTGCGTACAACCTTTCCTATAATATTAGTTATCTGTTACTAGTAACAAGCGCGCCAGTGCAAAAGTGATTGTTAATACACCAGTGTTTTATAAATTTGGAATAACCTTTTTCCAAAAAAAATATATATCTATATATAAATTAAGAGCACACCAGTGCTATACTAAGAGAAAAAAAAAATTGAGACATTTGTTTTATTCTTCATTTGAATGAGTATTTTAACGTTATAGAATATTTGCTTCATTGGGAGCAAAGTGCATTTGGCCTTGAGTATATGTGAATGTAGAGCCGAAATATAGAGGCCTTTTTGGGGTATTATGTGAAATGAACGCGATAGAAAGCAGATTGCTTTCGCTGAGTGTTCTTGGTGACGTCACCGTGCCTGCCTGCAAAGCGAATGGTTTGGTTTTGTTTTTGTGTTCGGCCAAGGTTAGAACGGTTTGATACTTTCGGGAATTTTATTTTTTTCTTTCTCATGAAAGATTTTTATTTTCATTTGGTGAATTTATTATCTTTGATTTACATTTGTCTGCATCAATCGCATTTATTACGTTTCTTGATGTGTTAATAAGGAAAAATTTATGGCTTATACAGATAGTTGGATTTTTTCGCAACTCATGTCATTGATTGCTTAAAATTAATAGGGTTGTTAAGTGTACGGCTAATAAATTGATCATGGCCTATTTAGGCAAAGCAAGAAAGCAAGATTTGATCCAAGTGGCAAGCGAATTGGGGTTGACTGCTTCGGAAAATCCAAGACTTATAGATTTAAAACAATTGATAGAGGGCAGTGAGAATTACGAGGAAGAATTTGTTAGTAATTTGCTAGATGTTATTATGGGTGACAGAATAGAAAGGGAAAGTGCAGAAAAGCAACGAAAGGCAGAAGAACGTCAGAGAGCACGGGAAGAAAAGGAGAGGGGACTTCGGATTTCAAAAGAAGCAGAGGTTCGGGAACTCCAGTTAGCGGAAGAGGCAAAACAGGCCAAAGAGCGGGAATTTCAAATACAAATGCAAAATAAAGAAATCGAGCGACAGCAATTAGAATTAGAATGTCTTAAGGCAAAGCAAAATGTTGAACAGGATAGGCCAAAGGTAGAAATAGGATTTAACCAGAATTTTCAGAAATTTATGCCAAAGTTCAACTTGAAAACCGATGACATTTGTTTATTTTTGGAACTTTTTGAGCGACAAGCAAAAGTTCAACAATTACCAAAGGAACAGTGGGTATCCTATCTAATAGGCGTCCTGCCCGTAGAGATTAGTAATCTAATTGCTAGGGAGCCTGAGGAGCAGGCTAGAGACTATAGTCACATTAAAAGTTTATTGCTAAAACGATTCAAATTAAGTGCAGAAAAATTCCGCCAACTTCTAGTAAAAACACAGAAAAATACAGAATCCACATGGTATGATTTTTTTTATGAACTAAATACCTATTTGCAAGGTTGGCTCGATGGATTAAAGATCGAAACTTTCGAACAGCTCAAAAATTTAATGCTAGTAGATCAAATTAAAAGACGTGTGTCGATTTACTTTAAGGAACATATGTTAGATGAATGGGGGTCGATAACTTCACCAAAAGAGTTAGTAGAGAAGATAGAGGAGTTTGAGGATGCGAAAAAAACCATAGGGGGGAAAAATAGAGTGGGAGATGCAAAAGGTAAACCTGTGGGTAAGCAAGTTGGAAATTCATATTATGCCAATCAGCATTTTAGAGGTAATAAAGCCGCGCTAAATTCATACCAAAAGAAAGAAAATGGAGAACGTAGTTTCGAAAAAAAGCCCGAAATTAATTTTGAGAAGAAAAAAAGATTGCAATGCTACGAATGCGGTTCATTCAATCATTTGCGGCCCCAGTGTCCTAATATTCTGTCTAAATTTAAAGAGCCAAAATCAGAAATAAATCGAATAGGGGGAAATTCAGAAAATAGTTTGTTAGATCCTTATATGATTAATGGGACAATTAATGGTTTTAAATTACCTATTCTCCGTGATACAGGTGCAACTGTAGATGTTATTTCCCAAAAATATGTAGATCAGAGCAGAATGAAGGGTGAGCATGTGTGGATTAAACATTTACTTGATGAGCACATGACCTGCTTACCTGTGGCCGAAATTGATGTTAAATGTGATTTGGGGGTGGTAAAAACTAAAGCTGCTGTTATTGGTGCCCACTTGGACCAAGGGAGATATATTTTAGGGAATCAGACTGCCGAACTTCTCAGAGAAGTTAGGGAGAATCCTCCTTTACAGGTAGAACATGTTAATGTTGTCACGCGATCCATTGCACGACATCAACAGGAAACCACGGATTTGAACACGGTAAGTTCAGAACCAGAGGTAACCGAGTTGGAGGTAGAGGGAGGATTCGAGGAAAATTCTAAGGTGGAGAAAATATTACCGCCTAGTAATATTGAGGATACAATAAGTCATGTTATTCAAATGGATTCTAGTACATTTGTTAACGAGCAGAAAAAAAGTAAAGAGCTTGCGCCATTATTACAATTAGTAAAAGATGGGAATGAGACCAATTACGGAATTGTTAATGGAGTTTTAGTCAAGAAAAAAAGTAATAAATTGGGGGAAGTTGAGAATTTGATTGTTGTTCCAGAAACTGTCCGGGAACAAATAAAAGCTATGTGTCATGAAGGGACCTCAGGTCATCTGGGAGTTCTGAAAATGAAAGATAGATTGGTGAGACAATTTTTTTGGCCAAATTGCTATAAAGAAGTAGAAGCTTATGTTAGAAGTTGCGACGCGTGTCAACGTGTGGGAAAGGCGAATGATCAGAAAAAAGCCCCATTAGCTACTGTACCAATCATATCAGAATTATTTGCCAAAATAAATGTTGATGCTTGTGGGCCTTTGCCAATGTCCACTGAAGGTAATAAATACTTAATTACGGTAATGTGCTTGGCTTCAAAGTACCCAGACGCTGTCCCAGTGCCAGATATAACTTCGAAGTCGGTTGTAAACGCACTTCTACAAGTTTTTAGTCGAATGGGTTTTCCCAGGGAAATACAAACTGATCAAGGGAAATCGTTTATGAGTGTCTTAACTGTGGAGTTTCTGCAGAAGTTTGGAATAAAAATAGTCAGGAGCTCAGTATATCATCCACAAAGTAACCCGATAGAACGCTTCCACCGTTCCTTGAAACGGATTTTGAGAGTCTTATGTATTGAAGCTGCCCCAAATTGGGAAATTCAACTACCTGCTGCACTTTTTGCTTTAAGGACAGTTACCCATGAGAGCACAGGCTTTAGCCCCGCAGAATTGGTACACGGCCAAAATTTGAGAACTCCAACCGTACTATTGTACGAGAAATGGTTGGAACCCCCAGAAAAAAACAATACGGTTGTCGAATACATCTTTGATTTGATAAATAGGCTACGACAAAGTAGAGAATTGGCTGCGCAGTCGATGGAAGATAAGAGAAACAAAAGAAAAAAATGGTACGACAAAAAGGCCATTAAAAGAGAATTTCAGGAGGGAGATACGGTATTAGTCTTAGAAGTAAATCAGCCCCATAAATTAGCTCCGAAATGGAAAGGACCCGGTAAAATCGAGAAAAGGTTATCAGAAACTAATTACGTAGTCAGCTTTCAAGAGAATCAGGCGGGAAATAAAGTATATCACATTAATATGCTAAAACCATATTACAAGAGAGTTGAATTTATAAATATGGTAGATTTCGTGGAAGGGGAATTATCTGAACCATCAGACATTGAGGAGGAATTTCCTTACATGGTAACTGACCCCAATGTATTTGATTTTAATGAAGTCATTGAGCACAATTGCCTGAGAGAAAGACTGAATGATGATCAAATCCTAGAATTGAGGAATTTGTTGGTTAAGTTTTCTGTACTATTTTCCAATATTCCAGGGAAAACTGATTTGGTCCAACACGATATTGAGCTAATTAGGGACAAGCCCGTACAAAGTAAACCATATAGGATGACAAATCGGCAGAACGAAATCTTAAAGGTAGAGATCGAGAAAATGTTAAAATACAAAATTATAGAGCCAGGTGCATCAGAATACACGTCACCTATGATCCTCGTTGAAACTCCTGGTAGGGATCCTAGACCATGCATAGACTACAGAAAGTTGAATGAAGTAACGCGTACCCAGTTTTATCCGATACCCAATATCGAACAACGGGTAGAAACAGTGGCTTCCGCCAGATTTATCTCTCTGATAGATTTAACTAAAGGGTATTGGCAAATACCGTTGAGTCAAAAGGCCCAGAAAATCGCTGCGTTTGTAACTAGTTTTGGAGTTTATAGACCTTTACGTATGCCTTTTGGACTTAAGAATGCTCCATTTTATTTTAGTAAATTAATGAGTGAAATCTTATCGGGGTGCGAGAAGTATGCCATGCCATATTTAGATGATATCGCAATTTTTTCTGAAACCTGGGAGGAGCATTTAAAACATTTGCACGACATATTGGAGAGGGTAAAAAAGGCCAGGTTGACAATCAAACCGTCAAAGTGTAAGTTTGCACAGGACGAGGTACAATACCTAGGTCACATAGTAGGAAGAGGTAAACGTTCGCCGTCAGAACTCAAAATTAAAGATATCCAGACTTTTCCAGTTCCTAGTACGAAGACAGAAGTTAGAGCTTTCTTAGGTTTAGCTGGGTATTATCGACAATACATACCAATGTTTTCGGTTATAGCTGCTCCACTAACGGATCTATTAAAAGGGAAAAGTAAAAGGGGAAAAATTACTTGGGATGCGAAATGTAATGAAAATTTAATTTGCTTTAAAAAAAAAGCTTTTAGTAAAAACCCGCCCTTTCCATGCTCCAGATTTTTCCAAACCAAATTTTTATTTCAGACGACCGTCCCGATTAAAGGGTTTTTTGGGGGTTGTACGGCACAGAAAAGAAAGGATGGGCCCCCCAAAAATTTTTAATCCGCCCCCAAAAAATTTAAAACCCCCCCCCCTGGAAAAAACTTTCCCCCAACCCCCCGAAAAGGTTCCCAAATTTTTCCCACCCCCAGTAAAAAAGGGGAAAACCCCCCTGGAAACAAAATTATCCACCCGGCCCCAAAACCCATTTTTGGGTAAAAACCAAAAGCCCCCGGGGCAATACCCCCATGTTACGAGGGTTACCCTGCCCCCCAAAAACCCCCCTGGCCTAAAAAGGGTTTTTGACAACAAAACCCCTTGAAACCCAAGGGGGTTTTTTAAAATAAAACCTCCCACCTGTTTTAAAAATTCATTGAAAAAAGAAAAAAAGTGTTGTGGGTCCCTTTTTAACCCCGTTTTTAAAAAAATTCCCCATGTTAACGTAAGAAAGCAAAAAATTTTTTGGGAAACCCCCCTTTTTTCGGCCGATTTTTAAAAGGTTTTTTCTGTTTTTAAATTTAATTTTTCCCCCAAAAACAAAACCCCCCCCCCTTTTTCCCCCCCACCAACCCCGAAAATTTGTGTCCCCGTGCCCGGGGAAAACCCAAATTTTCGGGGTACGGGGATTTTACTTCTGTAAATCTTTAAAAAGCCAAAAATCGCCAAATTTGGGGAAATTGGCTTTTAAAAGACGGGAGTGGGCCCCCGGGCCCGAATAGGGGAGAAGAGGACTTTCGAATTTGGAAAATGGGGGGGGGGGGGGGGGGGTTCGGGGGGGGGGGGGGGGGGGGGGGGGGGGGAAAGGGGGAAACTTTGGATTTGTGTAAATTTCTTTCGCTCGGGTTTTTTTTTTTTATTAGTGTTCCTTTTTGGGTTGGGGCGGGGCCATGTGTGGTGGGGCAAAAAATATTTGGTTTTAAAAAATTCCCCCCTTCCCGGCTACCTCCAAAAAGTGAAAGACGGTTTTCAATGTGCTTAAACATGGGTTTTGAACTTTTTTAATCTTACAGAAATATTTTTTCAAAAACAAAATTTTTTTTGAGTTTCCTGCTTTTTCTTTGTGTTCTTTTTTTCTATTCCTTTTTTTCATACGGTGTTAGGGAAAGATTGTGAGATAGCCTTTTTTTTGTTCTTTCTTTTCTTTTTTAGGGAAGGGAGTGACCGAGGCTTTTTAAAATCCATTTTTTTTTTTTGGGGGTTAACAATCCTCTTTGAGGGGAACTATCCCCTGATTTTTCAAGCTTTTACTAAAATTTTAAGGGCGAGCTAGTTTGTACATGGTGTAAAACATTTTCAACTTTTAAAGAGCATGAAAACCTTTCACTTTGATAGTTTTTTTTCCTTTGGGCACTTACCCCCTCTACTCTGCTCCAGCAAATCCCAATTTCCATTAAAAAACCGACTAACTTTTGCCGCATCAACGCGGCGGAAAATGTGTTTTGCCTCAAATTACCACTTAAAAACGTCATGCACCTTACACAACGAAAACTCACAATCTAATAAGTGACTTATAAACAAGAGACATAATATAAATTCTTTACACAGATAAGTACATCATGCAGTACGAAACAGGTTGTGAGTATAAAACAAGAACATAATATTCAAAGACATGAATATAAAACATAATCTTCACAGTTGATACAACCATTCTTTTGACGAATTAACTTCTTGCTTTTCGAATAAATATACAAGCTAATCAAGACAATGTTGTAGTATTTTTCATGTTGTCAAATACCTTTCTCTTTGCTCTAGAGTGCTTTGAGATAACCTCACGAAATTTTAATAAAGAAATAAAACATCTGACTGAAAGAAATATGCACTAATAAGATTGAATAAAACAAATTTGGTTCCCATAAAAGTTTATGACTGTCTCATTACAGCCCATTTCCTTTATTTAACTCTTTAATTTTCATTCTTTTGCACAAAGTATTTCAAAATGTAGGAAGCTGCATTTAATTTTGACGCGCATCTAATTGTTGTCTCAATGCTTATTAATAGTTAACTTACTTTCAATCTACTTTGTAATATCTATATTTTCTTACTCCTGCAGGTGCACAGGACACAGAAAGATCCCTACAACTCGAGCCTGATCCGCATTTCACATAAGTCTACAAAAAAAATCTTGTTCAAGGACTCGCATTCTAACATCGCAGGCTAAAATTTACATATCAACTAGGTTACAGTGGCAACAAGAACACAAAAAAACGAACTACTCGAGTACGAAACAGCATCAGAAATATATGATAATTTGTAAGACAACACATAAAGATTTCAGAGCGAGGGTTTTTCTTTCTGGCTACCAAAACTTTATTGAATCTCCATAAGCTTAGAACCCACAAGATTTTTCACTCAAAAGAAAGAAAGGGCTTTTTAGTATAATCTTAGCCTCTACGATACCTTTTTTCTAGCTCTCTGAATTCTAAAGTTCTTGCTCACTTTTGGCGTTTTAGAATTCCAAATGTTTCCCTTCTTTCGCTCCAGTAAAAATGGCGACACGAGTTGAGATGATGCAAGATTAGTTTAAGGCTTCTTTTTAAAAAAAAGTAATATTTCTATTTCAACTTATTTTATTTCAACAAATTTCTAATAGTACCTTTTAAATTAAGAAAATTTAAATGTTGGTAGAATAAATAGAATCGTTTCTCGCGAACAATTTATTTTGTGCGGCTAAATGTGTAAGAAAGAAACCTTTTTGAATGATTTACTACTGAAAGGAAATGGGACAGTAATATATTTTTTATTTACATCATCTTCATTTTTTGGCATCTCTCTTGTAATTTATTTTCCTATGTAGGTAATGCAGTATAGGGGAGAGAATAAGGAATTGGAGTACAATATAAATTTGGTACGTTTTAAAACGTTTTGAAAGTAAATTATTAATACAATAACTCACAAAATTGAAAGGTTTGTAAGTTTGCTCTTTTTGGTCTTTCTCTCTAACGAGAGAATGGTAAGATCTTGCATTTTCAAAAAGAAGTAATTGCTATTTTTCATTTATAGGCTGCTGAATACGTTGGTGGGTGTCTAATTTTTCACAATTACCTCCGTGATTTGGAATGATTATAAAGGAGGGAAATTTGAGCTTTCTCTCGAAAATGTTTCGAAATTGAAATCTGAAACTTATGTGATCAATATATACAAACCAGTATACATAGTAAAAAGTGAATAATAAAAGTCAACCGCCCCTCCCTTGAACAACTTCTGGATCGGCCCTTGATACAAAGGAGGGGCGGTGGGGCCGATCGCCCTTAAGGGACTCTGCCCCGGTAAATCTTCAATTCTGCAGTTCAAAAAAAAAGGGCTTTTTTTCGATTAATTTTTTTGTTGGGAAAAGGGAGGTTTGGGGCTCTCTTCCGGAAACGCTTTGGAGCAAAAGTCTGAAACATTTTCAAACCGGGATACATAGTAAAGGGTAAATAACAAAAATATGATCGCCCCGCCCTTTAAACATTTCTGGATACGCCCTTGGTCACATCACTTCATTTAAATACTTTTGTTAAACTATAAGAGAAAAGTTCCTCGTTGCTTAGAAACCTGTTTTACTATCTTTAGAAATAAAGTTAAATTTCAAAAGTAGACCGCAGTTCACAGGAAAATGCAACAGTTTATTTATTCCCTTTCACAAAATATTTCTACTCACCGTCGACAGTTTCAATACAAATAAAATGGTTAGTTTTCCGTTACATTCAAGGAACATAATGAAAGGTTTAAAGCATTTCTAAGCAGTGAATAATAATCATTGTTTCAAGTTAATGTCGAAAATGACACTCAGACATAATTAGCTTATGCATGTAGCTGTTATTTCACGCAATATTTATTCATTTATCGGACATGACTGCTTCAAGGTGAAAGGAAGGGAAGTAGATTTTTAATTAGTATCGCACATAGCTACGTTATGTATTATTAATTTAAAGTCATTCAATAAGGAAGTTAAGGATTTCTGCGATACATAAAACTCCTCTTTTGTAATAGTAACGTTTCCTTTTATACACATTTGAGAGGAAAAAAAACGCAGCAAAACTGCTTATATTTTAAAAGTACATAATTTATGAAAAATTGAGTGATTTGGCTTTTTTTTTTTTAAAGTGAAAACTACTTTAGGCACGTTGAGCATTTTTTGAGATCGGAAAAAACAATTGAACTCATGACATTGTTACCTTTACCGACACTTCTACATAAGGATGTACGTACATTTATTGGGTAAGGTCAGTGGGGTAAAATGGGTTAGGTTTATTAGAAAATTCTTTAAAAACTGTGCAAATAATATTGTCCTTCAGTGTTGCCTTTTTTATGCGTTATTGATACCAAGGAACAATTTATATGCAAAATAAGGCGCAACTTCTACTTCAAAGTTACAGATAATAGCGATTAAATGTTTTTCTTAAAAGAAGCTTAACTGTGTTCATTATAAGAAATTTTGATTTAAAGAAAAATAAATGAAAATACAATCAAGTTTTTAACCTAATGCCTAGAGCACATTTTCAGAAATAACTTCCTAAAATGTTGAAGACAAAACAGCAAAAGATGAATTTTCCAAGGTATTAAAACAAGCGCAGGGTAAAATGAATCATGTTTCGCATTAGGTTAGGCATAGCATATGTTAAAGAGCTAATTATATTTTTTGCTTGCTAACGCATATTTTATTGTCATTGCGTTAGCGGATCTTATAAAATAATCTTATGACGATAAAATCTTACCTACTTTCCGCTTCTTCTTGTGCGCTTGCAATCGTGTCGCTGTTGTGAAGAGAAGATTCGAAAAGAGAAATCATTTTTTATAAAATATTATATTAGAATTAAATATTGACATTTTGACTATTTACACTCAAACTTCTACAAAATCAATTCAAAACGTTCTATCAAAAATCAACTGTGTCTGTTCGTTCCATCAATTTTTATTATTTTCATCTCATTCTTCACATCACTTCAGTTCAGTTCATTTCATTTTGTTCAAACCAAGAAAAGGCTAAAAATAACCTGCAGACGATCGAAAGCCCAGTTGCAAGAGTGATGCAAGTATGTACTAACTTAAAATAAGTAATATATTGCTTTGTCATTCTTTTGATACACAAGCGTATAGTGCAAAAAAGTTACATTAAATCTAAAAGCCAATATTAAGAGCACAGTTTTTGTCCGATAAACTTCCTTCATTAAATGTTGTTAGGGAGTTAAGCATAATACATTCTACAGAGCCGTAAGGAATAAATTAAAAATTGAAAATAAGAATAATACTTATCTGCAAGTAAGATGTTGTAGACGTGGGGTCCCAAAAATACCTTCCTTCAGAGAACAACTAGATCCTTACGACGAAATCACAATGACGTTAGCTTTGTGACGGTACCAACCGCGAATTTTTAATTTTCTTTTATTTAAAGACAGTTGGATGAGCTGAATTATCCACTGAGTCATTTTTCCCTTAATATTGAAAACAATCAAACTATTAAGAATTCTGACGGATACGCAAATTGATTATTTTTATGAAAAATGTTTCTGTGAATGTCCGAAATATGTTAAAGGCCGACATGAGATCAACATTCACATACCAAAGACGTCGGCAAAAGACCAAATACCTCCAGTAAATCACCGGCAAAAGTCGAATTTTCCAATTTTGGTCTCTCAGGTTAACACATTCATATTCTATTTATAATGCACCAAAGACAGTCGCATTCTAATGCGTGTATGATGATTTCACTGCAAATTACTGACTTTAACCTACGTTATTCTGGACTGAATCAATGCGAAAAAGGGAATTCTGTATTGCATTTAGAAATATTGTTCCATACGTTTTCTCTCAGAACCAACTTATTTTTTATTACTTTCTTTTTTGCAAAGAATCTCAATTAAAAAGAATCCTTAAAATTATTCAAAAGCAAAATGTCTCTATTCTATTCATTGTCAAGAAGCTTCATCCCCAAGAGATTAAAAGACGAACTATAGTACTGGAAATCAATGTAATGGAAATCCTGACCGGAATATTTATTCACGAATTTGTTTTCGCGCTCTCACCTTTCCTTCCTTCACTTGAGGATTTTCTTCTATCCCAGCTAGCTCGGAATTTATTACTTCAACTTATGTGCCTCAAGTTGAACTTGACTTGTGTAGAAAGCACATTTCGCTAATTTTGCATTTAGAACGGAACACATTCAGTAGCAATTTCCGAATTTTTACTTTTACGAAGTTTGAGTTTGATGGTTTGAATGGTTAATAAACTTAAAGTTCCTGTTGTTCATTTTAGGAATCAGTTAAAATAACGTTTATTTTTTTTTCTCTTACTCTATGTTTCAAAATTAATTTTAAAAGAGTTTTATTTCTTTATTTTGCGTTCACAAATGGTTCATTGTGTATTTCAACTCTTCCTCCACTATTCATACATGTTCCATGTACCGTTACATTATGTCTCTCTGAAATACAGAAAAAATGTAGGATGTCTGTGCATCCATAAGCTCATATCTTCGTGTCTGCACTCTGCAGTGCTTCTGCGTATTTGTGCTTTTTAACATTGTTCTATATGCTTTTGGGTCAAGGCTTATGTGCTGCTTAAATTCATTAATGCAATACTAGAAAACTCAGTATGTGATTTAGAGAAACAAAAATTAAATAGTAACGCGATCATCTTATGTCTTTTCGAAGTTAGACCACCCAAAAAATATAGTAAGCCTAACCATACCTCTCTCTAGATTCTCATAAGCTCCAAATCATTTTAACATGAGTACACGCTTCAGTTTCTTTTCAGTTATTAAAAAGATAAAATATTATAAAGGCGTACAAGGAAGTGATGTAGAATTCATTTATTGAAAAAGGCCTACTCAATTTCTCGCCATCTTTTTTTTTTTTTTTTAATTTTCTTCCTTCTCTCTTCTCTCTCAAAAAATGCTGCTGAATACTTCTAATTTTCTTTTTCTGTTTTGAAGTCAAGCTCTCTAATCGCTAATTATTTTCTAAATCCCTATTGTTGCTTTAAACTATTATGTAATTTGCACATTTATGTGGCAATTACGAACGTATGTAGAAGAAGGGTAAAAATTCTTGAAGAAACTCTAAGTCAAAATTGAGCTTCTTCAAGGGTTTTCCTCGTATAATGTAATTATATTTGTTTATGAGAACAATTTTCATTCGCTAATTCTTCAAAAATACACTAAGTTGACTCCAATTTTCCATTTATATATAGAGAGAAGATAACGAGGGTTTGTTGTGCGTTACGTAACTACTATCTTTGTAGCTAACAAAACCAATAAATATTTCAGAGCTAGCGACATTAAAGGAAAATGTTTGACAACCGAATACTGACGTAATCTAAGGTGTTTGAAAAAGCAAATTTCTAGAATATTATTATTCATACCTATCTTATTACATAGAATCTAGTTGTAAATAACTTTAAAAATGAATAAAACAAAGATACATTTATTATAACAGTTTATCTTAATATATCTTGAAGTGTTTCCTTATCAACCTCTTTTCCTTAAAAATCTGAGCACTAGAGCTAAATTTTCTGTTGATGGTTTTAAAAATAGTAGTCATCTCACCCTTATTGCCCAATCGTTAGAGGAACGATACCGTGACTCGTTTCTTTCTTTCTTTTTTATTTTTTTATTGTTATGAGTCTGCAAATAGCTGAGCAATAAAAGGGCGCATCTAGTGAAAATGCATTCATTGAATAAAATAACCGAAGAATCGATGTTTTTAAGCCCGTTTCAATTCCCCACACTCTTAGAAGATAAAGAAAGGTGTTTATCTCTACGAGACTGAAATGAAACATGACAGCAGCTTTTTTTTTTTCAGAAGCCAAGATTTTCAAGGTTTTGTGTGTTATTTTTTTTTAAAAATCACAAAAAAAATATCTGTTTATATCCCATGTAAAATAGTATAACATGCATAATAAAAAAAATGTTTTTGGCAACTGTTAGAAATTCAATCTGATGAAATAAATCGACTTGAATTTAGGAAAAGAATGCATCTTTTAGGTTTTTCAACAAAAATATCTAAAGGGATCGAAGGGAAAAGGGAATCGTTTCGTCAAAACAAGAAAGTGGAAGAAAAGTCCCAATCCCGTTTCTTACAAAAAACTTTGTTCCTCGTAACTCAGAAACACGTGTGTGCAATAAGCTACAACTTACCACCAAAAGCTGGAGCAAAAGGCAGAACTGAAATCAAATATTAAGCAGTTCGTTACGGCATTCAATATGTACTAGTACTAACTAGAAAAAAAAATAGCTAAGAGAACTTGTAGAGAATAGCTTCTCCAAACTTGTTTGTTTCTCTTAAACTGGGATTAATTAGCTTGCTATACGACAAAGCAGAGAGTCCCCCCCCCCCTTGTTTTTTCTTTGTTTGGGTTAGTCAACTTGCAATAGTCATAATCCCCCTCCCCCGGCAAGAAACCTCTCACATCAGCCCTCCCCCTCCCCCTTCAGCTGTGGTAAAACTATTCCAGATTAACCATTTATCTAAAACAAGTGTTGATATCTGGGCGATTTTCATTGCAAACTTCTTTGTGTTTTCCAGTATTTGCAGTCAGTTTGAACATAGTTTCAATTTATGAAACTTATAATGAATTCTCAAATAAATTACATCCTTAATCTCTGTTCACCTGAGATTGAAAATGAAACTGCCACGACACTTTGGGCATAGAATATGCTTAACAAAAGTAATTCTTTGTCGCAAAGAAAATTTGCAATGAAAAGAATCATAAAAGGCGTCTTCCTCTGATTTGTAAACCAAGAGTCTAGAAGAAATTAGCAAGTATATTCATTTTTCTAAATTAGTTTCTTTCTCTTGAAGTGGGATTAATTAACGTGTTATATTACAAAGCAGAGAGTTTCACCCTTTGCTTTCCCCATTACAAACCAATAATGACTGCCGAAAATTCTAATTAAAATTACATTAGTGATATTTTATTTGTTGCTGTTACACTTTGAACTTAATGTTTGTGATTTTAGTTCTCTTCAGGAGTTAATTACGCTTTCAGTTTCAGCTTTTTCTTTACAGCATCGTAAACAGAAACTCTTCCAAGGTATTTATCTCAGTTTTGTCAAAGCGAAAGGCGGAATAAAGTCATTTTTGTACTGAATATACGAAAGGAGGATGCACCACATATTGCATGCCTAAAGGGTATGATGATAAAGGTTAGTTAATTTAAACAATGGCCATATAGGATATATTCTACTTCCTAGAGGGAAGGCAAGAAATGTATTGTAAAATTATTATAATTTTTATTTATGATGAATTTTGGTAGAATTTTCAAAATTTTAAACTATTTTGCTTGCTCTCTTATCTTTATGGGTGTCTGATTATATTTATGCGTTGCTGCGGCTTTGAACATTTTTCCCCGCTTAAAAGCGGAAAATGAAGCATTACAGCAAAAACTTCTCCGGGAGGGCAAGCCTTACCTCACCTGAGTTTCTGCTGCTAAAAATACCATATGAGCATTTATATTGCTGCTTAAAATGCTTAGCACTGAGCTATTATGGCATATAACACCAATAAATCTACTTTGTTACAACTGTCTGTAACAGTAGCAACGCCTGGACTTTCTTGTTTTTATTATAAATATTTCAAAGGCGTCCGAAGAGGGGCGGGAGCGCTGCGTTAGGAGTGCTGCAAAGGTATATGAATGCACCGTACTTAAACGCATAATTCAAATATATTCACTTTTTTTGGCTATTGCTATATAAATATAGCTTATAAGGCAGGTATAAATAAATTAAGTAAGCGAGCACTCTAAAATGGTTAGCTCCTAATCCCACTCTTTTAAAGGTCCCCTGGAGTTCCTTTTCGCGAGGTTCCACCGCTGTACGCATTTTTATTGGTTTTATGAACAAAGATTTGATAGTTATCTGAGGCATGAAAATGCAATTATACCTGTTAACATGAAGCTACACTGTAAAAATAGATGTTGTTTTTACTGTATAATACAGCTAATTTTGCAGTAATTTTACAGCATTAAAATTGCGAATTTTACAGTAGTAAACTGAAAAATTGCTAGTTTACAGTAATAAACTATAAAGCTGTTACTTTCACAACTTATTACAGTGCGTTTTATGGTTTTAAACTGTAACCCTCTGCTTAAACTGTTGTTTTTACAGTATAATACAGCTAATTTTATGGTAAAATTGCTAATTTTACAGAAATAAGCTGCAAAATTGCTAGTTTTACAGTAATGAACTATAAAATAGCTAGTTTCACAGTTTATTACTGTGCTTTTATAGTTTTCAACTGGAACCTCTGCTGCCAGTATTCTACTGTAAAAACAACAGCTTTTTTTGCAGTTTATGGTAAAAATAATAACAATAATACACTAGTGGACTTAATTCTGGACATTTTTCAAAGATTTCATCATTTAAAATTGTATAATGAATTATTAGATTTATTTATTTCACTTAAATCATTTATTTATAACTTCTCTAATATGTGCGTATTTATTTCATGTGAATATTTTTTTTTCTTTTAATTATTAAACAATATCAAATATTACAATTACAATAATCTAATATAATTTCACAATATTAAATCAATTATTAAGTCAATATTTTGCAAAAAAGCGTTGCTTTATCTTATTTTAGCTGTC
The DNA here is from genome assembly GCA_038373865.1 of Uloborus plumipes. Classification (NCBI taxonomy): domain Eukaryota; kingdom Metazoa; phylum Arthropoda; class Arachnida; order Araneae; family Uloboridae; genus Uloborus; species Uloborus plumipes. The sequence continues at coordinate 180,109 of JAXGGA010000395.1, forward strand.
AAAGTAAATTATCCAAATAAATCAAAACTCATTAGAAATCGTTTTTTTTTTTTTTTCCCCACAGTTTGCATGAAAAAAAAAATAACTAAATAAAATAAGGGTAATATTCACATGAAATGAATACATATGCATAGAAAAATTATAAATAAAAAATTTTAGTGAAATAAGTAAATCTAATAATTCATTATACAATGTTGAATGACAAAATCTTTAAAAAATTGAAAAGTGTCCAGAATAAGTCCACTAGCGTAAATAAAAAAATGAACCAAATAAAAATCAACAATGTAAGTTAATTTTTAACATAAATAATGCTATGAAAAAGTGAGGGTAGCCTGTTTTTCTAGGAAGCGCTTGGGATCGTCATGGCAAATCTATTGAGAGCTCCATTGAGGGTCATGCCCCGTTTCTGCCTTTGCGTTGGCGTCTTTGGCGGATGTGTGTTGGACATAACTTGAGGTGATGTTTAGGGAGTCGAGCGACCTTGCCCATTATCTGAACAAAATGTAATTGGTTAGACGCCTTCCATGCCTTCAGGTTTTTTTTTTTTTCCTTTTTTTTTTTTTCTTTTTTGTGATCGACGGAGAAATTTCAAAAACACCTACCACACTGCAAAAAATGAACTGTTGTTTTTACAGTATAATACTGGCATCAGAGTCTCCAATTTAACTTTAAAATGCGCAGTAAAACTCTGTAAAACTAGCAATTTTGCAGTTTCTTACTGTAAAGTTAGCAATTCTACAGTGTGTTGCCTTAAAATTTAGCGGTATTATACTGTAAAAACAACAGTATAATACTGGCAGTAGAGGTTCCAGTTGAAACTAAAATGCACGGTAATAAACTGTAAAATTAGCAATTTTTACAATTTATTACTATAAAATTAGCCGTATTATACTGCAAAAACAACATTTATTTTTTACAGTGCAAGGTCCTTCGAAAATTCGGCAAAATTTATCTTTGCCCTCGTAAACAAAAATTATTATGATCCTGTTTATCAGAGAAATAGTTTTACATAAGAAAATCAAATTCATGAAATATTGTCAAATATGTCTCCCTTTCTGATGTGAGATTAGTCGCATATATTTACTTGCACTCACTGAATAGTGAATAGGGGTAGCGTCATAGTTCCGAAGCATAAGAATGAAGTTTAAATTGTAAATTTGTTCCTTTTATTACATTGTTGTTTCTTATTAAAATAAAAAATATCTTTAAAGGTTGTAATTGCTTCAAGAACCTGTTACAGTGAAACCTCTCCAAGCGGCCACTGCTTCTTTCCATGATCCTTTTTACTAAAAGAATCTTGAAGATCAACACCAAATTAAGTGTGACCACAACCAACGAAGAAGAAATTCTGCACAAGTCATCCAAAAATTGGTTTTATAAATTAAATGAACAAGAGAAATTCTTTGTAAAAGAAAAGGTGAAAAGAGGTTTCTAAAAGAAAACTAGCTATTACTTTGAAAGTATATGTGGATTTTGTAAGGTTTCATTACTATTTTCAAAACAAGTACGATTTTTCCCCTCCAAATGCGTTTCAAATATCAGCCTGACATCTGTTTTGAATTGTATTTCTGACTTTTGTTTCTTCTTTATTTAACACAAATTTTCACAAGATCTAAATATTAGTCTTAAAAATTATCGAGTCCTAACCAGTTGTTGCGTGATAAATAGTCGGACTTTCCTGATGTAGATGGAACATGAAATTTGTCCTTCTTCTTTATTTTACATAGATTTAGAATTAAAATTCAAAATTTTAGAAAAATAATTACCATGTATTTTTCAGTTTATAAAATGCTTGTAGGTAAAATAAGAGGAAAAAAATAACGGAAACAAACCGTATCTGATTAGAGTCGGAATTAAACATTTCTGGGCTCTTGAAATCAATTTTTAGGGACTCATTACGATAAATTTTTGGGACCCCTTTGTCTATAATTCTTAAAATAAGTATTTGTTAGAAACGTATTATTCTCATTTTTCTTCATGTGTTTATTTTTTCGCTACTAATCAGCTTTTGCGAAGACATCATGTAGCAGGCATATGAAGAAAATATTTGAAACTAGTTTAGCTTTGTAAAAAAGTGTCTTCATTACAGTTATTTTAATAAGCTTCCTTAGAATATAAAAATCATCTATCTTTGGATTAATAACTACTCGAGCTGTAAAAAAATATTCGTTTGAAACTATTGTTTATATTTTTTCTCTAAGACGTCGTTTTTCAGCACAGTTTGATACGCAAAAAACTAATGCACGATCTAATATTACACTGCAAAAAATGAATGATCTGCTGTTTTTACAGTATAATACTGGGAGCAGAGGTTCCAATTTAAAACTATAAAATGCACAGTAATAAACTGCAAAACTAGCACTCTTACAGTTTTTTACTGTAAAGTTAGCAATTTTACAGTTTATTGCCGTAAAATTTAGCTGTATTATACCGTAAAAACAACAGGATAATACAGCTAATTTTAGTAATAAAATGTAAACATGGCTAATTTTGCAGTAATAAGCTGTAAATTAGCAATTCTACAGTTAATCACTGTAAAATTGCAATTTTTACAGTTAAGTACTGTAAAATTTGTAATTTTACAGTTTATTACTGTAAAATTAGCCATTTTTAGTTTGTTACTATAAAATTAGCTGTGTTATACTGTAAAAGCAATATTCATTTTTTACAGTGTATATACAGATACAGATGAGTGCTAAAATAAGCAAAAACATTGTTCCACGTATATTTTTGGACCCCTTCTGAGTAACTATGCCGTTTGGGGCCAAGTAGTTGCAACATTGGAAATTCTCCCCAACAATACCTGATCACTCTACGGAGATCACAGTAACTTACATTTCATTATAGAAAATGATACTCAGGGGCAACGGCATTAAGTTGCAAAGCGGATTGGACTGAAAAAATTCAATTCCGAAAATGGAGCCATAAGTAAGTTTAACTCTTGAAGGGGTAATAATTCGTCCTCAAATACTCCGCTAGGGGGCGTAAAAGGGAGGAAAGAAAGGAAACACGGAGTGAGATCTGCATCCACAAAGCAAGACGAATGTTTTGTAAAACTATCATAAATCTGGATGCATGATAAATGTTCCTACAAATTCCGCCAAAGCCATAATTTACGAACAAAACAGTTTTTTGTCGAAAGACAACATGAATCAACTTAAATCCAAATAGAGACATTGCACAGATCAAGAACAACGTTTAGAGCAGTGGTTCCTAAACTTTCTGAGCCTATTGCCCCCCTCCCCTCTTTCTTTTTAGAAAAAACCTGAGATGGAGTAATTGTCTAATTTTAATTTCAAATAAAATTTCTATACACTGCAAAAAAATAAATTGCTGTTTTTACAGCAGAATATTGAAAGAAGTGGTTTCGGTTTGAAACTGTGAAAGCGCAGGAATAAACTGTAAAACTAGTTATTTTACAGTTTATTACTCTAAAACAGTGGTGGCCAACCCGCGGCACGCGTGCCACAATGTGGCACGGCAGAGCTCTAACAGTGGCACGCAAAGACTTTTTGAAAAAACTCCAAAATTGAGGAAAAAATGTCGATCTCAAAAATATTGATAAAAACTAAAACCCTTAAACTGATAAATATAATGATATGACGATTAAGTGTCAGAAGGCTGGCTTACAAATTGTCTGAACTACAATATTGCAAAGTACTTAGCGTTAGCTTCGGACACCCAACGAAAGCTGCGACGCTCCAGACAATGCTTTGTAAAGCATATTTCTGTATCTCAGAACCAGACTAACGTAAGTCCATTTTCGTCATTTTTCGGTAGAGGGGAAAAACGATTGTCGAATACATCGTTTTTCCCCTCCTACCGAAAAATGACGAAAATGGACTTACGTTAGTCTGGTTCTGAGGTACAGATTTGAGCTTGACACGAATGAAACTTTAGATGCTGCAGAATGGATTCTTGATCTGCAATAGGTTTATCAACGGGTGATGAAATTTATAAAAAAAGTTGACTATGTAACTAAAATTAAAAAACCAAAATTTGACAAAATTCGGTATTTTTGCACAAACGAAGACCCTTAAATTGTTTTTGTTACATTACTTGAAAATAATTTGGGAAAAAAAACCTTCAAAAGTGTCATCGAATTATCTATCTCAGAAATTCCTTGCGAAACAATGAGACTTTTTCTCTGTTGGTGAACCTATTGAGTTCATTGTATGAACAAACTACGAATTAGAACGCTGAATGTTTTGTGAACTTTTTCTCAGGAGAAAGAGGAGAGTATGGCAAGTTACTCCTTCATTGAAATGTGCGATAGCTATCCAAAGGAAAAATAGTCATAAGATTTTAGAATTTTAGGGAGTGTGTTTTGTGTGTTTTTTAAAATATCTGGAAGGAAAGCAATGAGGACTTGCTACTTAGGAATGAAGAATAGCAGTTGAATTTAGCTACGTCATCTCTAATTGTCCGGTGTTTAAGTAATTTAAATTTAAGATATAGTACAAAAAAAGTTTCCTAAACCAGTATAGGCCATCTGCATTCTTTTATGATGAAACTTCAGTTTCTTTCTCTACTTTGGAGAAAAAAGAATAAAACATTAAAATTAATACTACCCAAAATGTAACAACCCAAATTTAGTAATTTTTCCAATGATATATGGAGAAAATTTTACACCTATTTTAAATATTCATTCAGTATTAGGTTTGATGATTTTCAGGATGATAAAGAAATGCTAATCTTTTTCAAATTCTTTGTCTATTTCTCTACAAGTTACTACTTGTTACCCTTCTGAAATCCAAATCGGAATTATTGACCTTATGCTTTGGTGATCAAATATAAGAGCTTACTTCAACAGAAAGTCATCCATGTTATATAGAAATTTGGAAATTTGTAACAATTTTTTTTTCACGTTTACACACTTTAGCCGGCTAGTGCTGTTGTAGATTTGGTTCAAAATGCGCCTCTAAACAAATATTTTTTTTATGAATGATGAAAAATCTAAATACTATTGAATATTAATTCACAGCACTTAAAGCACTTAAACTTTTTAGGATTCTCAAGAACTAATCCTAAAATTAAAGATGGTAAAAAAGATACAGACTCATAAACCACATTAAGTACAGTGTGTTTAATTTTTAGAATAGAATGTTCGATGTTATTTGTTTCTAATTTAAGCATAAGTCAACTGACAGAACCTATAAAAGTGTTTATTAACGATAATTCTTAAGTTCGGACTTGTTTTATCTTTATCATCATTTTAATTTCAATTACTCAGATTTACAGAAAAAAATGTTTCATTTGAGTAAGAATTACATAGTCAGCAAAAATAAAATCTATTTTTAACTTTTTAAAAAATTTCAGCTTGTTGAAAAAATATAATGTAGCACGCTGAGCTTTTTCTCTCCAGATAGTGGCACTCTCTATAAAAAGGTTGGCCACCCCTGCTCTAAAACTAGCAATTCTACAGTTTATCGATGTAAAATTAGCAATTTTAGACACAAAAGCATAAGTGTTTTCTTTTTTTTCCCTCTTATTTGTTGTGTTCTACCTATCGCATTATCATAAATTAACCACAAGTTAGGTTTAAAAGGAATTTTTTTTTCATCGAGTGTAAGTAAGATTTCAACTGCTCGTACCAAAGCTCCTGAAAGGGATATTTTCTCTAAAAGTTTTTCAATACCTTTTCGCGTGTCACTGTATTACTATTTCGGCGTACCACACCGCTACGCACATGCTGCAGGTTGGTCTTTTTCTGAACTAGGAACTAATTTTAGCGTTTTTCTTTTCTTTTTCAACCCTTGATCCCAAAAGTACATGTAATTTTCTTGAAGTTCTCTGAAAAATATTTTCTTCTAATATATTTTAACAGGGAAACAAGTTTCACACTATTGGAGGACAGGGGAATGAAAGATATGTATTGTAGGATCAGTTTGGTCGTTGGAGAAAAGTTGCGCCTGAAACAACAGGAGAGCTATTAATTGGCAAGACACATACTTCCCTGCATTTTGTTTACCGTGACTGGCATAATTCCTGTCCAGCAGCTTCGTGATAACTCGAAGCAAAAGTTAATAACCACAATAAAGAACAAATAAACAGAATTTGAATATTTTTGCACCCGCTCTGGGATCCTACTTTGCGTTCGACTGCAAATCGGTGAAACGAAAGGATTCAAAAACAATAATAATAACAAAGCACGTGATGATTCCCGTCATACGTGACGGAGCGAGCCGCAGACTTTGTTTCGAGCCATCAAACCCGTTATGAAAAGGAAATAAAATGAAAATAAAACAAAAAGCTGAAACTTGAAGGAAGGGGAAGAGAAGTGAAACGAGGGGAAAAGATAAAAAGTAAAATGTGGCGCCTGCGAGAAGTGCGCCAAGCCGCAATCGAAATTGAGGTCGGTAGCGATCGACTTTCTCGCCATGAAACTGATAAAATCTCAAATGTGGGGATCTTAATTTTTTCTTAAGCTCGCCAAGTCTGCGCAACCGAATGCGTGTGAGCATGCAGCGTTATTGGTGGCCTCTGCAAAGTGAACTGGGGACGAAGCATACATTTAATTTAGCAAATGTAGCTACAATCTTCACTCAATTTTCCTCGGAATTGATAGTTTACAACCGAACGAAAGGGTGCACAGTGGAAAAATTTTGAGCAATGAAAATGCAGTTTATCGAATTAAACTCTGGTTTTAACCGGATGATGAAATCGAAAATACACACATGCCTAAAAAGCATTAGTCACTGTTGAAGAAAAAAAACGGGAAAAGGAAGAAAATAATTGCAATATTGTTTTGCTCTTTTAATTTCACGAATTAGACAAATTTCGAAGAGAAACGAAAATTTTTGGGAGGTCACAATGACTTAATAAGACTGTCTGGTACCCCCCATTGAAGCACATTGCATTCCAAAGTTTAGGGGCACCAAATTCGATAGATATCCTCTAAAATGAAAGTTACTCTCCACGGCGATAATTTTTTTTATTCAACATAGTATAAAAACAATAGAAATAAATTAATACCTTCGTGCAGAAAGTTAAAATTTAAAACAACTTTTTATTGCACAAAACTTGAAGATTACTTCGAACACGGATTTCGGCTTTACGAGGAACGCCATTCTCAATACTAAGAATGAGCTTGATGTCTTTTCATCCATGAGTTGACATTCTTTGCATTGAAAAGGGCTTTGCATTGAGTCCTCGTAACGCCGAAACACGTGTGTACAATAATCTGCTACTTTCAACAATAAAACCTTGTTGTTTTTAATTTTACAATAGGTCAGTATTGCACTTGTCGGGAGTGGAGAGGAAAAGGGAGCTTAATCTCTTAAACTCAAATGAGACACTGGCGAGAAGAAGTCGAATAAGATGTTGACTTCGTTTCCCTCTTTCTTTTATTTTTTAATTACTTTTCTTTTCTTTTTAATTTATTTATTTTTCTCATATTTAAAATACTGTGCCTCTGGCAGGAGAAAAAAAGTTGTACACAAATTCGCGTTTACCTCGAAATTACTCTCCAAACAATCCTAATTTTCATATAATATGTAATTAGAAGAAACAATTCTCTTCTCTGAAAACTTTACTCAGTTTCTATCAGTCATCAACACACTGCAAAAAAATAAACTTTTGTTTTTACAGTATAATTCTGGCAGCCGAGATTCCAATTTAAAACTGTAAAACGCACAGTAATAAACTGTAAAACTAGCAATTTTACAATTTCTTACTGTAAAGGTGGAAATTTTCCAGTTTATTGCCGTAAAATTTAGCTGTATTTTCTGTAAAAACAACAGTATAATACTGGCAGCAAAGGTTCCAGTTTATAACTGTAAAATGAACGGTAATAAACTGTTGAATTAGCGATTTTACCGTTTATTACTTTAAAATTAGCGATTTTACAATTTAGTTTTGTAAAAGTAGCAATTTTACAGTTTTTTTACTGTAAAATCAGCGATTTTTGCACTTTGTTACTATAAAATTACCTGTATTATACTGTAAAAACAACATTCATTTTTTACAATGCATATGTTTCACGAACATGTTTCGAAAAGTTCACGTTTTCGCGTAAAATTTTGTTTCAGGAATTCGACCCGAATACGTCCACGGACTAAAAAAAGATTTCTCACCAATTCTGTCAGATAACGCGTATTTTTAGACGGAAGTTCGTTTAGATAAACATTGCTATCTTCGCCTCGGAGACCAAACGAGAAATTTACGGAGAAATTTTGCGACCAACAATTTGTGCCTGTTACATGTAATTCTGGATCCCCTCCCGAGTACATAAATATTTGCTAAATGTCTTCGAATTAGCCATTTTGGTTCTTAACTTTCAGCCACTAAAGAAAGAGTAAACGTTCCTTTAAATAAATGTTGATTTCAGCTGGGATGAAAGCTTTATGGCGCTTAAATCCTTTTAGCAGCTGAGTTGTCGATTTTGCACCTCCTGTCAAAATTGATTATAAATGACATCGTTTTGAACAGACGCCGTTGCACCGTAATTGATATACAGCATCTTACCAACAAATTATTTTTATTTTAAGAAAAACATCATAAAAGAACTTTCCAAACAACTGTATTTTGGCGTAATTCTGGCAGTTGGACTTAAATCACGTGTAAGGTCGGAACTTTGACATTTTGTTTAACCGTTTTTCTTTAAACTCGAAACAAAAGTAAGAAGTAAAAGTGACGCAGCTGAGAGCTGAATTATGCTCAAAAAGGCATTTTATAAATTAGTCTTTTATCTGCAATCAAAAGTGCGAAGATATATATCATAATCATCACCATGTTTAACGTCATCAAGCTGCTGCCAGATAGATGTCTTTTCTTTTTCGCATCTTTTCAAATACTGTAATATTCTGCAGATTTTTAGTTTAAAATTAACTTCTGAAAAACCCTTTCTTTAGCCAATTTAGAATTAGATCATTGTTTCCCAATCTTTCCATGACACCAGTGAATTGGTCAAAATGGGGGAAATATTTCGTGCACCAATTATAATCACAATACAAACAGGAAAGATATAAAAAGTTAAAAACGAAGTGTTGAAAGTCAAAATCAGTTTAAAAAGCTGGAATTATTATTATCTTTATTGTGTTTCTAATCCTTTTTTTCTTTCTTACTTTTTTTTTTTAAATGTGGTTTCGGTATTTAAAAAAAAAAATCTCTAACTTAAGAGTACATTCGTAGAATAACTTCTTCATATTGTTGTGAGTCAACACATAGGCGGCTCGTACAGGGGGCAAGGGGGGCGACTGCCCCCTCACTTCCAGAAGTAATGGGGCTTTACCCCCTCACTTTTCACGGTTAAAAGTAATGATCGAGTGAAAAAATATTTTTTACTCAGTAGATTGATTAATTTCACCGAAATAAAAGCTGAAAATTTCAAAAATCGAACTTTTTTCATATTATTTCATAAGAATGGATGAAAATCAACCAGCCTGGTTGATTTTTGAGGCCATATCCCGCATTTTATAGAAGTCAATTAATCAGCAATGTTAAAATTAAATATTATAGCTAAATTAAAGCAAAAAAAAGCCATTTAAAGGAACTGCATCCTAACATCCCCCTCCCCCCATTTCTTTCGACCCTCATTTCTCGTATTTTTCTTGACCCCCCCCCCTCCCCTTTTTTTTTTTGGTGCAACAGCCGCCTGTGAGTCTACGTATTCAACACTACAATGTTCGAAATTCATTAAAAACAGAGACTGGTCATTTTCACCGAATTAACATTAGCTGATCAAACACTTTGGGTAACACTCTTTAACAAATCGTCAATGACTTTCGCCTTTTAACGGAAAAGGTTGAAAATTTGGAAAAGATTCTAAGCAAGTTTTTAAGTATCATTATGTTTGTGATTTGGAAGCGTGGTTTGGAGCTTTCACGTTTTGAAAACTCAGCATGATACCATTACTGACTCCTCATGATTGGAAGATTTGGCGTAGATTTTTTTTACATCAAGCATGGAAATGTTGAAAACACTTGTCAACTAAGCCAAACCTGGTTACGATAGTACCTAATTTCCAGAGGCAGAATATCTATAGAAGGAACTGTCTTTTTAAAAGTTTTCAAGTATGGCTCTTACCACAATTGGGTATAAAATGGGAGAAAGCTAGGAAAATTCTCAGTAACCCCGTCATCTAGAAGGGTCAAGAGGGGCAATTGCCCCCCCCCCCTTCCCTCAACTTTGAGGGCTTCATGAATTTACCCATAGGTGGGTGCAATTTTTATTATTTTGCGTTTAATTTGCATTGAGTGTTGATCCTTCGCCTACCCCTGGGGAGAAATTCAAAGCGATGAACTTGGTTCTCAGAATACTTGATGAAAGCTAAACTAAATGCATCAACAACTAACCGATTCCTTTGCTCCTCTTAGCCAAGCCTACATCGCAGTTCGCACTTCATAAAGTAATAAGTAAAGCATAGATTTGAAATGCATCTCACCCACGAGATAGGGGTAAGTAGTATTCCGTGTTTCGGTGATAGATTAATTCTGTCGTGCGTAATCGTAGCTACGCCATTCTATTTGTACCTTCTTGAATACACTTCATTGTTATTCATCGCGATGTCCTTCCTGGTTTGCATTCTGATTCTCAGATGCTATCGCAAACGCAACATTATGCATGTTCATTAGCCTTCTTGTGTGATTCATCAAAGTTTTTTTCAGATTTGGAATCGAAATTATTCCTCAACTAGCTGTACCAGCACGGCTGTGTTCGTGCAATAAAGCTAGAAAAAGATGCTGTGTGCGCGCATGTAAATTTTCCATCCCACACTTCAACCAAAACATGTCATAAATCGTAAGTTCTATTGAAATACAAAGCAAACAGCTGAATAAATTAACCCATTAATGCCTAGCGTCCCTTTTCAGGGACGGTCCAAAAAGTGTCTGAAATAACCAAAAATGAACATTTCAACCAAATAATAGTATTCAATTATTACTTTGGTATTGTTTCAATTCATTATTAACAGATTGCAGCACATAACCATTGTAAAGTGTGTTCTGTAGCCGTGTAACCAGTATACAAAATATCTTTCGAAAAAAAAGTCAGGCATTAATGGGTTAAGCAATACCCTACTAAAAATGACCCATAGAGATCAATAAAAAAATCTATTGATATCGGTAGAGTTCTATTGATATGAATTGATTTCTATAGATGTCTCTATTGGTATCGATAGAAGCTATTGATATCTGTAGCCTATTGATCATATCCTCAATGGATATCCATAGAAGCCCTATAGACATCAATAGAAATTTGGTCAGTAGGAAAGCATTTCAATGGATATCCATAGAAGCTTTATAGATATCAATAGAAATCTTAGTCAGTAGGATACTGATCCCAATGGATATCACTTAAAGCTTTACAGACATCAATAGAAATCCGATAAATAGGATACCGATCCCAATGGATATCACTTAAAGCTTTAATTGACATCAATGGAAATCCAATAGGTAGTATGCTAATTCTAATTAATATCTGTAGAAGTGAAATCATTAAGTTTAAACTTAAGTAGTAAGTCTCGGTAAAATTAGTGAAGCTAGGAAGGTTATTAATGATAATAATTTAAAAAAAAGCAGATGATTTTAAACTTTATAAATAAATATAACAAAAATTTTAAAATAATTAATTTCGACTGAAATTTTAACTTATAAAATTTCTGACTTTTTAAAATCTGATATTACAGATTCATACATTATGCCAGTCATTTTTTCCCCTTTATGTTAAAAAAATCAATAGTTTTCTTTCAAATCATTCACAGACATATGGTTCAACCATTCATTTCAAAAATATTATTTAAAAAAGATAATTAAAGAAAAAGACATTTTTATTCTTTAAACTGGATACAAAAAAATTGGCCTCTTTTTGTGTAAATTCTGTACCTCAGAGCCAGAACGACGTAAGTCCAAAAATGGACATTTTCACTTTATTGCTTCATTGTATGTAGAATCTTATTCCACATCGATTCATTAAAACAGTATTCTATAAAACAAATTCCTTCACAATTATTTAGCAGCGTGAAAAGAGCGCGAGTCCCATCCTTTGCATGTATCCGACAATCGTTTTTCTCCTCTACTGAAAAATGACGAAAATGGACTTACGTTACTCTGGTTCTGAGGTATTGAATTGTACATTGTGCGCATTGTGAAAAATGGAGCATTTGAAGTTCCATAAATAAGTTTGTCTTTAATCTAAGAATCATCATTTTGAGGGTCTTTTCCATACATCTCCATGTGATGCATAATGGGTCTGGATGCATACTCATTAAAATTTGAGACTTCAATGTAGTGTTATGCTTTGATATGTACAAAATCTTTTTATTAAAATATGAAAAACAATGCCGTTAGCTAATCTCATTGCATTTTTTTTACTCATAAGATATATTCATGCATTCAAAGCATATGAAATAACTCGCAAAAAGTTATTTTATATGATATATTTATATTCCAAGCATTTAAAAAGAAACAAAAACGTGAAAAAAAGTGATTTTTTAAAAATATAAATATGTCATATAAAATAATGTTTGTGAGTAATTTCATATGCTTTTAATGCATGAAAACATCTTTTGAGTAAAAAAAAACGCAAAGGGACTTGCTAAAAGCATTCTTTTTGATATTTTAACCATAAAATCCATAACAAAGCTATGGTAAAACTTTGCGATGGCAGCGCCCCCTGAAGATATTAACCGATTTTTCTCAAATTTTGCACAAAAGCTAACTATCACCAAAGACAACTTTTGGGAACTATTAAAAGTTGATCTGATATTTTTTTTATTTTTCGCCCCACCCTAATGCGCACTACCCGATGCCTTCAGCTTTTGTTCGCTTGCTACTTCCTCGTTGCTTTTCCCCCTATTTCGAGCATGTCCGAAGAGACTTCGCGCGTGCGCAGATGCAGCGGAGATCGCACGGAAAAATTTTAGACAGTAACTACGCATGTTAGCAACAAATAAAAGATCAATATAAATAAACACACATTTTTGTGTTTATTGTGTATTGAACGCACATATGTGTGTATACACTTGCAACACAAATGCGAAATTGAATAATACTTCGGTCTCTACCCTGTGCACTGCGCTGTACCTACTAATACATGAAGTTAATTGTTAGTTTTAATTGTTTCACAAAACAATTAAAAAATAATTGCAATTATTTTAATTGTGAGAAACGATTAACTTACAATAATTAAATTAAATTAATTGTAAATTGCAATTTATAGTTTAATTTCGATTAATTTAATTGCAATTAATTCAATTACAATTACGTTTTAATCGATTAGTAAGGTAATTAAAAACATAATTGATTAATGCCCAGCACTGATACAATGATCATTTTAAGAAGAAAATTCTAAGTTTTCGAATGGCATAAAACTTGAAAATTTATGTATGAAATATTTCTCCCCCATTTTCTCTAATTCATGTGAAAAATGAGTTTTGAATTTGTCTAGAAAAAGAACAAAATCGAATTTTTGAAAAAACGCCTCGAGGTGCATTTCTCCATGCTGCAAACTAATTTTGTGCCAATTTTTATGAAAATCGATTGAACAGTCTATAATTGCCAATTTCTAAGACGCAGAAACGTTTTTTCCTTATTTCTACTTATTTATATGTAACTCCATTCAGTTTTGATTTTTTAAAAAAGAGTTTTGATTTTCTACTTTATGACGAAATAGTCAATTGTGTAGTATCTTTTCTACAAGCGATTGAAATTAGAGTCTTTTTGGCAGGTGGTTTTTAGTCTACTTACTAGAAAGCTTTTCATTTTATTTACTTATTTATTTTATTTTATTTTATTTTTTGAGATAAAATTAATTGTAAAAATGCGTTAAAAAGAGAAGGCTTATTACCCAAAGGAAATCTTATATACAATAAAACAAAAATGTGAGAAAGATAACTAATTGATCCAATAAATAAAAACATCTGTCAAAGAATTTTTGTCTGTGTGCATGCGTTGTCTAATAATAGGCCCCATAAAATCTACAACCTCGAAATTAGGTACACATTTTTGAAGGTCACTCTAATAAAAATAAATTTTAACGCGGTTTAATTTTTTACAATATAAGCTCATGATTAATGTGAAAAAAATGAAAATGAGTGTTCAAATAACTGAGAATATATGTGTTAAGACAAAAGAAATGACAAAATGTTATAGGGGAAGACCGCCTATATTGGACCCCCTAAGAACAGGAGGCTTGTGTCGCTCAATGTGAAGCAAAACAGAAATACAAAATAGGGCATCGTAAGCTAAATTTAATCAGGAACCGCCCTAGGAGCTCATATTTTCTAAAAATATGGAAATTATTTTTGAAAAAATTATCTTACAAAAAGTTGCAAAAGTCCAATTTAGGAATATATGCGCCTATATTGAACCATGCGCTTCCTAAGTTGGACCGTACCAGGAAATGATAGAATAATTTATATTTGAACTATACATCTTTTTTCCAGGATTTGCAATATAATTTCTTTTGCTTCGGTCTCATTTAGGCAGTGTTGAAACACTCACCGATAACATTTCATGCATTTAATCATGTTTTGCGCTTCATCTCTATGCCAAATATTGCAATAACAATTGTTTTGTGCAGTTTCTTGCTTATTCTTGTGTGACTTTTTCTGTTCTATGTTTCTTTCATACGGCGTTAGAATGATTGCTAAGATAGCCTTCCTTTTTGTGTTTTCTAATTTTTAGGTAAATTGATATGTGAGCCTGGCCTTTACAAAATCATAGTTGAAGTTGACAATCATGCTTTGATGAGAACTATCCGCTGATTTTGCAGAGCTTGTACTAATTTAAGTCGTAGCTAGTTCTTGTACATGGTGTACAACAGTACACCATGTACAAGACAGTGTACTTACACCGAACATGTAGCCTGCTCACTTTGAGTAGTTTTATCTGGACTACTTACCTCGAACTCTGCTCCAGCCAAGTCAATGCCGCTAAACACATGTCAATTAACAGGCCAAACTCCTGTTCTTTAGAATCAACTCACAACATTTACCATGGCCTTGATTGAGGTTTACCCATAAGAGCTACCAAACAGTTCTTCTATTCGATATTGGGTAATGGATCTCATTGGATGTTCTCGCATCCATGTATCATACACTCGATTAAAATATGTAGACAGAGGCTGAAAAAAGATAACATCTTGCATGGTGTGCTTAGAGATAGCATTATTATATCGCTCTCGTTAACCAAGTTTATTGCATCTATGTTCTTGGTTTAACGGTTTTGATGAAATATTGTATCAATTGTATGAGTTATCGTTAGTGATCCAACTTTTTTTAGACAAGCATATTGCTCACCAGGGGGTGCTTTTATGATAACTAAATACATGGAAAGCATTCTTTTGAAAATAAGCATGGGAGGGAGGGAGGTGTAGCAATTCTGTTGCATTCAATGCAGCAAATAGCAAGTGTGTTTCTAACGCGTTCACCACACATTACTGCTCCAAACTGGTGTTTACTTTTATATGTCGATATATTGTGGGGCTTTTGGGTAGTAAAAAGACCGGTTTCATCTACATTGAACATTTTAGTAGCATATTAATTGTTTCTTTCTAAACTCTTTTCTAGCAAATCGAAGAATTTCATTTTTTTTCCTAAACCAGCATAAATTTTATTTAAATTAATAACTATGTTTAACAACCTGAAACTGCAACTTAATGGAAAAAGAGAAAAAAACAAATATTTTAAGAATTTGCAGCTTCTAGAAAATGTGCTTGATAAAAAAATGAATGTCGTGAATAGGTGTTAAAGTATGCTTAAAATAATCTTAACTACGCTATTAAATAAGATGAGTCACTTATTTAATGTTACAATTAATGAAAAGTCTTACTTAAAATCATATTCTTAAATTGGACCACCGGTCCAATATAGGAAAATTTTTTCGGTCCAATAAAGGAAAACATGCCATTTTTTATTCTTCAGCTTATTTCTCTGTCAAAAATTATCACAACCGCGCATGTAAATACATAGATGTGATCCTTATTAAACACAGATTATCATGCTATAACAGCAGTTTACCTCAGATTACAAGTTTTAGTACTATCTTACTAGGTATAAGTCCGAAAAATAAGATTTTACACGCTTTCAACATAAATCATACCGTAACTCACGCTACACAGTTCGAAGACCGGTGAAACTTCATACACATTGATTTTATTCCTAAAACTTTATGTATCTACCGTTGAAGTTTAGCATAGATCTCTGTACTAGATTTTAAGCCTGAGGTCCAATTTAAGCAGTGGTCCATTATAGGCGGTCTTCCCCTACTTACTTTCCACGAAAACAACTTTTGTGACTTTATACTTTCGCATTATCATTTGGCAATAATTTCTTCAAATCACGAACGCCAATATGAGCCATCTGACAGTTAATAGAGAAGTTGATCTATTGTCGTCCACAAGTGGTTTGCTTATACACTAGGTGGCCAAAAGTATCCGGACACTTTCAAAAATTCACATTCTTACATATAGCTCGAGAAATAAGTGATCAATTGTTCTTTAACTTTAGTCATACAAAATATAGACTTCACCGAACATTTCCAAGTTGAAATTAAATTACCCTTGCATTTGGGGGACGACAAGAAGGGGGTTGAAAGAAAAACCGCTTTTTGACCACAACTCTTCGAAAATAGCTCGGAATAAGCTATCAATTTCAGTAATTAATTAGCATACTATGTACAATTACTGTACAAATTTTTATGAACGTACCACTCTTACTTCTGAAGATATGAAACATTTTTGAAAAAACGGCAATTTTATTTGAAGGGTTTTTGCTCATAACACGCAGAGTTTTTGATCAAACCTTATCACAACTTCAGGAAAGATGACAAAATACAAGAGAAAGAACATACTAAAGCGGTAAATAAAAATATTAAAAATTCGATGAGATATGAACGTTAAAAGGAAATAATTTTTCACGGCGCATGCGCGAACGACAGAAATTTATAACTACAAAAATATTGTAGCCTGATTTATACTGCATCTTATAAAAAAAGTTCCAGTTGAATATCATGAAAAATGAAAAAGATATCAGCGATCTAGTGAGCTGTATTTCATTCAGTCGCAGACAATACATAAATAGTGAGGGGTTGTCCACAAATAGTGTGGTGACAATCGATCATTTTTTTTCAATGTTAAATTGTATACAGTTTGAAAATTTATATTCGGCATAGAAGTCACATTTCGTCTGTTAGGCCAAAAAGACCTTATACGTACGTTTCCAAAAGTATCCGGACACCCTCTGAAACGTTGGTTTTGAAAGACGACGCAATAACCTTTAATTTAAAAATAGCTCTTTGTGGACAGACCCTCACTATTTATGTATTGCCTGCGAATGAATGAAATACAGCTCACTAGATCGCTGATATCTTTTTCATTTTTCATGATATTCAACTGAAACTTTTTTTATAAGATGCAGTATAAATCAGGCTACAATATTTTTGTAGTTATAAATTTCTGTCGTTCGCGCATGCGCCGTGAAAAATTATTTCCTTTTAACGTTCATATCTCATCGAATTTTCAATATTTTTATTTACGGTTTTAGTATGTTCTTTCTCTTGTATTTTGTCATCTTTCCTGAAGTTGTGATAAGGTTTGATCAAAAACTCTGCGTGTTATGAGCAAAAACCCTTCAAATAAAATTGCCGTTTTTTTCAAAAATGTTTCATATCTTCAGAAGTAAGAGTGGTACGTTCATAAAAATTTGTACAGTAATTATACATAGTATGCTAATTAATTACTGAAATTGATAGCTTATTCCGAGCTATTTTCGAAGAGTTATGGTCAAAAAGCGGTTTTTCTTTCAACCCCCTTCTTGTCGTCCCCCAAATGCAAGGGTAATTTAATTTCAACTTGGAAATGTTCGGTGAAGCCTATATTTTGTATGACTAAAGTTAAAGAACAATTGATCACTTATTTCTCGAGCTATATGTAAAAATGTGAATTTTTGAAAGTGTCCGGATACTTTTGGCCACCTAGTGTATTAGGGATATCAATTCTTGTAACAGTTTGCCTAAGAGCTTGCTGTATTGATTAGCTGTTTCGCTTGCGTTATTAGTATTCTTAACCATGTAATTTTATTTGTGTGTCTAGGACTGCGGTTCCCAAACTTTTTTGTTCTGTGGAGCCCCAGTCGACTTTTTCCGTTTTTCATGTACCCTACCTAGGGTTGGATCCAAATTTAATTCGGCAATGTAATATTTACAATTGAGCGTTCAAAAATAAAGGGAATCAAGGGAATGCTCAAAGTGTTCTAAAATCATCAGATGAAGAACAATGTATAGAAATGTTACTGGAGAAATTGTATCTTTACAATGAAAGTTTACAATGATTGTTTTTCTTTCTTAATGTCAAAATTTGAGACAATAAAAAATGTGATAGGTTTTTTTTTTTTTTTTTTTATATATATATAATATATATATATATATATATCTGGGAGCGAGATTCAGTTCCATAGAAGTTACTCTTTACTCTACTAAGAAAAACTGTTTTTCCGCTTCAAAAAATAAAATAAACAAGTTCATCAGTCCGCGATTTTTTTTTTTCACATTTTAACCGGTCCATGGGCTAAAAAAGTTTTTAAAAAAAAGTTGGTTTAGGGATTTGACTGAATTTTTACTCAGCAGCGCAATTTGTGGTTACATGAATAGCAACTAGATTTCAATCTTTCCTTCATTCTCTTTTTTGAAATCGCTTCGCCGCACCCTCCTCCCCCCTTTTCTCAAAAAGTTTAATTTGTTATTCAATTTAATCTTTCTGATGAACTTTAAATTTCCAACGTTCATAGAAGATTTTTTTTTTAATATTTTCACCCACACGTGGTCTCTATCTCGAAATTTAAAGGAACGGAGAAAGTTTAAATGAATTTCATCTAAAATCTCAAATCTAAAATTCAATTCGGAGATTTTATCCGATATTCACTTTAAATAACTTGAAGAATATAATGCTGTGAAAAAGTTTTAAAAAACAATTTATACATGTTTGGAACACATCTCGTTCGACAGAAGAGTAATTAGTTCGAGAGCAGCAGACGATAATCTTATTAGAAAAATTGAGAGCACTCCAATTCTTGCCCACTCAGCTGCGCTGTTTCGACGATCTCGTTTATATTAATTTAAAGTTTTCCGGAGGAATTAGAAGAAAAATTGCCTACCTCCATTAGATCCGAGGCTCTTCATTCGAGAGAAGCAAAAATGGACTTAATGGTTACAAGTGACAGATATTATATGCGAGGAAGACCCAAAAACTAATCGTCTGTCGTTAATTTATCGGTCGCAAACACCGGATGGAACCAGAATACTTTCGCAATTCCTATTTTCTTCGCTGCTGCAGCGGCAATTTTTTTTTCTTTTATTTCCTTTTAGGGAAAATATCCGTTTGCAGGAGAGTGAGGACCGTAAAGGTCAGGGGTGAAAGCAGTTAGAGGAGCAGGAACCAAGAAGTTTTTTTGTGTTCTTCAACCTGTCATCAGCAACGAGAGCAAAATAAACTGATCCTTTGCATTTGATGATGTTACTCGTAAATTCTGTAATTTTATTTTGGAAAAGTTTTTGATGTGATGAAAAAAAAAAAAAAAAGACTGCAAATGCTTCGTAATTTATTTCAATATTTCTTTTAACTAATTTTGCTAACTATGTATCTCAATTTCTCTTTTGATGATTTCATTTTAACACATAAGAGTTACACCTGTAAATAACTTGGTTGAAACTTTTTATAGTTCTTTTCTTTTTCCAATTTTTTCTCAGACGAGAAGGGAAAAGTCCCCTACTCCAGTACATTTCCTTTTCTTTTTTCCCCTCAGACGGAGGAAGAAATTTCCTTCCCCCACTTTTTCTCCTTTTCTTTTTGTTTTCTCTTTTTCAATTAAAAGTTAACCAAATAACGAAACAAGAAACAGAATGAAAATTAAAAATCTGGCTTGGACCCCATACTACTTCCTTTTGCATAAACTAAATAATCGATGGTTTTTAATAGCTCAAAAGAATGGTTGCTTAGACTCATGTGCGAGCTTTAAAAACAACAATTCTTAAATGAATAGTATTTTAGAATTTAGCCTTTGCCCCCTCGCATATAAAATTGTGGCAAACGTGTAGAACAACAATTTGAAAATGTAAAGAAAAGTGTTTTTTTTTTTTTTTTTTTTTGTTTGTCGATGATCTAAAATTGCAAAAATTTGCATATACGTGTACAAAGAACACAAATGCAACACAGGGGAATGCGGGCCAAAGTGAAATAGTTAAGATAACATACCTGTTTCAAAATTAACAAATTGGAAATTTGTTCTGAAAATCAGTGTACACAAAGAAGGAAAATGTATTTTGTGACACAACTATCATTGAAATGTTTTTTCATTTTTGGCTGTTATTTTGCACCTTCAGAAACAGGTAAAAATTGTCACCTCAAAAAATCATGGAGCAAGTGAAAAATACAATGAAACATTTTTTATATGAGTTATAGTGATTTTCATCAAATGAAAGCGTAAATAAACGAATAAATGAATTGTTAATGAAAAAATAAATGAATAAATAAATAAACAAATAAATAAACAAACAAATTAATTAATAATACAGGAGAAAAAGAAATGAGTGAATAAAATAGAGAATGAATAACAAAATAAGTGAATGAATGAATAAATAAGTGAATTAATTAGAGGAACAATATGGAATAAATTACTAAATAAAGAAATACGAAACCGATTTGGTAAATGAATGCATAAGCAAACGTATGAACTATTTCACTTTGCGACCTCCACATTGCCATCGTGAACTTGACAAATTGCATTGAACATTTAACAAAAAAACATGACTAATCAGGGGTGCCCATCCCCCCAAGCTCAATGGCACAAATCCCCCCCCCCCCCCAAAATTTTTCACAACCCTCTTGTCCTTTTTATTTTTATTTTCACTCCTCTTTTTTATTTCATTTTTTAAAATATTATTTATTTATTTTTTTAATGTTATTTATTTATTATTTTTTTAAAATTGTAACTATTATTTGTTTACATATTAAATTTTTTTAAAAGTACTAATTATGTACAGAATATAATCGCTTTTTTTCCTTTCCAGACATTCAAAGCACACACACGAAAAAAAAATTAATAAATAATAATAATAAAGAAACAATTAAAATTAAAAAAATTAATTAATAAAGATTAGTAAATAATTTGAATTAAAAAAAAAATAATTTAAATAAATAAATTAGTTTTAAAAAATCCCCCCCCCCCCGAATTTTGATGGCGCAACTTGCGCCATAATCCCCCCTGTGGGCACCCCTGTGACTAATATACACAAAATAAGGACTGCACTGGACATCAGTAGATCTTAATAGTTAAAATGATAGCTACAAAAAGTGTATCATTTTGTAATAACAAACATTTTCGAAAAACCACGAATATTACAATAAAAGTATCAAATTTTGAAAATGACTTGTATAATTTTTTTCGTTGATGTTTGGATCTATTTATTTTTTGAGGGGAATCAGCTAGGAACTTAGTTAAAGTATTGCTAGGTAAGTGGCGCTGTAACTGTGAAAAGTTTACCATTTCCCTTTGCCCCACATTCCCCTGCTTTTGTCTTAGAGCTAGCAAAAAAAGAGTTTAAACATTTACACCCCTAGTTAATAAATGCAAAAAAAAAAAAGCTTTACAATGATTCATCTTCTAAATATCGGCGATGTTAACATCATTCAGTAGATTGTTCGCAAAATATCGTCAATAGTGCCACATTGAACCCAAATTCGAAATATAATTTTTTTAAACCAAAATGGCGATCTGTTGCCATTGGTGACAAAACTTGGCGGCCAAAAACTTGCCTTTTTTTTCCAAGTGGTGCATCATTTTTGTCTGCATTGAAATCAACAGATTTACTCCAAACAGGGGTTAAAGACTCCCCTATGGTACATTCGAATGCAACCAAAAGGGGAGGTGTACAACTAGACCATGGAGCTAGTATCATAGCTTTATGCAACTAGACCCCACTCGGAACCCACATGTAAAACTAGAATCTTCTACCACTTACCCTTTTTGAGTTGTGCGAAGCACATACATGCGAACATACACACGCACATACAGACGTCACGAGAAAACTCGTAATAAATAACTCGGGGATGAGCGAAATGGATGTTTCGGCTGTTGATATATTTGTAGGTACAATGTACGTGCTGACCGGTCGAAAGAGCAACTTAGCATTCATAAGGGGTGAGAAAAATAGAAATTTAGACAAAATTTGAGTGAAATTTTTTTCGCGATTACAATACTTCCTTTACTCCATTGATTCTTCAGTAATCAATTTTTCATAGCTCCCCTAACTCCCCTAACTTGGCGAGAGCTAGCCTAATATGACTTTTTGGAGACTCTAATTTCAAACTATTTCTGGTAGGAATCTCCTGGTTAAAGCTAACTTTTTAATGTGTTTTTAGGGGAAAGAAATCCCAAACCTTCCCCATCTTTCCCCAAGTTAAAAATAGCTTAAAATTGCATTTTTAGAGCTGAAATGTCAAAAAAATGCTGAGAAACCGAACCTTTTCCCTAACCATTACTATTCATAGCCTAAAAGTGCATGGTGACGGTGACACATCCCATTTCTTTAGGCAGTTTAAAAATTTTATTGGCAATGGGGAAGTGACAAGAAGGAAGTTTTCGATTTTTTAATTTTATTTTTATTGGTGATCATTATCAGTGAAAAAAAAAATGCTATACAGCAAGCATTTTTTTTAAATAACTTTTAAAGTTAAAGTGACGGTGACGTCAGAATACTAGTAGATTTTTTGCCAGAGCGCCAATTCGGCCAACACTAGAGCGACAAACTGCTTATCGGCAGAACGGAAACCGGTTTTCCGTAGTGTCATATGTTGTTCTCGCGAGCTGTCGGAAAAAAGCAGAAGTCGCCAAGTTCTGTCTCGTTAAAAATTTGAATATGGTTTTCGCCGCCAAAAGCTTAAAACAATTGACGTTGACACCTGTGGCAGGTTATTGGATTTCCCTTTGACGAATCCTATCTCCACAGTGAATTTATAGACTTAAACCAGAGGTTCCCAAACTTTTTGTGACGTGGACCCCTTGCCTAGTTTTCGAATTTCCAGTGGCCCCCATTCCTTGGGGTCGTTCCAAAGCCAATCAGATAATATTGTAACAATAAACTTAAATAAATATTATATAATATTATATAATAACTTAGGCATTCTAAAAAAGGGAATTAAATGGTTAAGTTCTATTTATTGATGTTTTTAAACAACCAGATGACAACTTTCTAAAAGATTCAGTTTGACAGTTTTGCTGGAGAGTAAAAAAATTAAAATTTAAGCAAAAAGAAAACAGATGAAGAGAAATACATAAAATTTTTATGCATACTTTCAGAAAAATAATGCCACAAAACTTATAAATCAGCTAATATTCTTATATAGAATAGGCGTACAAGGGAAAAAAAGAAGACTTTTAAGTGGGATAGAGTGAATTTGATGCTTCAACAAAAGGACCCCAATTGGCATTTTGTGGACCCCTAATTTTTGTCTTTCCTTTATATGGACCCCTTCCAAACTTCGGGAACCCACCCCTGGGGACCACTTTGGGAACCACTGACTTAAACTAATTGATAACGGGAGGAAAAACAACTCCGCAATGAAGCGATAGTATAGTTGCAATACAATTTTGTGAGTGCAATGCAAAAAGTATAGAGCTATTTGACGTCACAGGTTTCGTTTTCAAGGCGCGCTTTTTTTGCACGTGGGTTTTTTAAAAATACATTAAAAATCAATCATTGCATTGCAAAATTCCGCGATGGTGAATTTTTGTATTTTGTAACTGTCTTAACAATACCTAGTAGTCTAAGTAGGAATATTTAATTGGTTGAAACTTCCCTGTTGGCGAATCTATTCGCCAAGAAATTTCATTTTGATGCCCCAAAATGAAATGTACTGTAATGAAGTGATGATGTTCAACGCAGAGACGATTGACAACGAAACATATTTATTGACGAATTACACAGGTCAACAAAAATAAACTTTTTAAAAATTGTTTTGATTTAGTTAAGTGATATTTATGTATTTTTTTCGTTGATTTCAAAAATGTCATTGTTTTTTTTTTTTTTTTCTATCACGTAAGGCTTGCCTACAAAATAAAGTTGGAGTTTTCGGGAAAAGTGTGAAAAACTGATAATTTTCAATTTGTTTTTTATTTTAACGTAAAGTAAAAACAGAAAAATAAACAACGATACCTAGCTAAAATGAGAATAATAGTGATGCACATGTGTTACAAAGTTATATTATAAGTCCTTGTGAAGGAATAGGCAAGTCAGGTTCATGAGAAACAGGGCGAGTAGCCGAACGTATGTTGGTTGGGTATGAAATTTCCTTCCTGTTTTTCAAATTGAAACCTTTCACCAGGGATGACCAACCTTTTTCGGGAGAATGCCACTATCTGGAGAGAAAAAGCTCAGTGTGCCACATTGTATTTTGCCAACTAACTGAAAATTTTTAAAAAGGTCAAAATAGGTTTTAGGTTGGCTGACTATGTAATTCTTACTCAAATGAGACATTTTTTTCTTGCAAATCTTAGCAATTGAAATCTAATTGATAATAATCAAACATTCTATTCTAAAAATTAAACAGTCTGTACTTAATGTGGTTTTTGGGTCTGTATCTTTTTTATCAAGTCTTTAATTTTAGGATTAGTTCTTGAGAATCCTAAGAAGTTGAACGTTTTATGTGCTATCAATTAATATTCAACGGTATTTAGATTTTTCTGCATTCATAACGAAAAATATTTGTTTAGAAGCGTATTTTGAACCAAATCTACAACAGTATTAGACGGCTACAGTGTGTAAATGTGAAAAAAAAAATTGTTGGTACAAATTTCCAAATTTCTGTATAACGTGGATAACTTTCTGTTGAAGTAAGCTCTTACATTTGATTACCGATGCAAAAGGTCAGGAATTCCAATTTGAATTTCAGAAGGGAAACAAGTAGTGTCTTGCAGAGAAATAGACAAAGAATTTGAAAAGATCAGCATTTTTTTTTATGATCCTGAAAATCATCAAACCTAACACTGAATGAATATGCAATACACCGCCAACTCGACCATTTCGATCCATGGACAGCTGTTTCGAGCTTATTCTGCTCTCATCAGCATGGAATACGAAAGTAGTCAGTTGGAGGCAAAAATCCTCTTATATAGCTAAGAGAGCCAAAAAAACTGATAGCTAATGTGAAATTAGAATAACAGCGAGCGACCGCACTGAGTACGGTACAACTCGTAAATTTTTTTGGGCAGAGCGCAAGGTATAAAGCAGTGAGTAACCGCCCCTAAGCAAGGGCTACGGCAGAAACATGCAATACACCGCCAACTCGACCAAGGGCGTAGCCAGGACTCACGTTAGGGGGGTGCAAGCAGTGGCACCCCATTAGGAGGTCACTGTGACCTCCCAAAAAGTTCTTATCCGATGCAAATTGGCTGATGAAATTTGAAAACAGTGAGACAGTATTGCAAGGCTGAACTTCTTTATTTATTTTTTTTTTCTTTCTTGTTTCTTTAATTAATTTATTTATTTATTTTCGTGATGCCTCACGTCTCTTTTGGTAGACATAGATAAGTATGCATTCTTGTATTTTATTTATTTATTTTTTAATCATTCAGTAAAGTTCTGAGTTTCATTCGGTAAATTAAAAATTTTCTCCTCAAAAACAGGCAAGCTTACTATCATTTTCTGAAAAGTAATCAATCCTTGATATAATAACGCAGTTTATATAAAGTTCCCAAAAATTAGCATAAAAGTCAAATTTTTCAATAAAAACAGAAAGAAAAAAGCAAGAAAGAAAGAGAAAAAAGTGCTTGAAATTCTATTTGCACAAAAAAGGAAGAAATTATGAACTCAAAGAAACTATACTTTATTCAGTCATGCACACCTTAAACCAATGGATGGTATAAAATATTTCTAAAAGAACAAAACAGTAGTTTTTTATAGTTTTTTTTATAGTTCTGCACCAGCATGTTACAATGAAAAGCATGAAAGGGGACAAAATCGTTTGTCAAAAAAATAAATAAAATGGGAGGTCACAGTGACCTCCCACTGGCTCTGATCTAGGGGGAAGGGTGCATCTGCACCCCCTAGCTACGCCCTTGAACTCGACCATTTCGATTCATGGACAGCTGTTTCGAGCTTATTCTGCTCTCATCAGCGAGGATTTTTGCCTCCAACTCGACTACTTTCGTATTCCATGCTGATAAGAGCAGAATAAGTAAGAAACAGCTGTCCATGGATCGAAATGGTCGAGTGGGCAGTGTATTGCATATTTCTGCCTTATCCCTTGCTTAGGGGCGGTTACTCACTGCTTTATACCTTGCGCTCTGCCCAAAAAAATGTACGAGTTGTACCGCACTAAGTGCGGTCGCTCGCTGGTATTCTAATTTCATATTAGCTACCAGTTTTCTTTTTTTTTGGCTCTCTTTGCTATATAAGAGGATTTTTGCCTCCAACTAACTACTTTCGTATTCCATGCTAATGAGAGCAGAATAAGCTCGAAACAGCTGTCCATGGATCGAAATGGTCGAGTTGGCGGTGTATTGCATGTTTCTGCCGTAGCCCTTGCTTAGAGGCGGTTACTCACTGCTTTATACCTTGCGCTCTGCCCAAAAAAATGTACGAGTTGCACCGTACTAAGTGCGGTCGCTCGCTGGTATTCTAATTTCATATTAGCTACCAGTTTTCTTTTTTTTTTTTTTTGGCTCTCTTTGCTATATAAGAGGATTTTTGCCTCCAACTAACTACTTTCGTATTCCATGCTAATGAGAGCAGAATAAGCTCGAAACAGCTGTCCATGGATCGAAATGGTCGAGTTGGCGGTGTATTGCATGTCTCTGCCGTAGCCCTTGCTTAGGGGCGGTTACTCACTGCTTTATACCTTGCGCTCTGCCCAAAAAAATGTACGAGTTGCACCGTACTAAGTGCGGTCGCTCGCTGGTATTCTAATTTCATATTAGCTACCATTTTTCTTTTTTTTTTTGGCTCTCTTTGCTATATAAGAGGATTTTTGCCTCCAACTAACTACTTTCGTATTCCATGCTAATGAGAGCAAAATAAGCTCGAAACAGCTGTCCATGGATCGAAATGGTCGAGTTGGCGGTGTATTGCATATTTCTGCCGTAGCCCTTGCTTAGGGGCGGTTACTCACTGCTTTATACCTTGCGCTCTGCCCAAAAAAATGTACGAGTTGCACCGTACTAAGTGCGGTCGCTCGCTGGTATTCTAATTTCATATTAGCTACCAGTTTTCTTTTTTTTTTTTTGGCTCTCTTTGCTATATAAGAGGATTTTTGCCTCCAACTAACTACTTTCGTATTCCATGCTAATGAGAGCAGAATAAGCTCGAAACAGCTGTCCATGGATCGAAATGGTCGAGTTGGCGGTGTATTGCATGTTTCTGCCGTAGCCCTTGCTTAGGGGCGGTTACTCACTGCTTTATACCTTGCGCTCTGCCCAAAAAAATGTACGAGTTGCACCGTACTAAGTGCGGTCGCTCGCTGGTATTCTAATTTCATATTAGCTACCAGTTTTCTTTTTTTTTTTTGGCTCTCTTTGCTATATAAGAGGATTTTTGCCTCCAACTAACTACTTTCGTATTCCATGCTAATAAGAGCAGAATAAGCTCGAAACAGCTGTCCATGGATCGTTTCTGTCTTAGCCCTTGCTTAGGGGCGGTTACTTACTGCTTTATACTGAATGAATAGTTAAAATAGGGGTAAAATTTTCTCCATATAGCGTTGAAAAATTATTAAATTTGTGTTGACACTTTCAGTATTAAATTTAATGTTTTATTTTTTTCCGCAAATTAGAAAGAAACTTAAGTTTCATCATAAAGGAATGTAGATGGCCTATTCTGGTTTAGGAAACTTTTCTTGTACTATCTTAAATTTAAATTACTTAAACGCTGGATAATAAGAGATGTTGTTGTTGTTGTTCATTTGCTATTCTTCATTCCTAAGTAGCAAGTCCTCATTGCTTTCGTTCCAAGCATTTTAAAAAACACTCCCTAAAGTTCTAAAATCTTTTGACTATTTATCCTTTGGATAGCTATTGCACATTTCAATGAAAGAGTAACTTGCCATTCTCTCCTCTTTCTCCTATGAGAAGTTCACAAAACATTCGGAGCTCTATAATTCGTAGTTTGTTATTACAGTGAACTCTACAGGGTCACCAGCAGAGAAAAAGTGTCATTCTTTGGCAATGAGTTTGTGATAAATAATTCGATGATACTTTTGAAGTTTTTTTCCCAAATTATTTTCAAATAATGTAACAAACACAATGTAAGGATCTTCATTTGTGCAACATACCGAATTTTGTCCAATCTGGTTTCTTAATTTTAGTTGCAGAGTTAACTTTTTATAAAATTTCATCACCCGTAGCTGAAACTATTGCAGATCAAAAATCCATTCTGCAACATCGAAACTTTCATTCGTGTCAAACGCAAATATGCTTTACAAAGCATTATCTGTAGCGTCTCAGCTTATAATGGATGTCCAAATCTAATGTTATGTACTTTGTAATATTGTAGTTCAGACAATTTGTAAGCCAACCTCTTGACCCTTAATCGTCACAATATCATTATATTTATCAGTTTAAGGGTTTTAGTTTTTGTCAATATTTTTGAGATCGGCATTTTTTCCTCAATTTTGGAATTTTTCAAAAAGTCTTCGCGTGCCACTGCTACTGCTCTGCCGTGTCACGTGCCACGGGTTGGCCACCAGTGCCTTACACTGAAGAATTATCTCCAAATCATGGGTACTCCAAATGGTATGCCGCTGGACGCATAACCGGAGGGTTCGATCCTAGCCGATCAAGGATACATAGTCGTTCTAGGGATGCGACATCGATGTCGATGTTTTGGAAACATCGATGTTTTTGCTAAAACATCGATCTTTTTCCCATCGATGTTTGAGGATCGATGTTTTCCCAATATCGATGTTTTGGGTTCGATGTTTTTTTTCAATGTCTATGTTTTATAGTCCAGCAAAAAAGCTTGATAAAATATGCGATATGCAGACGTATTAAGAAGTTTTCATCCTTAATCAGAAGTTTCAGTATAAATCTCATTAGAAAGCATTTTCTATGATTTTTGTCGATGTTTTGCTCTTGATGTTCCTAAAACATTTCTAATTTGCTTTCGCCATTTTTTTTTATTTTATTATTATTCTTTATGTGAATGTTTTATATTTCAGCGAAAAAAAATCGTCAAGATATGCGGTCAAAAGTTATGTCGTTAATCAGCCGTTACACTATCAGAAGATGTTTTTGATAGTTACCATCGATGTTTTAAGGTTAAGGTCGATGTCTTTTGATGATCACCGTTTCGCGTTCAATGTTTTTTTTTCTTTCGATGTCTGTTTTACACTTCAGCAAAAAGCAATAAAAATATGCAATAAAAAAGATTCATCTTCAACAGTTGCAATATCTATCGTATTGAAATAGTTTTTTTTTTTTTTGAATTACTACCGATGATTTACGGTCAACGATTTTTAAACATCGCTGTTTTTGTTTTGCTTTAGAATTTTTTTCGATAACGGTGTTTTACATTTCAACAAAAAAGTTTCATAAAAATTTGCGATAAATAAAAGGTATACAGTTAATCAACAGTTGCAGTATCTATCTCACTAAAAAAGTTTTCTATAATTGACATCGATATCATACGGTTGATGTTTTTTAGAAGAGAAAAAATAAATCTAATTGAGTGATATAAAGAGGCGCAATGTATTGCGGAGTTACTGTATTACTATACATTTAAATGTATAAGTAATTTTTATAAAAAGAGATCGATGTTTTTTGGTCGATGTAGTGAACAAACCTATTTAAAGGACTAAAACTCAACATAGGTTCTAATGAGAGAATGAATAAGAATGTTTCTATAGACAAGGGATATATTACTACGGTTTGGCAATTACTGGAACGTAGCTACAATGATAAAGAAAGAAAAAAAATTTTACATATAATTACAAACTGCTCCTTTTAAAACGATACATAATAGGTAATTGGTCCTCTCCGCTCTAGTTCATGCGAAAAAAATGCCTTCCGTGGGCAATATGCGAAGGATATAAAGAGGAAAGTGAAGAATAATGCTTATTTTTTAAATAAAATAATTTTTTGCGCTCATTTTACGGAAAATTCGGCGCATGAGTGAAATATTTACCTTTTAGAGCGACGCATAAACGATTGATACTATCATTATTTGCTATGAAATGTGCTGGGACCATTTAAAATCGTCGTATAAGTGAAAAGGGCGCATAAATGATGTATAAGTGAGAGTTCACTACTGTTGAAACCACTAGTTAAATATGCAGCAGTTTTTTCATCGCAGACCTAATCCTCATAACAACGAAATGGGGATATAAAACACTACAACTACGAAAACAAAACAAAACTACAATATTGCGACTACATCAAGGCGAACTGTTTAAAAAGTTCTATGGTAAGTTGGTAACCCTTTGAGAGTATTGGCGCGCTTAGCGAATAGATTCGCCATTTTTTTCTCTGCAGCGCCAGCAGATAATATGCGTTTTGTTCTTAGTAAACAAGGTGGTAATGTTATAAAGCTGTGAATATCATATGCACTCAATATCATTTGTTCATTTGTTTTCTTTTTCTGCGAAGGTAAAGTAAGTATAACTCTCGCAGTCTTTTAAATGGAGGAGCCATAATGATATACGTGTGAGCGCAGTTCTGTCTCGAAATGAAATGCGGTGGAAAATGACCCGCCACTCGCATTCGCATTTATTGTATTGACAACCACATATTTATGCAATAATGCAAGTATTCTGTTATTAATTTTCAATAGTTTCTATCGTTTTTGCGTCGATTTCAAAACTTATGTTTAAAAGTAGTAACGATGGTTTTCAAAGGAATAAAATTATTTTTTCTGAAATTGGTTCATCACATTGATGTTGCGTTGGATGCATATTTTTTAAAACATCTGTGGGCCGAATTCAAGTGAAGCACCATATTGCAATCGCTTCGAGGCGATCGCAATTTCAATCGAAGTCGAATTACGATAGAATAGCATCTCGTAGCGATTGTAACGTTTCACTTGAATCCAAATTTGGGAATTTGCGACTGCAATGGTGAGTTGCGATCGTCCGTGTTTCACTTGAATTCCGGCCTTAGTTAGAGCCGCTATATAGACAGTCCGAAGCATCAAGCTTAAGTTTCACCACTTTGAATCCAACTTATTTACTTTTACTTCCATTTTTCATTGTTTCGAAGTAGGGTTACCAAAGCAAAGTTTCGGACAACGCCAAACTTTGCCGAACTCACATGCCGCTTCTTATTTTGCACACTGGAAATTTACCAAAACGCAATAACTTTGCTAGAAAAGACAACCACTCATCAATCGGCAGAAAGAAATAGCACGAGCTGGATTCAATGTGGTGAAACCACGGAGTAGAAAGAAGGAGAGAAATGTTCTACGGATGCGCTAGTTTGAAAGTGGCAACGAATTCTCACCCGCCGCCAGAGGACGCTAGCTACTTGCCAAATTTGACATATATGCGACTGTATGTGACATTTTCTTTGCATTGTACGATATAATTTTTGCTGAGAATCAGTTCTGTAAATTGTTGAAAAATTAAGCATGCGGCAAAAAATTAATTGTGTCAGTATTTAATTTTGTTATCATGTTATCAATTAAATATATTTAGTAGACAAAATAATTATTAGTTTAAATATATTTATTAAATATATTTAGTTCATAATGTTAATCGATGGTTTGAGCAAAATTCCAATTAAAAAAAATATTCTTGCCAACAGCAGTCTTTAAAAAATGACAGATTCTGTCAGATTTGGCAGGTTGGTAAGTGCATTCGATTAAACCTATTTCTCAAAGAATACGGCACCTATTTTCGTGGGATGAAAATCATATTTAATTCATAATGTCAATCGAAGATTTACACCAAAATCTAGTTGAAAAAAAAAAAATTTCTTCCCCATAGCAGCATTTAAAAAGATGACAGATTCAGTATCATTATGGCAAGGATTCAAGTGAAACAGGCTATTGCAAACTGCAATCGCTACTGGAAATGAATTACATTAGAACGTTTCTTGATACTGGAAATGAATTACATTAGAACGTTCATCGTGACGTTTGCCTATGAAAAACGAGCTAGATAAAACGTCACAGCCTACTTGGCGAATAAGAGGAGATGGCCGACTGCTTGTGAGCTCTTATTGGCTCCGCTCGTAGTGACGTCATGCCAATTTAAGTTGATGATAATGTAATTCACTTCCAGTAGCGATTGTAATTCGAAGCGACCGCAGTGCTGTTTCACTTGAATCCCTGCCTAAGGCTAAGGCAGGGATTCAAGTGAAACAGGCGTGATTCAAGTGAAACGTTCTAATGTAATTCATTTCCAGTCGCGATTGTAATTTGCGATTGCGTTTCACTTGAATCCCTGCTTTAGGCAGGGATTCAAGTGAAACAGAACTGCGATCGCTTCGAATTGCAATCGCTACTGGAAGTGAATTACATTATCATCAACTTAATTTGGCACTGACGTCACTACTAGTGGAGCCAATAAGAACTCACAAGCAGTTAGCGATCTCCTCTTATTCGCCAAGTAGGCTGTGACGTTTTATCTAGCTCGTTTTTCATAGGCAAACGTCACGCTGACGTCACGATGTTTTTATCAAGAAACGTTCTAATGTAATTCATTTCCAGTAGAGTCCTATATGAATACGTAGTATTCAGAGTAGCGACAACAGCCGAGTTCGAATAGGACAACCGGTTGCAAGCAGAAACGGGGTTGCCGTGAAGCTGCAAGTTTGGCTTCGTACTCGCCCAAGGGTTTCATTTCTAAGAAATAGTCACAAACAGTGTGGTGTAACGGTGAGCGTGAACAAGAGCAGGAGAGGTCTTAAGCTCTACACGAATGCGATAATGCGTGATGTTTGTAATTCGTTCGAATTAAAAAAGTAACCTCTGAAAAACGATTAGTGTTCCAATGTAATGATACTCTTAAGGTTTTAAAACAACGAAAACTGTATTTGTATTTAATTGATTCAGAGGAAATAAAAATAGTAGGTGAATGAATACTAACTAGTAAATAAATTCAGTTTTTGTTTTATTATTTAGTTTACCATTAGGAAGATTTTTAAGTACAACAATATTTCGTTCTTGATATCAAAGCTAAAAAAAAAAAACTTATTTATTTTTTTAAATCTAGATTTCAATCTATCCTAAATGTTTCACAGTTAAACAAAAAATAAAATTAAAATATGAGTAGGAAGAAATTTGAAAGAGTAATTAATGCAATAGTATCCACTCAATAATGTGATCACTTCCAGAGAAAGTGATTTTCATAAATTAACGACTGACTATTCAGAAAAAATTTCTAAATTAAGTTTTTAAAAAAAATTTAAAAAACACATTTTGAGTTTAAAAATAGAACGAACAAACTCTTATCTTATTTTCATGTGTGTAATAGTGTCATAATATTATCCTGATACAATTTTGTAAATTTAATTCATGTGAATCAACGACAAGGCTCCAATATCAGTTTGTTTTTGTGTAAATATCTAGTAAGTTTTTGATTAATGTAGAAGTTGCAGTGATACTTTGATCAGTTTTCCTGGACTCAAAAACTCTCAAAATATAAGATATAATACAGATTTTTTGTTAAAAAAATCTTAACAGACAAAAGTGTTGTCTGGTAATTAAAAAAAAAAACATTTCTATTTAAGAAACCTGATAACATTAAGCAATGTGATAATTATACAAATGAATAAACTCTGGACCTAGTGAGTATGAAAAATATAAACCGTGATCACATTAAAAGGAAACTACTGTATCAGAAGCATATAGAAGGTTCAAACAAGGTAACCTTTCTCCCCCTCCCCTTCCAAAAAAAAAAAGTGGGGAGGCCAAGAGCATCATGGCATTTCAGTCGCTCAGCGGGTACTTATGGTTCAAAGATCAATTTGTATAAAGTTGAGAACTGAAATTATTTTAAGAAGTGGTAATTTTCATTTTCAATCAGACCTATGTAAAAATATTCAGCAATTAATTAAGTGTTGGGGGGGGGGGATGTAATTTAAGGTATTATACATTTTGAACACATAGGAATGACAAAGAACTGTATCTATTATTTTATATTTATTTCTCTGCATTATACATCATACAAAAATTTTCATCAATGTTTACATATCAAAACAATACTGGATAAAACTTTAGTAGACATTTTTTTAATGAAACAAAGTCAAAACCATCCAGAGCGTCAATACAGGACTTTTAGATAAATTCAATTTTTGCTGGAAAAAATGTTGAAACTTATATTAACAGATATTTCTAAAACAATTTAGTATGAAGAAAATTTATTTTTGCAATACGTAGAGTATTCAGTTCAATGGCACAAATGTTACAACATTAAAGATCTTTATTAAAGTAAGATTGATCAACACTTTATTGCACAAAATTTACAAATAACTTCAGATACTTGTTTTGAATTTCAAGAAACCCTCTTTTCAATGCAACGGAAGTATGAGCTTTAGGATGACAAGTCGTCATTTTTTGCTTTAAGTATGCTTAAACTTTATTTAATTTTCAGAATTTCCTACATTTTCATGCAATCAAAGCAACACCGAAACCAATTTCTTCATGAGCTATCAAAATAAAATACAAAGTACCAAGACAGGATAGTGCGAAGTGCGGCTATAATTTTTTGAGGCAAACTTATACTTTTGATTCAGATAAAAGCATGGGGCATGGGCCCAGTACCGAATCTGTAGCTTAAGTTACACGAATCAAGTTACACTATGCAATCTGTGTTGTCACGATTAGTCCTTGATGTAGGGGAAGACCGCCTATATTGGACCCCCTAAGAACAGGAGGCCTGTGTCGCTCAATGTGAAGCAAAACAAAAATACAAAATAGGGCATCGTGAGCTAAATTTAATCAGGAACCGCCCTAGGAGCTTATATTTTCTAAAAATATGGAAATTATTTTTAAAAAAATTATCTTACAAAAAGTTGCAAAAGTCCAATTTAGGAATATATGCGCCTATATTGAACCATGCGCTTCCTAAATTGGACCGTGCAAGGAAATCATAGAATAATTTATATTTGAACTATATAGCGTTTTTCCAGGATTTGCAATAGAATTTCTTTTGCTTCGGTCTCACTTAGGCAGTGTTGATAAACTCACCGATGGCATTTCATACACTTAATCATGTTTTGCACTTTATTTCTATGGCGAATATTGCAATAACTGTTTTGTGCTGTTTCTTGCTTCTTCTTGTGACTTTTTCTGTTCTATGCTTCTTTCATACGGCGTTAGAATGATTGCTGAGATAGCCTTCCTTTTTGTTCTTTCTATTTTTTAGGTAAGGTGATATGTAAGCCGGGGCTTTACAAAACCATAGTTGGAGTTGACAATCATGCTTTGATGAGAACTATCCGCTGATTCTGCAGAGCTTGTACTAATTTAAGTCGTGGCTAATTCTTGTACATAGTGTACAATAGTACAACTTACACTATTGAGAGCTATGTATTTGTTTAATGAGAACTATCCGCTGATTCTGCAGAGCTTGTAATAATTTAAATCATAGCTAATTCTTGTGCATAGTGTACAATAGTACAACTTACACCGATTATGTAGCCTCTTCACTTTGAGTAGTTTTATCTAGACAACTTACTGCTAACTCTGATGCAGCCAATTCAATGTCATTAAACATGTGTCAATTAACAGGCCAAACTCCTGTTCTTTAGAATCTACTTACAGCATTTGCCCTGGCCTTGACTGCGGTTTATTCATAAGAGTCCTGTTCGATATTGGGAAATGGATCTCATTGGATGTTCTCTCATCTATGTATACTTACTGCTCCAAACTGGTGTTTACCTTTCTACGTCAATATATTTTGAGGCTTTTAGTTAGTGAAAAGACCGGCTTCATCTACATTGAACATTTTAGTAGCATATAAATTGAAGGGTCAGGGGGAAAAACCACGGTAGTCACATTTGATTGATTTTGAGAAAAACGAAATTTAAACTTTACGAACTAATAAACTTCCCCAGTATACTTGTTCTAAAATGACAATAATACATGGACTAGTGTTTTTTCACGAATATTGCATATACTAAACGAAATTACACTTATTTTTCTAACAGGTGGTAGCATCAGTTTAAATTCAACAAAAAGTGGACTACCGTGGTTTTTCCCCCTGACCCTTCAATTGTTTCTTTTAAAAATCTTTTTGAACAAATCGAAGAATTTCATATTTTCTTTTTCGGTAAACCAGCATAAATTTTACTTAAACTAATAGCTATGTTTAACAACCTGAAACTGCAGTCTAATGGAAAAAGAGAAAAAAAACATACATTTTTAAAATTAGCTGCTACTCGAAAATGTGCTTGATAAAAAATGAATATCGTGAATAGGTGTTAAAGTATGCTTAAAATAATCTAAACTACGCTATTAAATCAGATGAGTCACTTACTTTATGTTAAACTTAACAAAAAGTCTTGCTTAAAATCATATTCTTAAATTGGACCACTGGTCCAATATAGGAAAATTTTTTCGGTCCAATAAAGGAAAACATGCCATTTTTTATTCTTCAGCTTATTTCTCTGTCAAAAAATATCACAATCGCGCATGTAAATACATAGATGTAATCCTTATTAAACACAGATTATAATGCTATAACAGCAGTTTATCTCAGCTTACAAGTTTTAGTACTATCTTACTAAGTACAAGTCCGCAAAATAAGATTTTACACGTTTTCAACATAAATCATGCCGTAACTCACGCTACGCAGTTCGCAGACTGGTGAAACTTCATACACATTGATTTTATTCCTAAAACTTTATATTTCTACCGTTAAAGTGTATCATAGATCTCTGTACTAGATTTTAGGCCCGAGGTCCAATTTAAGCAGTGGTCCAATATAGGCGGTCTTCCCCTACATCCAGCAAACCATGGCAATAGATGTTCTGTTGTTCACCGAGACGGGATTTCCATGCCAATAGCCTATGCATAAATAATTTAACAATAAAATTCATTTTCATAATGATTTTACATATATAAACTAAACAATATTTGATGAAAAATCATACTAAATGGTTTCTTTCCTCGAAATTCCATTAAAACTAACCGGCAAGCATTAAAGACACATAAAAATATTTAATGTGCCTTTTTTTTAAAAGAAAAACAGGGCACAGGAAATATTTTAGGGTCAGGGTTGGATTAAGACATCACAGGGCCCCAAGGCCAAATTCTTTTTTAGGCCCCTATACTCAAGCTTTACAGTTCTAACGTGTGGAATAAAAAAAATTTAGCCAATGAATAAAACAATTTTAGATATTTGGAGGCCCCTAAACTGTTGTGGCCTAATTGGCTTATTGAGTAATTCATAGGCGGCTCGCACAGGGGGGCCACTGCCCCCTCACTTCCAAAAGTAAAGAAACCTTGCCCCCTAAACTTTTTAGAGTTATTAAGTAATAATCAGTTGAAAAATGAATTTTTTGCTCAGTCGATTGATTTATTCCACGAAAATTAAAACTGATTATTCCAAAAATAGTCTTTTTTTTTCATGTTATTTCGTACAAATGGAGTCGACGGTGGTCATCCATCTTGACTTTTGTGTTTGTATTTGTCATATTTTAGAGATCATTTATTCAGTAATATTAAAAATCAATAAGGTAATCGAATATTTGCAATAGAAAAAAACAGTATTATAGATGCTAGCCCCTTCCTCATTTTTTTACCCCTCCCCCCCCCCCCCCCACTTTTTTAATGCACTAGCCGCCTGTGGAGTAATTTGGATATCTGCCTAGGATGAAATTTTTAAGGGCAACAAAATTTTATTTCAATCATCTTCATGCTACTCGCATTTTTAGCTATAGCATTTTTATTGCTAATTGATTTTGAATAAATTTTTATTTTCATAGCTCACAATAATAATGTTGTGTAATGAATACTAGAGCTCTAAAAATATACAGAACATGAATCTAATATCTTTAAACGAGCAATTCTTGTATATTTATTTATTTATTTATTTTTCGGATCTCGAAAACGGCTCTAACGATTTCGATAAAAGTTTGTATTTAGATAGAGTTTTGGTTTCTGAGTTCATCTACGTCGGCGTTTTTTCTGTAAAAATGCGAGTTTTCACAAAAACCCGTTTTTTTCTTGCCTTCATTGAAAGTTTGAGAAGCTTTTATTTCGCCATTTTCTTTATGATTATTTTCATTGTTACTGTTTCTTAGCAACCACGTTTAATTTGGACATTAACAATGGATTTCATATTTAATCACATCAGCGCGAGTTTAAATTTTATGGTATTTGGCAGCGTTAAATTGTTATTGTTGTTGAAACGTTAAAGCAAGGCTTCACTGGATAAGTGTCTTATACAGGCTGTTTCATTTATTCAAAAGCCATGGAATAAAAGCAATGCTGATTGTCCACCGACATCTGTTGAATTTTATGGTAACTTACATTATATAAAAATCAGATTACTATTCACTTTTCAAGTACGATTTCAAAATTGAGTATAAAAGTGTGATAGTTCGTTTTAAAATACTTTTTTTCCTCCTCAAGAATGTTTAGTAAGATATTTCAGGTAAAAAATCAATAAATATGAAATTTAATTTTTCTTGAAATATTAAGTTTCGAAACAAAATTACATCTATCTAATATATTTAGACGAGCAATTCTGGTATATATACATTTCGGATCTCGAAAACAGCTCTAACGATTTTGATAAAATTTTGTATTTAGATAAAGTTTTGGTTTTTGAGTTCATCTACATCTGCGTTTTTTCTGTAAAAACGCGGTTTTTTGTGTCTTCATTAAAAGTTTGACAAGCTTTCTTTCGCTATTTTCTTTATGATTACTCTTATTGTTACTGTTCACAGCAACCACGTTTTATTATAACAATGGATTTCATATTTAATCACATCAGCGTAAATTTAAATTTTTATGGTATTTTTAATTGAGTTTTGGCAACACGTTAGAATTATTATTGTTTTTGAAATTTAAAGAAGATTAATCAAAATAAAGTTAGGGTAAAATCCTACTTTAGGGTCCGGGTTTGGCGATTTTTTTCAGACTGTAGCTTAAGGTTGCAATCATTTAGCATAAAATCGCCAAACAATCCAATCATCCAATGATAATTCTGTGGTTGCCAGATTTAATAATTTATCGTCGGACCTTAAACTAGGATTCATCCAAAGTTAGAATTGGGTGTGGGCCGCGGTAGTCCGATCGGTTAGTCGTCGGACTCGTAACCGGAGGGTCCCGGGCCGATCCTATAGAGGAAGCCAAGCCGATAAAAGATCCACCGTCTTCATTAATGATGGCTGAGGGACGTTAAAAATGTTCGTGGTCATAAAATCCTCCAAGTGAAACGATACCTCTGGGGGATGCTGGGCCAAGGGTTTGCTCGACCCTAGGGCCTGGTTCAAAAATGAACAAAGCGCTCTTCAGGGCCCCATCCCGGTTAAACCACGAGTTGTGGTATGTACGGGGGGAACCATGAAGTGTGAAGTAAAATGAAAGTCAAAACCAACAGGAACAAAATGCGTACTGGAGAACAGGGACTATGCATCCATTCTCATCAACACCTTCCGCGTCTTCGGCGACAAATGAAACGAAATTGCGTGTGATTTTATGGTGAGCATGGATTAAATAAGGTTGTGTTTCTAAAGCAAATTACGGCTGTTTTAAATGCGTAATTGCAACAAGTACTTCGCAATCTAAACAAGTACTTCGCATTTTACCAAAAAACACAAGTTTACAAACCTCTTTTTTTTTTTACCGAGCGGGCTTGGTCCCCTGGTACTAAATAATTATACAGAAAAAGCAAACAAACAAACGCATAAACATATTGGAAAAAATAGTTAAATGAACCAATTGCATTTTACTCGCAACATGGCGGGCTAGACTTTGGAAACCACTGCTCTATGGGATATAATGCATTTTACCTAAGCTCATAGTTATTTTAAATAAAAAATAGATTCTCTCATAAAAACTCAAGTTTTCAATGATTTTACAAATATAAAGTAATAAACATTTCACAAACTATGAAGTGTCTTCAAAACAAAGTAGCAAGCATTAAAAATTCATATAAATATTTTTCGCTGTTCACCAATTTTGCTAAATCCTTAACATGACATCATTTTTCTTAAAATTCATTGTATGAAGATACTTTTGGAGTTTTATAGTTTCTGGGAACATTAAAATTGATGAGTAAATACATTTCTGCCTATGAAATAAACAAGAAAAATACTAATTCTCACACTGAAACATAAACTGTCACAGGTTTTGATGCAAATTCTTATTTTTTGAAATAGAAAAATGAAATCTGAATTTTAAGCAAAGCGATGTGTTTCTTATCAAACGCAAATGCTATAGTAAATTCATGTGGTCATTGCTAGTTTCACCATTGAAATTTTTGATAAAGCACACAGAAGCAAACATTGATAATTCTGCAATTTCAAAAGAATGTGCTTTCATCCACACATATTTTCAAAAGAAAATAAAAAACAATCCGACACCAAGTACTTGTATGTTGCATAGAAAAAATTCAACTTGGACAATTCGTCGCTCAGGGACATTACAATTGGTTAATATTCATTTTGATCAATGAAGTAAACAGGAAAAATAATAATCGTAACGAAATTCTTACTTGAATTGGGTTTCAGAATCAGCTGGAATTCATTAGAACAAGAAAAAAAAAGCCGCAAAACCGTTTAGAACACACATCACAAAATGTTTATACTCGCTTACTTCCCAACTTCCACTCGTCGCCAAGGATGAACAGACCGCGCCAAAGCAAAGACAAGAGCGTTCGTGAAAATAAATTAATTTCACACAATTTAAACTTTCCCTTAGCTCAAAGTGATGTTTTTCAATAAGTTTATCATCGTAACTATCGATTCAAAGAGAAAAAGTAAGAATAATAGACCAAAATGATGTATTAGAATGGATAATAACACACCGGGAAGCATGTTTCTATTTTAACTACGTTATAATTAAAGAAATACCAGTAGAATCTCTAAAGTAAAGCTACATACGTATAGCTTAGACATTATAGAATAGTAATATAAGCATTAAAAAAGTTTTACTCGCCTTTAATTATCCGAAAAAAATGTTTTTTTGCAGTACTATC
The DNA here is from genome assembly GCA_038373865.1 of Uloborus plumipes. Lineage (NCBI taxonomy): Eukaryota > Metazoa > Arthropoda > Arachnida > Araneae > Uloboridae > Uloborus > Uloborus plumipes. The sequence continues at coordinate 221,179 of JAXGGA010000395.1, forward strand.
GGCCACTCCATGTTAAAGCTACGAGAGAAAAAGCGACATAGCCTGCGGCGGACTCAACAATGCATCCACCTAGAGCCGCTATATAGGGGCCTTACATCCACCATAGAAAAATGATACCCTGTTGTCCGTACTCTGAATACTACGTATTCATAAAGGACTCTAATTTCCAGTAGCAATTGTAATTTGCGATCGCCTGTTTCACTTGAATTCCTGCCTTACATTGTTTCCCGTAGGAGATAGGGAGCGTTTCAGCTAGCGCCCTCTGTCGGCGGGTGAGAATTCGTTGCCACTTTTAGATAGCAGAGATTTAGCTCCTCCTCTTTAATCTCCTTGGGTGAAACTTAATTTTGATGCGTCGGCTCGTCTATATAGGGGCCTAAGGCCCCTATATATACGAGCCGGCGCATCAAGATTAAGTTTCACCACTTTGGATCCAGCGCGTGTTTGTGTGCTTGAGTGGTTGTCTTTTCTGGCCAGTAATCGCGTTTTGGTAATTTTTCACTGTGAGCAAATATTAGCGGCACGTGGATTTGGCAAAGCTTAGCAATGTGCCAAAACTTTTTTCTGGTAACCCTACTCCGCAACAATGAAAATTTGAAAGTAAAAGTTAAGGAATTGGATCCAAAGTGGTGAAACTTAATCTTGATGCGTCGGCCTGTCTATATAGCGGCTCTATAGGGGCCCAAGTAGAGATGCAAAAAAACCGTAGTTTTTGAGAGCAGGGAAAAAACCCGGGAATTTCGGGGAATAAACCCGGAATTTTGGGGAACATTGGGAATTTTGACTGTAAACAAACATAGTAATTTTCTACATAGTTGTTATGCATAATGTATGAGTAAAATATGAAGACTTCGTCATTATTTGAGTTAAAAATGCAACAACTTTCAAAACAGTACTGTTATTAAGTGTCATAAATTTGGAGCTCTTAAAAAAGAGAAAGAAAAAAAAATATGCCGAAAAAAACATTGAAAAAACTTTTGTGTTAGTTATCTAAAAAAAAGTTATGTTAGTTTCATTAAATACTAACATTTTATTTAAAAAAAAAAAAAAAAAAAAAAAAAAAAAAAAACATCAATTAACACGCGTAGAAGCAATCTCAGTTTGAAATTATACCCCCCGTGACAAAATAAACTTAAGATAGGATGGCCTCTTTCACTTATTATTTTGAAATAATTTTCTGACAAGCAATTCCATATACTGCAAAACATAACTATAGGAAATATCTTGTGAATGTATCTAATTAGGGTAATAATTAAAATTTTTAAAAGCAGAATTTTTTAACACTTTGAAAATTCCCAAAACCACCGGGAATTTTCAAAATTCCCTTCCCAAAAAACCCGGTTTTTTCCCGGGAATAAACTGGGTTTTTTCCACTCTTTGCATCTCTAGGCCCAAGGCAGGAATTCAAGTAAAACAGCACTGCGATCGCTTCGAATGCAATCGCTATTGGAAGTGAAGTACATTATCATCAGCTTAACTTGGCACTGACGTCACTACGAGCTGAGCCAATAAGAGCTCACAAGCAGTCGGCCATCTCCATATATTATTTCTCTAAGCCGAATCCTATACCCGGTCGAAACTCGCTCATTTCTTTATCGAATTGCAAGAAAATTTATGATTTTGAAGCTTATCCCGCGGGCTATTGACGAAAATTAGACCCACCCTCTAAAAAGCGTCGGTTCGTTTTTTATTCGAACTTCAATTTTTGGGCACAAAATTGACTCTATCTAGCGAAATAATTGTCGTATCGTCTCCATTTCCATTTCATTCGAAAGATTTAAAAAAATGCGTTCTTTAGAACGTTTCTCCGCTAGCGCCGCGTAACGAGAATCTCGAAAATCCACGTTTAAGCGACTTATAAGCGATTGAAGTTTGAAAAAGTTAAATTTTTTGCTCAAACGTTAAAATCGTTACATTGTTGTTCAAATCAATTTTAAATGCGACATTTCAAGCCAAGGCTTAGCTCGGTAAACCTTAATTGTAACTTTTATTGTTTCAAAATACTATGGTAGTTTTGCGATAACGTTAGTATTTAGTTTAGTAGTAGCCTTGGGTATTTGATTTTAATATAGGGTATCACTTTTGTAGTAGTTGTAAAAGTGAACGTGTCTTTGATCTCTCTGAAAAGTTGTCAGAACGACGGCAGTAGATGGCGATGTTGTGCAAATGAAGCCAATAAAAATTGTCGTATTAAATTTTAAGTTCAGAGTTTTTTTTTTTTTTTTTGCGGAATTCCGCACGGGTCACCTAGGCAGGGATTCAAGTGAAACAGCACTGCGATCGCTTCGAATGCAATCGCTACTGGAAGTGAATTACATTATCATCAGCTTAACTTGGCACTGACGTCACTACGAGCGGAGCCAATAAGAGCTCACAAGCAGTCGGTCATCTCCTCTTATTCGCCAAGTAGGCTGTGACGTTTTATCTAGCTCGATTTTCATAGGAAAACAACACGATGAACGTTCTAATGTAATTCATTTCCAGTATCAAGAAACGTTCTAATGTAATTCATTTCCAGTAGCGATTGCAGTTTGCGATAGCCTGTTTCACTTGAATCCCTGCCCTAGTCTCCTCTTATTCGCCAAGTAGGCTGTCACGTTTTATCTTGCTCGTTTTTCGTAGGCAAACGTCACGATGAACGTTCTAATGTAATTCATTTCCAGTATCAAGAAACGTTCTAATGTAATTCATTTCCAGTAGCGATTGCAGTTTGGAATAGCCTGTTTCACTTGAATCCCTGCCTTTGGCAGGGATTCAAGTGAAACAGCACTGCGATCGCTTCGAATTGCAATCGCTACTGGAAGTGAATTACATTATCATCAACTTAAATTGGCATGACGTCACTACGGGTGGAGCCAATAAAAGCTCGCAAGCACTCAGCGATCTCCTCTTATTCGCCAAGTAGGCTGTGACGTTTTATCTAGCTCGTTTTTCAAAGGCAAACGTCACGCTGACGTCACGATGTTTTTATCAAGAAACGTTCTAATGTAATTCATTTCCAGTCGCGATTGTAATTTGCGATTGCGTTTCACTTGAATCCCTGCCTTAGGCAGGGATTCAAGTGAAACAGAACTGCGATCGCTTCGAATAGCAATCGCTACTGGAAGTGAATTACATTATCATCAACTTAACTTGGCATGACGTCACTACGGGTGGAGCCAATAAGAGCTCACAAGCACTCAGCTATCTCCTCTTATTCGCCAAGTAGGCTGTGACGTTTTATCTAGCTCGTTTTTCATAGGCAAACGTCACGCTGACGTCACGATGTTTTTATCAAGAAACGTTCTAATGTAATTCATTTCCAGTAGCGATTGTAATTTGCGATGGCCTGTTTCACTTGAATCCCTTCCTTAGTGAAAGAAAAACGCAGCTGCGAGCAAGTCGAATGTTTTGCCAAAACCCTGCGAAGTTCCACTTTATGTGACGTCATGTGTCCTTATTAAGTGTCAAATCGAGAGAGGCCATTAGAAAGTTTGTTCTTATTTTTAAGTGATTTCAATTTGGCAACAGTAATTTTCTTTTTTGTTTTGATTTGGAGTGCATGTGGTGGTTGTGAAGATTTTGTGTAACAAAGAACTGTCGACCGGTGAATTTGTTCCATTTAATTGAACTGTTTGTTCCAAATAGTAAGTGTTTTGCTCGCATTAAGAAATTAACATGTCATTGTTTAAGATACCAGTACAAAATTAGTAAAAGTCTCTAATTTTGAAAGTAAATAATCACTTTTGAATTTAACGAATGACATAACACGTTCTTAACCTGATAGGTCTTTATATATTTAGTTCTGCTGAAATATATTTAGCATTCTGAATAATTAAAACAGGTGGTATAATTTTTTTCTAATAATGATTTAAATTCACTCTTTTTTTTTTTTGTTCAGGCTTGAACACTGTAGATTTTTTTTTTACGTTGAACATTTAAGGCACTGTCTTCATATTGTAATGAACGTAAACACGGTGTAGTTTTTCTCATAACAATTAAAGCTAGGTTTGTTTGGTTCAAACCAGGGTATCAAACGATTTAAATCGGTTGATTTAAAGCAGTGATTTAAGTCGCGATTTCATTCAAATGGTTTAAAAATTAAAAAAAAAAAAAAAAAAAATTCAATTAAAAAGAAGTCTACTTATGGAAGATATCAAAAACACATGTGCCAAAAGTCTTGTTGTCTAATTTCCTCTGTTATGTATTTATAGCGTACTACTATGCCATCTATAGTACATTTGATTTGAATCATATATGCATTTGTATCAAATTGAGTTTACATCATGTTATAAATGCTTTTAAGTCTTTCAAAATTGATAGTTATGATCAATTTTAAGCTTAGTAATATTTATAACCGTAAACTAATTTATAACAAAAGTTTCTAAAGTCCTTTTTGAAAAAATCAAAAAATCTGATTTAAATAAAAGGAATCTGATTTAAATCAAATTAATCTGATTGTTTTGCACTCTACTTTAAACTATTGTCAAACCAAGTACTCAGTAAATAATCGATACTCGGCCAACTGCTTAGTACTCGGTATTTGGATCAATTCTGAAAAAGTACATGACCAATACGGAGTCGGTTTAAAAATCGATTATTGTTCAATGTTCAAGGTAACAAAATTTTTAATAAACTGACAATTGCGTTATTCATAAAATACAATTATATCAGAGGTGGTAGTTTTCAGGGGCTATCCCTGATTTCAGGGTTTTCTAAATAAGTATTCAGATTCAGGGTTTCACAGAATGCTTTTCCATGACTTAACTTTTGTTCATTTTCTTGCTTTCCTACTTAGCAAGTGCCAAAGCACTACCTACTTAGCAAGTCTTTCACTTTCAGGGTTTTTGATGTTGACTCACTATCACCCCTGTGTACTCTATGTATTTATTAAAAAAATATATCCTTATAAAATCAGTACAGAGTAAAAGTTAGCTATGTCTAAGGTCCTGTCTACTATGCTAAAGGCATGAATGGGCCATTTGGGTACTTGGCTGTAACTACCTTTTCTATATCACATAGTATTAGTGTTACATAACTTACCCTTGGTTAGTCTAAGTGATCTCTAAGATGAATATTCATATCTTGATTAAGAAAAACCTTTAAATCATATTTTAACTAATTTAGAATTAGAATCATTTGAAAACTTAAATTGCAAATTTTTTTAACCATTGTTTTGCGTATTTAAATGTTTAGCATAGTGGTAACAATCCATAGAAGTAAAATTAAGTCACTTTTATAACAGTGAAAAAAAAGGTAGGTTACTTTGTGTATAGAAATATTTTTAAAAAAGTTTAAAATGAAATATGGTATGCAAATATTTTTATAATTCAAATCATTGTAGTTTGAATTGTGATGCAACAACTCATACCCCAGGTACTTGGTAACTTGGTATTCGGCAGAGTAGTGAAAGGTTGAGCCCTCATTCTCCTCAGCCAAAGTGCTACTTTGTACATCTCTAGTGTTTAACAAAATTTAATAGTTCATATATGGTGTAAAATTATGAAAATTAAAATCTGTACCTCAGAACCAGACTAACGTAAGTCCATTTTCGTCATTTTTCGGTAGAGGGGAAGAACGATTGTCGAACACATCGTTTTTTCCCTCTACTGAAAAATGACGAAAATGGACTTACGTTAGTCTGGTTCTGAGGTACAGAAATATACCTACTACAGGGCCCAATGCAGGCCGATTTTGGTACCGTTTACAAAAATAAAATAATAAAAACGGTACCTTCACAAAAATAAAATAACAAAAACGGTACTTTCACAAAAATAAAATAATAAAAATGACACCTTCTGAATAATTACAGAAAAAATCGGCATCTTAAATCATTCTAAATAAAAAGCGGTACCTTCACAAAGATTGTTGAAAAAAATGGTCGGAAAAAAAAGTATTTTGACGAAATTCCGGGGACTTCCCATCGAATGCGTTTTCCTTTGCTCCACTACTTGCGGCATTTCCGAGTTAGCGAAGTAAAATGAAGTTATTACTGAAGACGGTGTCGAACGGAACGAACTGAAATGAAGCGACGGCTGAGGCGTCCATTGTTTACATCGCATACATTAGTTTTATTTATCATTTAAATTTTTTTTATGCAGGAAAGATCATTTTAAAAGAAAAAAAAAGGTTCCATGCCCTTATTAACTAATTTTTGTCCCACTCCTTCAAATAAGCTAAAAGTTATGTGATTTCTTTACCATAGAATATAGAATATATTTAACATATATATATAAACAAATATATCATTTGAGAAACTCATTTTGGGCATTTCAATGAATAGTGGATTAATTTGCATTTTTATTCTTCCAATTGCATCATTTCAAAAGCAGTCCTTTCCTAGCTGTTCAGTGATAGAAAACGTATATAAATAAAAGGAAAATTCAAGAATAAACTGGAACACTTATTTTATTTCTATTGATAAGTGGAATTTAAGATTGTTTACTCTTATGAAAGGAAGAAAAATAGTCTTCACAATTACTCAGGCATGTTATTATTTTTTTTTTTAGCATTAGTCTTTTTTATGGTGTTAGTAATTTATAATTTTTTTTAACAATGTAAGTTATTTTTGTATTATTTAATAATATGATTATAAATGTAACAATGATATCAGTTTTTGTTCAAAATTAAATAACTTAAAATGTGCTGTGAAAAATAGTGAACAAGAAGTATATTCACAAAAATAAGAGGACGATTAACTATATTCACAAAAACAGGATGATGATTAAATATATTCACAAAAATAGGTAGTAAGATAAAAATCCTGGATTGGGCCCTGTACTATAAAGTTTAATACAGTCAAACCTTGTTAAAGCCAGTGGTCGGAAGTAGCGCGCTACAAGTAGCGAAACTACTGTAGTAGCTACATTTTTTAGTAGTTTGTAGTGTAGCGCACTACTTTTTTTAAAAAGTAGCGTAGTGAGTAGCGCGATACAAAAAATAGTAGTTTGTAGCGATTTCTGAAAACTACTTTTAAATTTAAAAAAAAAAAATAAATAAATGAAAAAAATTTAAAAAAAAGAGAACGAATAAAAAAATAAGGTTTTTCTTGTGGCGAATATTCGTAAAAATTGTAAAAATATTTAAAAAAGGACAAATTTTAGCAAAAAAAAAGGAACAAAAAGGAAAAGTAACAAATAAATTCAAGACAATTCCAATTTCTATTCCATATTCGAATAAGTAATTTTTTATTCTAAACCACTTTTCGAATTTTTTCGGTCGATCTTCAAACGGTGTATTCTTATTATTTATTTATTTTTTAAAAAGTAGCGAAGTAGCAACTACATTTCAAAAGTAGTGTAGCTCGCTACATTTAAAAAAAAGTAGTTGTAGCTGTAGTTAACTACATTTATAAGAAAGTAGTTGTAGTTGTAGTTCGCTACGAAAAATATGTAGTTTTTCCAACCACTGGTTAAAGCAAACTCTAAGGGGCCTTTTAAATCGATTCCTCTTATTCATAGTCTGCCTTATCCAAACAACAATCAACAACAAACAATTGGGTCTCAAATGTAGTTTGTCTCAGCAGTAATTTGTTTCAAGCGTGCTTGAATTAACAGGGCTCCACTGTATCTAAGTGTTTTCTTTAAATAGAATGTTACTCTTCTTCTCTCTAACGTATTAGTGTTATGAGAATAATTTTTTTAAGCAGCATAGTTAAAAATATTTAGCAGTTAATTGACTTTGTATATTTAGGAGTGCTGAATATCAACCCTCTCCCCCCATTAGTTTCATATTCAAATGGATTAATAATAAGGTTAATAAATGTGTCATAAGATTTAAAGAATATTGAAAATATTGAAAAGCAACAAGATTGAAATTTAACAAGTCATTTTAATGTAAATACTGTTTATATTAAAATGATTTTGAATGAATAATATTAGTAAGCAGCAATTGGATTTTCCTTTCTACTATGGTAGTATACTACATTGTGTAAAGTATAGAGTTTTTTCCTATTCGTCAAATAATTAATTTGTTACTGCTGAAAATACAGTATAACCATATATTATTGCATCCCTCCAAGGAAAAAAGACTATCATATTTTTAAAAAATCAATTTATTAACTTAAATTTTTTTAATGAAAAGATTCCATTTAGTTAAAGATTTATTACATTTTTTATCTTACAGTTTGCAAAAGATGGTATTTTTGATGAATTTTCCTGCCCCAACTGAAGGGATTCATCACTGTGAACCTAATACTCAAGCATTCCATGATGAAAGACGCCTAGGAAAAGGAACATTATATATTGCTGAAAGGTAAAATTAAATGCTTGATTTATTATTCCTGGTCTGCATGGTAGAACCTGTCGGTAGCTGAAGTTTGATTTTCACTGACAAGACTAGCTGTTCATTAAGTACAAGTAAGCCCTAGCCAATTCAGGGGGGGGGGGGGGCAATAATCAGGGGCGTCCCAATGGGAGGTCAATGGGACCAACATCTAAAGCAAACAAACATCCTTATTTGGCAAATTTGGCTGACTATTCTTCAAATTGTTATAACAATGTTTTTAATAATGCCTTATGTTCTTTTTCGGGATATGTGTGCTCATATTTTATTATTGGCTAAAATGGTAATTTTATTCGCCCAATTTAGAATTTTCTACCTCCCAAAAACTTTAGCTTGGGGCACCCTTGGCAGTAATATTTAATATGTATAAAAAATTAGATTAAAAAGATCAACAAGACAGAGTAAAATAAATAAAAAATTTAAATTTTATCAGAAGGCGGAGGAGAAGGAGGGCATTTTCTGGATGTCGACTTTGAAAAACGTCTGGGGACAGTCTGTGAACCAAATCCCTTCCCTTAATTCCCTCAAAGATTGCATACAGCCATGGTAGCCTGATTGGTAAGTCGTTGAACTCGTAACCGGAGGGTCCCGGGTTCGATCCTAGCCAATCAAAGATCCACCATCGTTACTAATAGTGGCTGGGTGACGTAAAATAAGGGTCATGGTCACAAAGTCCTTCAAGTGAAACGATATCTCTGGGGGTACTAGACCAGGGGTTTGTTCAAACCTTGGTCTGGATCAAAAGAACAGAGCTCTCTTTAGCAGGGTTCGTACGCTCCTTACAAACTCCTTATAAACTCCTGCTTTTTAATAAGAAAAAATAAGGGCCCTTAAAACTCCTGAATTTTGCTATAATCTCCTTACAAACTCCTTATTTTTAATTCTGTGAATACAAACCCTTGAATATTTTCTTCTACTACTAATCCCAAGATTGTATTCGAGTATTATACCGGAGTTCTGGTATTTTTTCACGTGTTAATACCGGAAATCTACTATTTTTCGCTACGCTTTTATCCCTACGCTACATCCGAAATTTTTTTCCTTACTCCAAATTTTCGACGATTAAGTCGATAATTATTAATTATATTGATCGGGTAGACCTGTTAAAAGGACATTCTAAAATTATTTTGCTTTAGTACACTGTTTTATTTGCCGTTTTTATACTTATGACGCCTTCATTAACCATGATGCAATCCGTTTGCATCCGGTTTGGAAATAGAATTTTTCTGAATTTTGGTACGTACTTGGCTTTATTAAGGGGCAAATAAGTAAAATCTTTTTTTATTTCTTTCAAAATCGAAAATTAAAATTTTTCAAACGAAATTCTATTCTTTATGAGAGACAAAAAATTAAATTTAAGTCACAGATTTAATTTAAGTTTCGCTTCAATTACTTTATTGCTATCACTATTATGTTTACCAAAGAGCTTTAAAATGTTTTTCTTGAATAATTCCTTTTATATGTCGCTTTTTTCCGCTTTTAATTCGTTCATTATGGAAATCGCGATCTTTTTGCATCCGCCATTGGAATACGATTTTTCGCATTTATGACGTTTACTGTACTCAGTCAAGAGGCAAACGACTAAAATTTCTTTTTATTTTTCTTTTAAATCATTAATTTGAAAAGTTTTAAACAAAATTCTGTGCACTTTAATAGTGTCAATCATCAAAGCTTAAGAAAGTTGGAAGTTGTTTTAACCTCTACTATTTTCAGTTAGCTTATTACAAAGTTTATTTTAATCATTACTTTTTTTATGCTGATACTAGTTAAAAAATTATTAAGGAGTGTCTTGTTTTTAAGAAAACGCTAATTTTCATTTTTTTACATTCTTTTTATATTTTTTTTTTTACTTTTTTTAAAAATTCATTCTCAAAATAAAATATTTTTCAATGGTTAATCCCTCCCCCCTCCATATTTGAATTTGATTCTGAGTCTGCTAACATTCAAGTAGCATTAACTGCATATTTGGCTTTTAATTTAGTATGTTACTCAATATATTGTATGACGGCAAAAATAAATAACACAAGAGTTGTAAAAAAATGTTTGAGATATGGGTCATTCCAGAGAAAATGGTACAAATCATGTCCGAGACTTTAGAATTTTTTAAAATCAATTGTAATCACTACCACCCATTAAGTGTATTTTTTATTAGTTCTCCATTTAATTTTGTGCCATCAAGTATCAATTAATTAGGTATAATCCATCTAGAAAGGACACAAAAAAATTTATCTTTGTCAGAAGAAGGAGAAAATGACGTGTCCCAGCTTCAAATTGCTAGAATTTTAAATGTGATTTAAAATTAAACTGAAATGTAACAACAAAATAAATGACACTGCACTGCACAAAAGATGCTTCTGACACCATTTCTGCAGATTATTACGCAAATGAAAAAAAATTTCCCTAAAAAACAATTATTTATCCATGTCCCTAGATTTTCTATGTTACGAATTGTCCACTCTGTTACAAGCCTTTTGGAAGTAAAATAAATAATTGCATTCAATCTGATATATTTGAAAAAAAATATAAGGTAGTATTACTGCCGTGATTAGTTTGCTTATATTGAATTATGTAGTCAACAACCAGGGTGGGCCTAATTCTTTTCTTGTAGTAGTTAATTTGAACTGTTGGATGTCCACTCTGTTACAGTCGATTTCATGATGAAAAAAATAGATTTTTTCTTGAAATTGCAGACAGACTTACAGTTTTAGGCTGTTTATTCCACTTTATGTTTGTTCTATGATTCTAACTTTTCTTTGTGATTATAAAGATATTTTTAAAGGCTTATTTGTCCACTCTGTTACACAAAGTGATCAACATATTTAAAATCCTTTCATAAATGAGTCATGTACTAGTTATTTACACTTCATTATACACAAATAAAAATAAATGGAAACTCAATAAAAAAAAATGATTAGTGTTGGTGGAAATTATTTAAATTGATAATCTTAAGTAAAGAGTTTCAGACATGATTTGTACCATTTTCGCTGGAATGACCCATATGTTGCTGAAAAATAAGTATTTCGAGTGAGAAAGTCCTGAAAAATTGAAATGAACTCCTGTAAAACTCCTTAAAAACTCCTTACTTTTAATTTTTAAATTTGAGTATAAACCCTGTTTAGGGTCCCATCCCGGTTAAACCACGAGTTGTGGTAGGTATGGGGGACCCTCGAGAAGTGAAGGTGCTGCTATATGAAATTCAATTTCAAAAAAATTCTCAGAGACAGCCCTAAACCCTGTCATTTTTTCCAACATTATCAAAACTGGTCCACTGATGCATTTTTAGACTCCGCACAAATTCTGGTGGATAGTCCTTAGTGATCCCCATCCCTTACCTTAATATCATTAAAGATGGCTTGTACCTTTCAACTACGTTTCTGATTTGTTTCAGTTCAGGGAAAAAACGAAGGCGAATTCAAATTGTTTCTCAATATTATTACTTACTTAGGCAACATCGTGTATATTTTTGCTACTATATATATATATATATAGTATATTTATTGCTTTTATCATAATCCTTTTCTTTACTTCTTTTTCAAAAAACAGTGCTCTGTGTTGGATTTCTGAAGGAGGGGAAGGCTTTTCTGTACCTTATCCATCCGTTTCTATTCATGGTGTCTCAAAAGATTTGAGAAATTTTCCTGAAGAATGCCTTCTGGTGTATGTTGATGGAGAAATGTGTAAGTGAATTAAGTTTAAAAACTATGTTTTGCCCGAAAGTGAGTAAAAATAAGATTCTAACTGTAAATGCATAACTTGTCCTGTCGAATGTGTGGTATTTTTTTAAAAATTCATCGGTTTGTTTCAGTTGTCCAATTTTTACGAAGTTGAGTAACAGCTGCAGTTAGCCGTTTCCCATTCAATGTTATTGAATCAAAAATCTTTGAGAATTTCTGGGAATGCAACATCTGTTCTTAGTTGTATGCGTCTCTTTTTTTGTAACATTATCTCAAATCTATAAATCACAAATAGTTTTATACGCTATTTCTTTGAACATATTTTAGTTTTACCAAGTATTTTAAATATCTCATTTGGTTGCACTAAGTTGCATTTATGGTTATGCGCTAAGCTGCTACATATTATTCCGTGAACTATTTTTTTTGAAATTTTAAATGTCCCCAAATGAAAATTAAGATCATGAATTCTCAGCAAAAATCTTCATCCGGAAGTTTGCCAAAATGAGTTTGAGCAAGTTTGACTCTCTATCAATCATTGGCGATCTAGCGCATTTGGAAAAGTTTTGGCTTTGGCAGAAATGCTGCACACAATAATATGATACCATTTGCTCTGTAAAGCTACCCGGTTAAGAATGCAAATTTTCACAAAATCTAGGTAACCTTCCTACACAGTCTCCAAATATTTTGTTGCTGCAGATTATGTGCCAAGAACCATTTTTTGTTAAGTTTGTAAGAATCTAATCCACCTTTCAACTCAGAAATTATATGTGCTTCAAATTTTCTCCACGTTACGTATTTTGTTCTGATCGAAAGATAACTGTGTGTTGTACTGTAAATAAATTTTTAGTGTTAATTTTTTAAGTAAAAACTGTTGAAATTCTCTCAGAAGCATTATAATTAAAAAACTTCGAATTGTTCACAAAATGCCTTTAAAACAGCCAAAATAAAAAACGGTCATACTCTTAATTGGTGAAATAAAAGGCGAAGTTGTTTAAATCAAAAAATGAAATATGGAATGAAGTGTCCTTGTTAAGATATTTTAAATGCAAAAATGTTTGTTGTTCAAATTAGACTATTCCTTAAAAAATTATTTCTTATACTTTGTCAGGAAAGTTGACAAATAAGGGGAGAGGAGAGTGGTAAAAATTGATGATTTTGTTACTGTTTTCATTAAAGGTACAGTGATGTAGTATTGCACTATTTATTACCATCCTTAACCCTTTTTCTTTTTTCCCATAAACAGCATTTAATGAAGAAGCTAATGCTGAAGCAGTATCTAGAGATTTGCAATCCTTGTCAGTTGATGATAATTCTCATGGTGATGGTGTCCCTGGTAATGGTGGTGGTGATGATGAAACGAACGAAGTTATGACAAAATTACGTTTTGTCCCAGATAATAAGCTAATGTGTAAGTCTTTAGTTCACTTGTTCATTTTTTTAATATGCTTTGAAAAGACTTAAAGAACTGGAAAAGTTACATATATAAATCAGAAGGGAATGTGGTTCATACCAATTTATAAAATTGCATACTAACAAAGCTGTTTCTTGGCTGAAAAATGTAGAGGCTTGAACTAATAAATAATTTAAAAAAATCAAGTAGCCAAAAGTCTTGGTTTTCAAATAATTCATTTTTATGTGTTTCTTCAAGATCATTTATATCAAGTAATTTTATAATTAATCAATCCCCTTTTTCGTCTGACTTTAGTTGTTGATATTTCTTATTCTTTCTCTAAAAAATAATACAAAGCATATTGAGCAAATTTACAAAGCTACTTCAATACGAAGCAAAAAGTGCTTTCTTACAGTTCACGCAATTAAAAAGCTAGCAAAATTCTGGAACATAGTTCTATAAAATTAATTTTTGCTCTTATTCACATTCTGCCTTTAATCTGTGAGTTAAGATATTTAATGCTATATTTTGTATTACGCATGATTTCCTTTAAATGTCATTCTTTTTTAAATTTATGGATTGTGACTTAGACACAGGAAGAAATTTGCTTATTTACCAATCAGTTTAAAACATACTACAGTTTTACATAAAAGACTGTGTCAAAGCAAAATTGCTGCTGTGTCAAAATCTGCTATATTTGGTCGTTTTTCCTATTTCTCCATAGCAATAGTGCGGTCCCAAGCAAGCTTTAATTTTTTTTCTATGCATCTCTTGTGGGTCATGATCTGGAAAGAAAAGGTAAGAAGTGGCACAGTATTTTGGGCACCAAATTCGGTACCTAGTAATAACTAACTTGGTACTAAGTGATTTGAAATAAAATGTTTGGTCAATATATATATATATACCTAGTAGCTAAACTAAACTCGCATATTTCTGATTCTGGGATGAATACATTATCATTTTCCGACTACTTTGTTTAGTCAATATTCAACCAAGTTGAATAATAGTTACGCCTGTAATGCATATGTATCGGGTTGACTTTCTGCTGGCAGAAACTGGTTTTTGCCGTTTCAGTGGCAGAAACTGGTTATAACTGGTAAAAACCAGCAAAAATTGGCAGAAAGTAAAAAAATATCTTTAATAACTTAAATAATTATATAATGACATTTGATCAAGTAAACTGAAAATATAACTTCATTTCATCATTTAAAAAACTGATATAATAATTTAATGTAAAAGTTGAACGAAAAGCTGTTATGAATTACAAATTTTAACCTTGTAGTCCTGTAACTAACAAACTTTCTAGTTTGTTGTTTGTAAATGTATTTTGTTCACATTAAATGTAATAGATAGAATATCAAATACCAGTATGAAATAAATACTTTATCTTAGCTTTTTATTTTATTAAACTCTGAAATTCAAAAATTTGTCATTCAACTTTTGATGCAACTAAATGAAGCTACTTACAAATAGTTTCTTGCTTGTTCCTTGACAGCAATGCCAACTAGATCTGCTGAGCTTGAGAGAATCTTTTGCAAATTTTTCATTGGTGCACTGCACAATGAATTGAGAAATTGTTTAAGTTATGAGGCCGCAGCCATACTTATATGTTGTTATAGACTACTGCAGAGTGCAAACAATGTAACATTTGATTTTGAATAGCAATAAAACCCGACGGAGAAAAAATTTCAGGGTCTCCTTTAGGTCTAAGAATTTTCAATTACAATTACTTTTGTAAAAATGTTAATCTTTTTCGTGATAATATTCAATGTCTATGTGATATAAAGAAAATTTTCAATTTGTTGATAAAGATCACACACATATCATTACTGGGGATTTAAGGTTTGTCAATAGCATGGCTCTGTGCAATATAATGGCCAAAGGTACCAAATTCTGTCCTATTTTTTATTTCAATAAAAAATCCTTTTTTCTTTCTTGGAAGACCTAGATACTTATATTATTAAAAATTCACTTTATTGTAATGTTCCTATTGCAGAAATTCGCTTTTGCAGAATTTAAGTGTAGATTTTTCAATCTTTTTAAAGCCTTTTTTCAGAAATATAAAATTAAAAATATGCTTAAACTATCTACTTTCACCCCTCATGTTAAGGAACTTCAAAATCTTTTTATTATTGCATCTATTGATAAAACAGCTAACAACTTTTCTATTATTCGCAAAAAATTCTATCTACAATTACTAGATGCTGAACTCGAGAATTCTTCCACCTGTAAAAAAAAAAATATTCCAACTGCTTATAACAGTATTACTAAAAAGATTATTGCGCTTAACAAAAAAGTCAATGTCAAAAATTCCAAGATTGTTTTCCTATATATAACTATTTATCCTAAATTTCTCGAAAATCCCATTTATTCCGTTACATTACTTGTGGCTCTAATTCATACATGGACTCCCCTGGTAATATTTTTGTTAATTTATTAAACAATATTTTTGATAAAATTTTGGAAGAAAACCATACTTGGATTATTAAAAATAATGCTCTGGTTCTTGATTTTCTTGAAAATAATAAAATTAGTTGCATTTACTCATTTGACTTTAAAGATCTCTTTACAAGTATTTCTATCTCCAGTCATAACGATGTTCTATTACGATTACAGCAAAACTCTTGATGATAGTAAAACTCTTTGGTTGAATCTCATTAATTTCTGCATTTTCAACTATTACATTTTTAATGGTAAACATTGTTACCTTCAAGTTAAAGGTATCCCACAGGGATCCAAATTCTCTTCTGTATTAGCTAATCTTTATCTTCACTACTTCGAAAAAAACTTCAACTAAACAATTCCTAAAGCTTTCAGTTATGTTGATGACCTTATTATTTTCAATTATCATTCTTTTTATAATGATTTCAAAAATATCTATTCTGCTAGTTTAGAGCTAATTCATACAAACATTATATTAAACGGACTGAATTTCTCAGTCTCAACATGTGTCTTTCAGAGAATGATATTCTTGTTGATCTTTTTGATAAACGACTTTTTTTCAGCTTCCATTTTAATCGATTGATTGCATGGGATTCAAGTATTTCTATCCAAGTTTTCCGTAATACCTTAATCAATGAAATCAGTAGAATTAAAAATACCTGCAACAAAAACATTTTTGTGCAAAAAACCATCAATTTTCTGAAATTTTCGTTGGATTATAATGAAATTCCTTCCTCTTTTGATTTAAAATATTTTAAGACAGTTGAGATATACCCTTCCGTTTAACTTTAACTGTAGCTTTCTGTTTGGGCCTCATATTTGCTTGTTGCACTGGTTTTCATTCAGTTTTTGTCGAAGTGAGTACATGCATTCTTGTTTTTTTTATTTTTGACTTTGTTTCATTTTTGTTCAAATGTTATTTTACTCATTCTTGCTACATTTCATTCAAGGCTCTTGGGGAAAGGTTACATGTTTTTTGACCTTCCCTCTTGTCAGATAGAAAGGGCCTTGGGAACCAGGGATCTGGTCATCCCCCTGATGACATGTCAGTCCTTGGTTCACCTTTTCATTCTTTCTGTATTTTGTGATTATGCTTGTACTGCTAATGTTTCTAGCTGCTTTGCGCTGAAATTTCAGTACATTTTTGTATTTTTGGAATTTATTTATCCCTTTTATTGAACTCTTTCTGAATTTTATTTAAATTTGTACAATATATTTATACACACACACACACACACATATATATATATAATATATATATATATATATATATATATATATAATTAGAAGTATAAAACCTTGCGAAAAATCCTGTTAAAAACGGAAGTAAAGAAAGAATTCCAAAAGACCCTGGGCATTCATCAGGGGGACCCCCCTAGGGTAGGGAAAAGTGGAGTGAGATGTTTCTAGCATCCGACCTGAAGGCCTCAATTTTAGCCCCCGACCTGAAGGCCTCAATCGATTGAGGCTTTCAGGTACATTGATGACATCATAATTTTTAACAACAGTAACTTCCATAATCTCTACAAGGATAATTTTCCAAAAGAACTTTTGCTTAAACAAACAAATACTAACAACACTGCTTCTTTTCTCGACATTTATATTAAACTAGCGGTACCCGCACGGCTTTGCCCGTGGTATAAAATTAAAAGTTCATTTGTTAAAAAAAAAATGATTATAGCAGAAAAAAATTCTCTATTTTAGTTATAATTCAACTATAATTCCTTCAAAGTATGATATAAAAATTTGGTATGGACCCTACACTACTTCCTTTTACGTGTAAATTTCT